>VZRI01003146.1:86327-152147 GCA_013397515.1 Upupa epops
AGCCCTTGGAAATAGCCCCTCCCCAGCTTTCCTGTAGCCCTCTTCAGCTACTGGAAGGCTGCTATGAGATTTCCCTGGAGTCTTCTCCAGGCTAAACAGCCCCAACTCTATCAGCCCATCCCCGTATGATAGGTGCTGCAGCCCTCCAATCATCCCCATTGTCCTCCTGGTTATGCACTCATAAAATGCTATCAGGTTGGTCAAGCATGACTTCCCCTTGGTGGAGCCACACTGACTGTCCCTAATGACCCTCTTGTCCTTGATGTGCCTAGAGACAGCATCCAGGACAAATTGTTCCATCACCTTTCCTAGGATGGAGGTGAGGCTGACCGGTCTATAGTTACCTGGGTCCTCCTTCTTACCCTTCTTGAAGATTGGAGTGACATTTGCTAACCTCCAGACTCTAGGCACCTCTCCTGATCCCCATGACTTAGAAAAGATGATGGAGAGTGGATTAGCAATGACTTCCACCATCTCCCTGAGCATGCACGGGTGCATCCCATCAAGGCCCATGGATGTTGGCATGACAGCTGGACTTGGTGATCCAGCAGGTCCTTTCCATTAGGATTGTAGGATTCTGTGTGATTTCCCCTCCATCGTCTCCCCCTCCCGGGGGACAGGAGATTGATCAACAAGAACTCTTGTGTTGTCAGACTGGGTTTCCAAGTTCTATCTGTCTGGAGCATGTTGAGTCACCATGTAAGACACGTTAGGTGTTAGTTTCAGCTTCTGTTAGAATCAGCGTTGTAAATAAACCTGTGTGTTGAGACAATTTTTCCAGTTCCTCAGGTTTAAACCTTATCTATTAATGTAGTAGATAAAGAATAATTGTGATACAACTAGGAATGCTTCCTGTTAAGAAGTCATGTCTAGCTGCTGTTGATGCAGCAGGCAGTATCCTTGAGGCGCCACATGTAGTCTGTGAGGGCTGACAGAGAAGAGCGTTTCCTGCGAGGTTGCAAGCAGTGGTGATGGTCTTTGGATTAAAGAAATCCAGGTCCAACTGGTCATTTTGAAAAAGAGAACCAGGAGCAGCTCTAACTCGCTGCTACCCTGTGTTGTAGAGACAGTTATGGAGGGAGGCAGCTTTCCCATGTGCTGGGGGGCAAGCAGCAAAGCCTGCAGCCTACGTCAAGGCCACATCTCATCTGTACTTGAAGCAAAGTAAGCGCGACCATCACAGGGGACAGATGGGAAAGTGAGTAAGCCAGGTTCAGGGATGTCTGCTCTGCTTAGACACAGATCTCCCAGATTTTTTACTGTGGGGGCTGCCGTCAGGGTTGTGGATGGCACTGGAGGCAGCAGGGTGCCAGGACATCCAATCCAGCAAGGTGAAAGAGAGTGTTAAGGTTCCTTGTGGAGCTCCTCCCTGCAGCAGACAGAAGAGCATTACTAGGACAGAAGGCAGAAAGATCAGGGCAAACCCCAAGTGCAGAAGGACTTAACAGAGCTGGTTTGGGCAACACAGCTCCTCACCCAGTCACGGCTTGCAGCCCTTGAGAGCATGGAAAGCCCACAGGCTCTGCCCCCTAACCAGTGCTGTCCACAAGCAGCATGAACTGGACCCTGTGCACACGCTCCAACCACTGCTCCTTCCTCAGAGCTTCCTAGTAGCAGAAAACACCATCTTTTCCAAATCTGTGGAGCTCAGGTGAGGCTTTGGGAGAGTCTACAGAATGACAATAAAGAAAGGCTGCCACAGAATGGGTTGAGCTGGAAGGGACCTCCAAAGCTCCTCTAGTCCCGGTGTCCTGCAGTGAGAAGGGGCACGTGTGACTAGATTAGCTTGCCCATAGCCCCATCAAGCCTGACCTTGAATGTCTCCAGGTATGGAGCTTCTACCAGCTCCCTGGGCAACTGGTCCCAGTGTTTGATCACCCTCGTTGCAAAGACCTTTATTCTAACATCCAATCCAAATCTGTCCCGTTCTTTACATGCATTGCCCCTCATCCTGTCGCTACACACTCTGGCAAACAGCCCCTCGCCAGCTTTCCCCCACAGTCCCCTTCTAGCACTGGAAGGCTGCTATGAAACCTTTGTTTGCAGAACACAGCTCTGTGAAGTGCTTTAGGTAACTGTAGTTGCCATAGACAATTAATCAGAGCAGCTCTGTAGACTCTGCACAGAGGTTTAAAGTCATAAGGGGGCGTCCTGCATCTCATAGAGGGTTTGGACAGCAAAAGAAAGAAGCAAACATAAGACGGTGGAGATCCATGAACCTCATTTTAGCCCTGTGCCAACAGCAGGGTAAAAAATATCATATGATCTTGTGTGAGAGAAAGGCTGGGAGCCACTGGATTTGACCAGTGAAAAGGTCAGAGAACGGCCAGGCAGAACAACCAGTGGTGGTGAAGCTCCGCTAAAGGGACTGTTGTGGGAAACAGCTTCAGGGTTGCATTATCAGGTACAACTGCTCCAGTGAACTGATATATGGGAGACAGTAAAGACAGTGCAGATGGACTCTTCTCACTGGTGTTCAGGGAAAGAACAAGAGGTAATGGCAACAAGATTAAATATGGTAAACTGCATCTAAACAGAAGAGTGCATCTATTCTCGTCAGAAACTTGGTCAAATGCTAAAACAGCTTGTCCAGAAAAAGCTGTGGGATTTCAACCCTAGGAGATGCAATCCTACCAGAGAGTTGAAGAGAATTCAGACGGTCTGGATCCTCACTTCCAAAACTCTCGTCCCAGTAAGATGCTGTCAGGTAGCAGGATGCCTTCCTCCACTGCTCCCATGCAGAAATGTTTAGGTGACCCCAATTAGGGATTTCTACCACAGGTATCCAGAGCTTTCAACAGTGAAACCGAAGTGGGCAACTGGCTTAAATTCACAAATGGAACTGCTGGCAAAGTGGGACCCCTGGCCAGGCTCCCACCCTCCTGCTCTTGTCCTTCTGATCAAATCAACAACTTCCCATGTGTCCCCCTTAAGAAAACGCAAGAGAACCTGCAGCCACACATACTGCTCAGATACAGGTTTGCTACTAATGCTAGCAAAGTTAAATTGGGTTCAGAAGCACAGCCTGGGTCTCAAACACTACCGAACCCCAGTAAGCACCAAGCCAGCCTCAGAGCTCAGCACTACCCGCTCCGCCTCATCTTGCCCCAGTAGAGCTTTGTAACCGAAGGCGCTTCCGGGGCGAGCGGTCGACGCCTGCCCGGACCGGCAGAGACCTCCGGACCGTTCACCTGGCCCATACGTCAGCTTGGGAGGGAGAGACACGAAGCGGTCGGAGGCAGCCGGAGCGGCAGTACGAGGCCGCGTTGTGGCACAGGCAGCGACTCAGGCAACAGCGTGGGCAGCCGCTCCGGGGCCTTCCTGCGAGGCCGGGGGCGGTGCGAGGCGAGAGCGGCGCGCGGCGGGAGCCATGGAGGAGCTGGACGTGGAGCCGGCGGTGACGGTGTGGGCCGGGGCTGAGAACGGGTCTCGGGGGGAGCTCGGGTGTGTGGGCCCCATTAACTATCCGCCGTCCCCTCACAGGCGGTGCCGGGCGTGGACTCGTCGTGTAGACAGCTATGCTTCTCTTGGGGCCCCGCCGAGATGCTGGTGTGCGAGACCCTTTTCAGCCGCAGAGGTGGGTGTCCGGGCCGGGGGCTGAGCCGGGCTGGGCCTGGAGTTGCTGCCCTTCTGGAGCTCTCACGAAGTCGGTGTTGCAGGTATCGGGGGGGCAGCACCGGGGCCCTCCGACGTCTTCGTGATCCGCAAGGATCAGGATATCTACATCCACACCCTGAGGAAACTCTTTAACGAGTCGCATGGGATCTTCGTCGGGCTCCAGCGAAGCGAGGAGGAACTGGCAGGGAAGTCGAGGAATGCGCAGTGAGTGGATGGGGTGGAGAGGTGGGAGGCAACTGCAGTCACTGCTCCTTCTCCGGCCAGGCAAGTGCCACTACTTATAAATCACTCCAGTGAGGCACATGCTGCTTAGAGCTGCTGGAATCATAGAATCATTTAGGTTGGGAAAGACCTTTAAGATAATTGTCCAAACATTATCTTAGCACTGTCAGGTCACCACTAAACCATCACCCTCTGCCCCACATCTATGTGTCATAAAATCCCTTCAGGGATGGGGACTCTACCATTGCCCTGGGCAGCCTGTGCCAGGGCTTAACAACCCTTCCAGGGAAGAATATTTTCCTTATGTGCAACCTAAACATCCCATGGCACAAATGGAAGCTGTTCCTTGTCCTATTGCTTGTTACTTGGGAGAAGAGACTGACCACCACCTCACCCCAGCCTCCTTTCATGTAGTTGTAGAGAGCAGTAAGGTCTTCCTTGATCTTCCTTTTCACCAGACTAACCTTCCTCCCTGCCCCCAGTTCCCTGAGCTGCTCCTCATCAGACCTACGCTTCCTTTTGGAAGTGTTTTATTGCCATTCTTGCTATAAGTCTGTGTTTTGGCACAACCAGTGCACAGTTTGATAGCGCTCAGGTAAATTGGCAGCACTGCAGAAGAAATGTGTGTTCTGGGGTAATTTTACAAAACAAAGCCCTGATCCTTCCAGTAACTGCTGAGCAGTGCCTTTGCCTGTGTACATCAGTGTGTGTACAAGCACCATGCACACATGCCTCAGGGATCCCCACTAGATTCACCCAAGAATGGGGAGTAGCTGCTGGTGCTCATAAGGCTTTAGTGGATGACAGGCATGAAACTGAAACTCAGCTCTCTCTGACCAAAGCCTTCTTGTGTTTGGCAGATTGGTTCAAGTGAGTAAAAACTACCGATCAGTGATAAGAGCCTGTATGGAGGACATGCACCAGGCAGCTGGTAAGTTTGTTCTTTTACTGCAATAAAAGGAAGCACCGTTTGTAATTATAACTCAGTTGTAAGTTATTGCGCCTATTGTAAATCAGCATGCATGATGTTAGTAATCATCAAGACTGTTTCCATTAATGAAATTTCCAGGTTGATTCGTAAGTCTGCTCAGAGATTTATTTTGTTTCATTGTTTTAACTGATAGTCTGGAGAGGGTTGCAGTCTTACAGGAAACCAAGTCCAAATTAACAGCTTGCTGCCCTTCAGATTTTGGGAGATTTTACTCTTCCCCTGTATATAAAAGTTACCTTTGCTGTGTATTCATTCAGGTCTGCTCAGTGACTGATCAGGTGTTGCTGCCTTTATTTATGAGTTCAGAAAGGGCTATGGAAGGTAAATACGTTGTTCTTTAACTTTTTTATTCTTCCCTCAGTGTCAGCCCAGGACCCAGCCCTGCAGAGCCAGTATAGCACCCAGGTAATGCACTGTCATGGCATGTAGTCACAACTGAACACGAGGCACTGGCTAGGAAGACTAATCAAGGCCAGTACTATGGTATTAAGGCATTTTAGGTTTAAGTTTGGCTTAGGGTATTGGATGTATTTTATGACCAAGAATGAAGAGTAATAAAAAATCAGCGCACATACTTCTAAAACAATAAAAAATGCCCAACATGTGGACTCACTGCCATTTCTTAAGCATAGATTCAGTGTTAGAGGTGTGATGCTCTCTTGCCATCTTAAAGACAGCTGTACTTACATGGCTGAACCATGCAGAATGTGTGTCGAAAAGTTGTGTCCTGCTTCTGGTTTAATTTATATCTGAAATATCGGTGTGGCAGTGCTTCTGTCTCTAAGAACTGATTAACTCATTGCTATGGACAGCCGATGCCTTCATGTGGTTAAAAAAAGCTCGGACTGTAATAATTGACTGTAATAAAAGTCTGAAGCACAGCCCTGTTTTTTTCAGGTTTCCATTCTCTCTGCAATGGAGCTGATCTGGAACCTGTGTGAGATTCTCTTTGTGGAAGCAGCTGCAGGTGAGCAGTGAACTATCCTGATGCTGAGATGGAATGGCTTTTTATTTGTATATTTATTTAAAATATGTTGTACAGATCTGTCAAGTGTCAAAAAACCTTTCAGCACCTCTTCTGCCTCAGTAAATTGCCTTCTTCCCATTGAATTACAGATAAGTTATTAGATTTGCCTTCTGCTTTCTCCCCTTGTGTAGTTCACTACCATTTAAATTTTGTTCTGAGCAGAAAGTTAGTGAAGAGCAGTATTAATAGTTGTTGCTGATTTATTTTACTTTTAAGCATAAACACATCATTGAGCATTAAACAGCTGACGTGTACACGTTCTCTGATGCACCTCCTGTAAGACCAACAGTTTAAAGTATTAAATGATTTTCTTAGGAAGTCAGATTATGCAAACAAATATGCTGCTTGCACAGACCTAGAGTTCACACTAGGGGTTCACAGGCTGTAGATGATGATCTCAAGAAAAGTTTGTCACCTTGTGCCAGATTTCCTCATACTCAGTTTACAGTAATAATTAGTTGATGCTAAATTAAACAGAAACATTCAATATCTTCTGGCATTGCAAGATTTAGGATCTGAGTCACAGTTTGTTTCTTCAGGTAACTGGTCAGAGTTTGCTGCTGCTCTGTGTAAGATTTGCCACACAGAAATCTGTCCACCAGCAGCCTGGTGCTCTCACAACCTGGCTCTGAACAAACTCCTCTGATCCTTTCTCATTTGAGTGTGGCAAATAGAAATCCACGCGGTAAACCTTACTCAGTGGTTGTCAAACCATTACGGTCAGAAGCATGTAAAATAGCAGTTTGTGAGCAAACAGCTGGGAACTAACAGAATGAAACCTTTGCGTAAAGCTGGACCCCTTCTGCTTCGCCTCCTTGACTGGGTTCGACTTCATGTCTGTGATGTGGACAACATGGTCCGTGAAGTTCTGAGCAGTGAAAATCCAGCAAAACATGAGCTCTTCTGGAACGTAGTAAGTATAGTTGCCTGTAAGATTCTTAAACAATGAGAGTTCATGCCTATGTGTTTTGCTTTCCTCCTCCCTGCTTGACACTAGACTACATCTCAGAAACCAATACCTGCCTACACGGGTTTCAAGGTGAAGCCATTCTGAGGGTCATCCTTCGTTCCCATTGTGATCATTTCCCTTTCACACTCCATAGAGGTCAAGACTTACACTGTATATTTGAATGAGCTCATTTGCATGAGCTCTTGAAGCATTTTAGCTCCATTTAACTTGCTGAATTTGAATTTCTTCTTGGTACCCTTGTTGGGTATTTTGTGGCCTTGCACAGCATGGTGCTCACTCACAGATGGGTGGTTTTGCAGGTGGATGTCTTTGTGTTGCAAGGCCGGATGGATGAAGCTCGGCATTTGCTGTCCAAGGAAGCCACTGCCCACCCCACCTCAATGAACATGTACAGAATCTTGGATGACTTGATGAAGAAGATGCCTGTTCCCAGTGTTGGTATCAAGTGGATTCTTTTATTCGTGCAGTTGCATTGGGAAAAGATAAGAGGGATGACAATATTAATCTAGTTAGTTAATCTCTGTTATGGCTCCTGTACCATCCCAATTTGTTGACCATTAAAACATCTTGGTCTTAATCCTTTACAGTAATAACATCTATCTTCTTGAACTGCCCAATTCAATTTGTACAGGCAAAAACCTGTTAGGTGACAGAGCAGCACAGTTAGATGATTTTTGCAGCAGGATACATTATCTGGTTGTCTGAAGTAGTTCCTGGTTGAGAACTTTCTCTTGTACAGAATATCTTTTAAGACTCTGCCAGCAGAGTTTCCCTCTGTTGCAGTGATTTCCTTGTGGAGCTAAAATTGCAGCTGCATCACAGTAATTTTCAACAGGACCCTCTTAAAGTCCTTCACCCTATTTAGATGGGTGAAAAAGACACTTCAGATGCATCTGTTAGGCAAGTTAATATTTGATGGCAGCCTCATGTTTAGCTTTTTGTCATAGGGGACTGTGAGCTCAGTCTAGTGCCTGTTGGGATTCAACTTGGTGTTTCAATTACGTATCTTTCCTCTGTTCAGCTCGGCAACACCCAGACACTTACTGAGTTGGAGCTGAAATGGCAGCACTGGCATGAAGAGTGTCAACGGTATCTACACGATGGAACTTTTGCTTCAAATTCCCATATGGAATCCATCTGCAAGGTGTGGTTTTGCTGGGAGGGAAGGAAACTGGAGAAGTATTGATCTCTGATTGTGTATTTGAGGAGCCCTGAGCCATAAGTAACTCTAGTTTGCTGGATCATCTGTTCATTAAGTCAGGAGATTTCAGGCAGCCAGAATTCTGGGCTGTGCTGTTTGTTTTGCAACTTTTCCTTGCAAGCCTGGGCAGATCATGTCCAAGGCCATAAGGCCAATTAGGAAACGCTGCTTTGAAGAGCATCTTTGTCCTTCATTAATTCACTTTGATTAAATTCCTAACTTTGCAAGATGGGAACAACACCTCTGAAGAGTTAATAGTGCAGCTGTGAATTCACCTGTGCTGCATGTGCAGAATGATTCTTGTGTTTTTCTCTCACCAGATCCTGCTGGGAGATGAGGATGCAATACTGGAGAAAAAGGAGCTCATGACTACTTGGTACCACTTTCTGGTTACCCGGCTCCTGTATTCCCGTCCAACCGTGAAGCCAGTGGAACTGCGGTTCTATGCACAGGCATGCCACAGAATTCTTTTGATATTCTCCACTGTTCTTTTGCCCAAAGGTTACTGTACTTGGCAAAGAACTTAGGGAGGGGGGACACCTTACAGCACCTAATTACTTGTAAGGCATTTCCAAGAATTTGTAAGTGGACTGTGTGACTGACACTGGTCAGACCCAGTCAGTTCAGCATCTAGTGTTAGCAGTTTTGTTTCTGCAAATCATTTTCCCGCTTTCATTTTGCTTAAACAAGGAAAAATCTTTTCTGTTAATGTGTTCAGTCTCTGTGACCCATTTCCCTTTAGATAATCTAAACAAGGTTGTTACTGCTAAACTAGTGTCTTCCTCATGCCATCTAACAGCTTCTCCATTTACTGTGTCTGTGTCATCTCATTCCACAGTCCAGCATGGATCTGTTCCTGGGCGGAGAAGGCAGCCCTGAGCCTCTAGACATGATTTTAATGGCAGCCTTTGAATTTGAGATCCATCAAGTGATCAAGGAATGCAGGTTGAGTGTTAATGTTTTTGATTCTCTGTATCTACAGTTACTGCTTGTCTGTGCTTTCACTCTGTTGGGGTAGAGGATGTGGGTACAGACCACCTGATAGTCCCCTCAAAGGATTTTGCTAGAGTATGTAAAGTAGGCAGCTATTAAAAACATTCCACTAGGTCTGGGACATGGCAACCAGAGATTGCACTGTAGTGCAGCTGCTGTACGACTAAGAGACGCCTGTGAAAAACCTGACCCATTCTTTGGCAGTGGTAGACTGACTTTTTTTCCATTTATTTTGCTTGCTTCAAATACAGTATTGCCCTGAGCAACTGGTGGTTTGTGGCTCATCTGACTGACCTGCTGGATCACTGTAAACTTCTGCAGTCTCACAATCTCTAGTAAGTGTTTGCATTGCATGCTCAGATGATAAGGATGACCAAATGACATGGGTGTTTTTAAAAAGTCCGTGGGAAATAAAATCAGCAGTGTTTGGGTTTTTTTCAATAGGTGTAGAGAATAATGCTTGCTTATTTTCTCTCTTCCCCCCAGTTTTGGTTCAAATATGCGTGAATTCCTTCTGCTAGAGTATGCCTCAGGGCTCTTCTCCCATTACAGGTAGGAATGTTTAGTTTTTATTTGCTAACACAGAGGTAGGCAAAGCACACAAGCACTTGTCAATGAAGTAAAAAGGCAGAAGGCAGAATTTACAGAAGCCACTGCTAGGATTTCAGCAGAGGTGTCCCTAAGGATCGCTATGGCTCTAGCATACCCACTTTCCTGGAGAAACTAGAGCTGCCTGTTGGAACACACAGTTGCTCCCGCCACTGGCTTTTCTGGTACAGAGCAGCTTGCACCAAAGCACTTACGAGATGCAGGTATTCCAAAGCTGGGTAACAGGCAGCTGGTATTTGGAAGAAAGGAAAAGCCATTTTAGGTCAGAATACCAAGTTAATCAGAGCAGACTAGTCCTCCTTGTGGCTGTACTGTCATGCTTCTTTAAGATTTACATGACTGGAAGATTTGAGTGTTTTTCCTCTCTCAGCCTGTGGCAGCTGGGGGTAGATTACTTTGACCACTGTCCAGAATATGGCAGAGTCTATCTGGAGCTTCATATTGAGCGGATACCCCTCAACACAGAACAAAAGGCCCTCAAAGTGCTGAGGATCTGTGAGCAGAGACAGATGCATGAACAAGGTAAGTGATCGTTAAATCTCACTGGTTGTAGCGATACACAGAAAACTGCTGAAACTGATTCTTTCCCTCTTGTGTGTTTTCTCCAAAGTTCGTAGCATCTGTAAGATCATGGCCATGAAGGCTCTGCGGAATAATCGCTTGGGCTCTGCCCTGTCGTGGAGCATCAGAGCTAAGGATGCAGTTTTTGCTACACTCATATCAGACCGGTGAGTCTGAGCCAGCAGTTCTCAGAGCTGTAGCAATGTGGTGGGAATGGGAAAAGGCAGCCACTCAGGGTCATGCTGCAGGCAGAGAGGGGTTGTCTTTCCCTCAGACTAAGCAGCTGCCTCTGGACTCATCTGCAGTACTCTGGCTGTCTCATGTCTTTCTACACTGTTTTACTTCATGAAATCTAGAGATGAAAGATTGCCTTTATTTAGCAGCCTAGCCCTCTCAGACCTTGCTCTGATAGACACTTCTTTTTGCACTATCTCTGTCTTACACACTGCTTGGCTGCTCAGTGGGCTGGACAGAGCCAGGGAACTGATTTGGTGGAATCACCATCTGATAATTTTCAACAGTCTAGTTCACCCTGCAGTCTCCAAACGAGTCATTGGGAGCCACTTAGGACATATTTCTGCAGAAAATCTCCAAGCACAGTTACGACACCTGAACCAAAGAGTAAAGTTACCACATCTGTGGTTTTGCATGTGTGTCACAACCTCTGACCTTGCTGGGATGTGGAAGGTTGGTATGAACTTTGGGGATGCTAACACAGAGCTTAGGCCTAGACAAAAGCTATGGTAGCTGTCTTTAAGCTTTTTAATCTCTAGCAACGCAGGCCATGCTTTCTTTGCTAATTGGGAAGCAGTAAGTTCCAACCCTTTGCATAGCTGCAGTATAATCTTGAAATCACACTCTGGGTAGGTGGTCTGGCAATACTCTGCTTTCAACAGTGAAAAAAAGGGAGTGGTAAGAGATTGCTGGTTTCAGGTTTGTTTTGGTTGTTTTATTCTTTGAGGTAGTGGAAATCGTTATATTTCTTTCAGAAGAATGAGCAAGAAAACTAATCACACGAAGCAGCTCTGTAGAGAGCAGCATAATGAAGGTTGTGACAAAACAGATGAAGAGCTTTTAGAATTGTTTTTATTCCTGCTGCTTGTTCAGGTTTTTCACACAGCAGAAAATAGAGCTTTTGTTACGACCTGGGAGTGTTATTTATGTATCCATCAGCCTCAACTTCCTGAGCTCTTTCCTTCACTTACTCATTGTAAAGAATAGATCTCAGCTACCACATCATCTAGAAGAATAAATAAAAGTGTCTGTCAGACATGAGTTACACCAGTTCATTGGCCACACCCAGGAAACCCTCACGAGAGAGTAAGATGGGCTCAGTTGTACATTGGTTTTTAGGGAAGAAATTAGCAGATACAGAATGGGTGTGGATTGTGCTCTCTCTCAGCTTTTCCCATCTTTCTCTCTAGATTCCTTAAGGACTACTGTGAAAGGGGGTGCTTCTCCGATTTGGACCTCATCGATAATTTGGGACCATCCATGCTGCTTAGTGACCGGCTGACATTTCTTGGTGAGCAGTGTCTCTCATTTTCATTTTGGTCTATTATTTAGAACACAGTTAACTCTGGAATTAATTGGATTTATCTCTTCCTCTATCACCTGGTTTAGTGATGAGGGGAAAGCAAATGGCTGCAGGTGATTTGAGAGGCAGCCTGACTTGCTACCAGGAGACAACTGCACTCACAGGCAGGCATCAGTTCTGCACTGCTTTGAGCAGGAGAGTCTTGAATTCGGACCCTTGTTGCTCCCCTTTCCTTAGTTTTTTTTTCCAGACTGCATCACTAACCAGAAGGCCTTTGAAATATGAGCAAACAAAGTCTGGAAGACCTTAGGGGGCTTCTGTAGCCGAGCAAAGCACTGGTTCAAGTTATTTTGACAACAGGATAATTTTCATACATGAAGTGCTCCAAAATCTCAACATCTTTTCTCAGTTCCATGCACCAGTTTCAGGCTTACTCAGACAACAGCTCTCCTACCCTTTCACTGGAGCAGCTGTGCCAAACAGTGGAGGCCTCAGGCTCATTTCCTTTACATGCTACAGCTTCCTCCTGGCTGGCACAAGTGTAGGCTGTGGTACCCACTCCAGCTGCAGCTGCTCTGTCACCTTTGATTAATGGACCAAGACAGGAAATGGAGCTAAAATGCACCTTTCTCTGGAGCTGCAGTAGTCAGCAAGGCCAGTTACCAGGGCCAAACCTAATACAGAACTGGAATAGCTGTTAGCAATTGGACTGATTCCCTTCTGCTGACACAAGCAGTACCATGAGGGACGATCATGAATTTAATCTGCTCCCACCTGGTCTGAGCTTGCAAAACCTTATCCTAAATTTAAGCTTAGAAGCTGTGATTTACCAAGCTGGTAATCCTGAGTATTTCTGTGATACCAGAAAGAACCTTCACCCCATTCCTCCTGCTTCTGGATTCTGCACACACCACCAGTCTCTCTGAGCCACTCGTGCAGTTTCTCACCCTGCCCACACTCTGCAGCAGATAGTATCAGTTAGCGAACAGGCTCTGTCAAACAGCAGACCTGACCAACAATAACAGCAGGGTTTTGCTGACTTTTCAGCTGGTCTCTATTTTAACCTTCATGCCTAAGATCTCTGTTCCCTTAGACTCAGCTGCTGTGGAGATCCATTTCAGGTGGGATTAATTCCAGCACAGGCCTCCTGGGAACAAACAAGCCCAGGCCTGAGTTAGTCTGACAGACACTCGCACCTTTTTTCCCTTCACCAACACCCATGTGATGTGTAGGGAAGTACCGAGAATTCCACCGGCTCTATGGGGAGAAGCGGTTCTCTGAAGCTGCCAAGTTGCTTTTGATGTTGATGACTGCTCACATTGCTCCTTGCTCCTTCTGGATGACCCTGCTGACGGATGCCCTTCCCCTGCTGGAGCAGAAAGAGGTGGGTGAGCACAGTGGGCACGTACTCACCAGACAGCCCCAAACACTCTGTATTTCTTCCACACAAGTTCTGTCTCAGTGGTGACCTGCTGTCTGCACCCAGCTAGGGCTTGCTCTGCCAGCGCAGAACTGTTGTGGCTGTTCCAGATGTGCACAGCTGTCCCAGTGTCCAGTCACTGGGAGCACAGGATGTCCAGGATAGGAAACCAATGCAGTACTTACATGCTGCTGATTTAAGTACATTCTGCATCCAGTTCCTGCTGGTACTTGGCTTGATGGTTTTTGGGGTGTGCTTCCTTCTTAGCCACTGTTTCATTTCAGATCCATCAAGAAATTACAGTTTAGCAATTACAGACCTAGACTGGATAAAGCCCAGAGCACTCAGTCTCACAGCTGACCCTACTTGTCACCTTTGCTCAGGAGGTGACACTACAAACCTCCCAAAGTCACTCCAGGCTTGAATTGTCCTGAGGTCCTGTGATGTGAAGGGTTGATGGATCTGTGGGAGTGTGAAAGGTTTCCTTCCCCCAGCTAAGTTACCTTCTCAGACCGTTCAATGTCCTTAAACTTGATCATTTCCACAGGTTGTATTTTCAGCAGAACAAACTTATGAGTTGATGCGATGCCTGGAAGACCTGACAGCAGGGAGGTCAGAGAAGCAGAAATTCCAGGTAGCTTCTGTTTGAGGGTAATGTATTGGTGGGGCTGTGGGGCGGGGGCCAAAAAGAGGGAGAGGCTGAGTTAACAAGGCTGTGCTTTTGAAGGCCAGCCAGTGAGGCATCAAGAGCTATTTCAGTACACACAAACCCAGTCCAGGAGTACTCACACTCCTCACTGCTCTGCTGAGTTGGACTGGACTGTGATGTTTTTCCAAGACAAATAATTGCAAATTACACAGGCAATGAAAAGCTGAGATGCTGCCATCTAACAGCTCAAGCTATGAAGTGTTCCAGGTGCAGAACAGGGAGCCATTTGCTACACATGCAAACCCTGCAGCTGCTAGAGAAAGAAAAGCCTTAGCAATGTTGTCTCATGTTGATGTAAAAGTAGGAAGCGTAGCTGTTCCTCTTCTCAGGTCCCTGTAACAGGTAAATACAGTGGCACTCTTCTCTTAATGTCCTGTGCCTGCCCTTTCCCACGTGCAGAAAGCAGCTGTCAGCAGCATATGATCACATGCAGCAGTCTAACCCAAACTCTGCTCACTTTTAGGATGATGATGCTGAGGCTATGAAAGTGGAAATGCTGAGACTTGCCCTTGCTCGAAACTTGGCACGAGTCATCGTCAAAGAAGGCACACTGGAAGGATCCTGAGGACGACGGTATGCCATTTTATTCATCCTCTGAGGCTCACTGTACATAAACCTGACAGCTTTTCTAATAATAAATGTCTTGTTTTGCATATTGCCTGGGGATTTGTTCTTGTCTTCCGTAAACAGACCTTGAAAAAAATGGAAACACCACTTTTAAGAAGGAGCTGCATCAAAATGTTACGGTTGCTTGTTCCAGCATGACCTGGCAACCCTCCCTTGGTGAAGTGTGGCTTTTTCAGTTGCCTTGCCTTTAACACTCAGAACCGAAATGAAGACCATCCTTTCAGACCACCAGTGGCTCAGAAAACAGCTGCTTCTCTTTTTTCATGTAATTTGGATGTTGGTGGGTGGTGTTTCAGGCCCGTACTCCACGGGGAGTCATTAGTAAGGGCTATGCACAGAGCAGAGTAGGGAAAACTGTTTATTTAACATGCAGCAGAACAAATGCGATTGAGATGTATATACAGTTACGACTGTTGGGCATGAACCTCACCCTACAGACAAGGAACATTCATAGTTTAATTTCCAAAGCTTTTAATAACACTTTTCCACACAGCAAGACTATGGCATCTTTCCATTTGGCTGTCCAGTATGGGCAGTGTGTTGCTGTTAACACTGAGAACTGTGCCACTCTGCACAGAGCACATGTGCTCTTCTGACGTCCTCAGAGTCACAGTGAGATTCACCTGTAGGCACCGAAGCAGTGAAACCTGCTTCCTCGGGATACTGCCCTGACCTAAGCACTACCCCGTGCCTACTGTGGCTAAAGTGCGGGTGAGAACATGTCTGAAGCAGAAGGTTCCTAACCTAGTCCATTGACTTAAAACTGCATTCTCCAAGGATCCAAACACCTTACCCACCCCTCTCACCTGCCTTTGCATCGGAGGGCTGACAAGGCTGAGGTCTTCATGAGCTTCAGACTAGGAGCTTACATCAAATGCCTTGGCCAAGCTTTGATTGCAACTTTGCTGCCTGATGCCTCTGATCAGGAGTTCAGGCGTTTGAATCCGCTGAGTTTGTCACCTGTACTGATTGTTTACTTCACAACGCAGTAAAGAAAATTCAACTGTAAGTCACTCCAAACTGCATGTGCAGTAATTTATAGCCACCACCAGTCTCAGCAGGAGGTTCATTCTCTGGAGTTCTCTCAGAAGAGGCAGGGCTCTCCTCACACCTGGATTTTCCTCAGTGCTTGGGCTGACTGCTCCCACTCACCATTTGGTAAGAGATGCTGTCTGACAGACTGCTGGGAACGCTGTGTCCAAGCATCTGCCCTGTCGGTGCTTCAGTCAGTGGATGTCAAATACACTATTAATTTACAATAGTCTGTCTCAAAGCTCGTTGAGGCACTGCTTGAGATTGTACATGGGGACGGAGAAGGAAGGGGATGCTGGAATCAAGTTTTGGTGATTTAAACCTGATTTCTGTGAGACTGTAGGTAGAGGAACCAGTTCTTCTGCCCGGTTAGTGTGGAACACTGATGTCCAGCAAAACCACTTTCCCTTTCATGGACACAATTGCACTTGGCTGCTTAATACAAGGAGCAAATAGAACAGGGTGTAAAACCCAGCATGTGCATCATCACAGCCCCACAGAGCTTTCTTTCCTTTCACTGCTTGTTTCTGTTTTGATATCCTACAGCTTTATTATTTACATCTTGTATGTCTCTGTACTCATCTCAATAAAATACAGCATTTAACTACTATGATAATACTGCCTGCATGAGGGGATGCGAGCAGCATCTCTGCTTATCCCTGGATTCAGTCACCACACCCAAGTAGTGATTGTAAGGATTTATCTGCACTCCAGGCACTGTCCTCCACCAGTACCAGTTGCTGCTTTCCAGCCCTGTTTACCTCCTCACTTCACAGTACCTCCTCCTTTCCCTGCAGTATGGAACGCAGTGAAGGCAGAAAAATAACCAGTGTAACCATTTGCATACAAAACTCAGTTCCAGCTGCCCAAAACCGCTACTGGAGGGAGGCAGCCAGCAGTGTAAAATAAATAGGACTAAAGATGCAGCAGTGTGGCACACAGAGCAGCCTTGGGGGATGAAGCAGCAGAGGGGAAGGAGGGAGCCAAATGCCGTTTCAGTGTAGAAAAGAAGCATTTCCTCGAGCCAGTGTTCCTGCTTGGCATGCTTAGTGGGGCCGACTGGGCACGGAGGAGGTAAAGTCTAAAGTCTAAGTGAAGGCATGAGTCTTCAGGGCTCTGCACTGAGGAAGCTTACAGTGGCATCATCGCCCCAGCAGCCTGTAGGTATCTCTGGACAGCAGTGAGGAGTAAACCAACTAAATCCCCTTCTGCTGTCAGGTCTCCCCTCAAGATACAGTAGCTTCAAGTTTAGTAGAGTGGAAGATAGAACCAGATTCACCCAGAGGGCAAGATAAAAGCAGTCAGCACTGTGCCTGTTACTGACTGCCACGCAGTTCATGCTTTGCATAAATGTTCCAGGTCCCCTTCAACGTGGGGCAAAACGTTCTGGACTAAAGCTACAAGCGGAGTGGTCAGGACATGTAAACAAAGCTGAACGTCACCAGTGGATAGCATGTGTGTCCCTCCCCATGGCACATTCCTTCCAGTCCCGTGGGATCCTCTCCTGGTCCTGTCACAGAGTCTCTGGCAATGTCCTAAGGTCATAGATTCCCCCACTGCTCTACCGGGGGAAACTGATCCACTTCGCCAACCTCTGTGCTGGGCTGGTCTCCCAGTGTGAAGGTCAGTCTGTACCTCAGCCTCACTTTCTCCTGCAGGAAAGACAAAACCCAAGGGCAACATGAGAACAGCCCCAGTTGCTCCTGAACGAAATGCTTCAGTGTTCCAGCTCCACAGAAAGCACAAGACTTGTGCTGCACACAGCATGGGAAAAGTGCTAAGGTTAAGTTCACAGAGTAGTTCAGGTATTTAGCAAACCCGAGTTACCTTTGCGTTTTCACACCACAAAAGCTGTGTTGCTTATCATGGGACAGTAGGACAAAGGCATAAATGACCTGTGATAGCAGTTTACATACACATGGCAAGAACCCATGGCTCAGCTGATCTCCAGTGAGCCCCAGCAGTGCTGCTGGGAGAGTTCAGGGTTATCAAAATTAAATTAGTCATCATGTGAAGATAAAATAGTTACTGCTCTGCAGAATTCCCAGTAAACAAAAAGCAGGAGATGGAACTAGCCCTTTCATGAGGACATCAACATGGACCTCACAGGATTTTTCACCAATCCACCAAACCCCTCTGACATCATTTTGGCTCTCAAAAGGTTTCAGCTGATTCTTAGAGGACCCTTTTGCTGCAATTCTCTAGTAGCATCTAGATTTGTCAAAGAGAAACTAGTTCAGCATGCAGCTTTGAGCTTTATGGAGCAATTTCTTAAAGCAGCAACTACACCAAGGAAAAGCTGCTCAGGGAAGATGGTGTTAAGCACGTTGTTTCAATGGTCACAAGGACATCCTCAATGGAAAATGGAACAGAAACAATTTGGCATTTGTCTGTTGGCTCAGGTCTACCAGGTTACAGCCTCAGCACAGCAGAAGAGTTTCCACTGCACAAGTTAATTTGACTTAAATCTAATTGTCACCAAGACCAAGCATTTGCAGCACAAAAGGGACCCAGACAAGCTCCTGACAAAAGCTCTGACTGCTGCTTTTTAAAGCTGAGCTTTTACATGACCATCACTCTTTTGCTGTGAGAATCATACAGGACCTTCTCCTGCCTCTCCTTGCTGACAAAAGTTTGTGGAGGAAGAGACTATGTGCAGCCCTTAACTGAAACAGCAGCATTACTCAGTCACCTCTTCTGGAGTGCAAGTTAGGAACCAGCAGCAATATGTACTTGAATGTTTGGCTCAGCACCCCTCCCAGAATTCAGCACAGAACAAGTCTGTGTGACAAGGACACACAACGATCTGCCCCTCTCACCTTCATGGGGTTTGCCAGAAGCATAACTTGGGTGATGGCTGCAGGCGGATGGATGGGATTGAAAGGAGACAGCTCTGTGCCAGAGGGTGGCTGTAACTTCACTTTCATGGACTGCAAATGAGAAACAGAACAGAACCTCAGGGATGGTTCAGAACCTCAATGACTGATACATGCACAGGCCGAGGAAGTAACACCACACATACCAACTGAAGAGAATCAATCAATCCACCTGTGAGGAGGAAATGAGAACCAGCCCAGCTTGAGCAACGTGATAGGAACAGCCAGGCTGACAAGTCATCACTGGTCAGGTGAGCACCAACAGCGCCTTCCTAACCCAGTTTTCTTCTGTCAGAATTTTAAGGCCAATACCTTCATGAGGGCAGGCACAGCATAGCTGGGATTTGGCCAGGCAGTTACCTCGGTGCAGTAACACAAGGAACACCCTGTCACATTTAAGATGTCTATTAAGAGATTCTGATTCTAAAAACCTCAGGTGTGGTTCTTGCCATGCAACAGTCCTGTCACTGCACTGAGCCACCTTCATCCACAGACACAGCTGGACTGATTGCAGATAGCAAGAGAAACAGACCAACTACCTCCAGTTCTTGACTTACCCCAGTCAGTGTTCTCTGCCTCTGACAACCAGCTTTAAGTTTTGGGAACAGGCCGAGCACAGAACCAGGCAGTCCTGAGTCCCCAGGTTTGTGCCCCAGCTTTCCCGAACACAGAGCCTTGGCCATGAGCCACACAGCCCTACCTTGGGAACAGCAGCCTGCAGCACGATGTTCTTCACAGGAAGAGGGGCAGTGTTTAGCATCGAGACTACCACTACTAGCACATCCGACCTTCCTGGTGGGCACTCCCTGGCAAAGTGCAGGAGGATGCGGAAGCCGTTCTTGTCATAAGCTGTCACCGGGAGGGCACTGCCTGCCGCAGAGAGAGGGGGAGAGGGACTTGGGTTCATGCCGTGGAAGATCTATAGCACTTCCAGCCAATATTGAGTGTGCAAAAGGGATGTCTCATCCCTTCTCTACTTCATCAACTTTGTCAAGAAGCTTTGCTTTTACAGAAATTTTCAGAGAAATGTAAAAAAATCCGAGCTACTTACTGGGTTTAATGGATTCCAAAGGAACGTGGACGTTGGCCAAAGAAATCTCAGGTGCTTTCATGGGACTGCCTTGCTGCTGGAACGATGCTGGCTGGAAGAGAGGGCTTCCTGAGCCACCAGTGCAGCTGCTTGGGAAAGGGACTGGAGTGGCTCCTGGGGCAGCGGCTGGCAGCCCTGTGGGTGCTATTAATGGGGCAGAGGTGGTGGTGGTTGGCAAGGTGACCCCTGGGAACACTGAGGCTATGGCCATGCCCTGGGCAGCAGTCCTGCAGGAGACAGAAAAACTATAGGAAACAGCTGAAGTGAAGTGGGCAATTCACTACAAAACCAGAGACAACAGAAGATGACAAGAACAAAGCAGTGGCATGGAGCCAGACTGGAAGCTGCAATTCAGTACAAATGCAGAATCACAGAATTACTGATGCTGGAAAAGACCTCCAAGATCATCAAGTGCAGCCCATGACCTAGCATCACCGTATCAGGTAGACCATGGCACTGAGCGCCACATTCAGCCTGTCCTTTTCATGAAAGAGGGAGAGCTACAAGGGAAGTGGTGGTGGTAGGGATAGGCACCACTAAGGCAAGAGGAAGGCAAAGGCCCACCTTGGCAACAGAGGACAGAGCTAAGATGGACAAAGGCCACTGCACATCAGCAGCCTGTTCAGTTTTACACCACACACTTGTCTCAGGCAACAGCATGGCTACTGAGCTCTACCTAACAAGGCCTGCCTTTGCCTCCCAGAGGTGGGAGCCTCGTATTACTTTGTAAATTGAAATCCTTGGAGAAGAAAAATCCCAATCAACTTTGTATCTCAAACCACAGAGAAACCCTGCCTCTGATCCAACACTGCTGCAAGGCTGGCTTTCTGCCTGCAGATACAAAGCC
Organism: Upupa epops; assembly: GCA_013397515.1. Classification (NCBI taxonomy): domain Eukaryota; kingdom Metazoa; phylum Chordata; class Aves; order Bucerotiformes; family Upupidae; genus Upupa; species Upupa epops. Next base: position 106,658 of record VZRI01003146.1, read on the forward strand.
AAGATTGGGACTTTCAGTTACCCTTTGGACTCTTCAAGGAGTTGTCCCAATGCATCTCTCTGATGTGAATTATGATTCCCCACAGATGAGCTGAAGTACCCAGGAGCAGCTGGAATTGTCTTAGGAGGCCCCACAGGGCCAGCTGGTGCAGCAGAGAATGCAAATGGTGCTGAGATTGGTGCAGGGGTATTGGGAGCAGTCTGAGAGGCTGTGAACGTAGCAGGCAGCATCCCCGAGGCACCACACGTGGTCTGTGATGGATGATGGAGAAGAGGGTTCCCTGCAGAATTGCTAGCGACGGTCACTGTCTTTGGATTAAAGAAATCCAGGTCCAGCTGGTCATTCTGCAAGAGAGAATCAGGAGCTCCTCTAACTCACTGCTACCCCCTGTCGTAGAGATGGTTATGGAGGGAAACATTGGCCACAGAAACAGGTGCTGGGGGGCAAGTAGCAAAGCCTGTGGCCTACGTCAGGGCTACATCTCATGTGTAATTGAAGCAAAAGAAAGGCTAGCATCACAGGGGACAGATGGGAAACTGAGGAAGCCAGATTCAGGGATGTCTAGTCTGCTTAGGCACAGCTCTCCGAGATTTTGGGGCTGAGCCTCAGGGACAGCTGCCCCTATGTGTGTCTGTGATCATGGTTCTCCAAGATGATGGCGCATCCTCAGATCTCCCACAATGAGAATCCCTCTCTCCCCCAAGACCCTCCTTTGTACCTCAAACATGCCCCACTGGTTGTTTTCAGAGGTCTCCTTCACTGTTGCAGGGGCTGGGTCATTCAAGCCTGAAAGGACAAATGACAAGTAGGTCACCAGAGGAGAAAGTGAGTGAGGTGTCATCCCCTGGCAACTAAGCTCTCTAGAAGCCAACAGTATCCCATGCTCCTTTCAGGCAGCAAGCCCTCCCACTCACTCTGGAAGAAGGCAGCAGCCTTTGCTAGGCTTGGCTTTGCTAGCCCTTTTCTGGCCCACTCAGTGTCTTACCCAAGCACAGAAGCTCCTCATCTAGCAAGCAGAGGGAGTTGGCTGTGCGGCTGTGCTGAGTGGATGTGCCTTCCACTTGGCTCAAGGAACAGCTCCGCAACTGCACCGTCGTCTGTGGAGGGGGTGGGAGAATTGGGATTTCGGCTGGGGCTACTGTAGGGGCTGCAGTCAGGGGGGTGGGTGGCACTGCAGGCGGCGGGGTGCTGGCAACATCCAATCCAGCAAGGTCAATGAGGGTGTTGAGGCTGTTTGTGGAGCTCCTCCCTGCAGCAGACAGAAGAGCATTACTAGGACAGAAGGCAGAAAGATCAGGGCAAACCCCAAGTGCAGAAGGACTTAACAGAGCTGGTTTGGGTAACACAGCTCCTCAGTCAGTCATGGGGAAAGTACAGACTTGCACATTTGCTCTTGGAGGAAGCAGATCACAGCAGGGTTATTTCACCAAAACGAGAAATGACTGTTGAGGACTGGTTTTATTTTGTTTGATGTTGTTCTGAGATTCCTGAGAGGTTCCCGTTTTACCAGCTGTCATCAAACTGGTTGCTCTCTTCTCCTACTGCCAGCTGCACTCAGGTTGGTGAGAGACACATTCCTGTGCCAGTACCTGGTACTGCGGTTATCCAACACAGAGGCTGGAAGAAGCAGCCAGCTGGCAGCAGACTAGCTGTGCCACCTCACATGAAGCTAAAGCTATGCCACCGTGGGGATAATAAAGGGGCGAGAAAAAACCATCAGTGGGAAGGACACTGACACAGAAGCAGCTGGGCAGCTCCAGCCAGAGCAGGACAGGGCTCCATGTAACCCCAAGACATCGGTGATGAGCTGCGGCATCTGGGAAAGCACTGCGATGTCATCCTTAACACAGGAGGCATTGAATTCCAAGCACACAGGGTCACACAGTGGAGATCCGGGAACCTCATTTTAGCCCTGTGCCAACAGCAGGGTATAAAAAATACATATGCTCTTGTGTGAGAGAAAGGCTGGGAGCCACTGGATTTGACCAGTGAAAAGGTCAGAGAACGGCCAGGCAGAACAACCAGTGGTGGTGAAGCTCCGCTAAAGGGACTGTTGTGGAAAACAGCTTCAGGGTTGCATTATCAGGTACAACTGCTCCAGTGAACTGATATATGGGAGACAGTAAAGACAGTGCAGATGGACTCTTCTCACTGGTGTTCAGGGAAAGAACAAGAGGTAATGGCAACAAGATTAAATATGGTAAACTGCATCTAAACAGAAGAGTGCATCTATTCTCGTCAGAAACTTGGTCAAATGCTAAAACAGCTTGTCCAGAAAAAGCTGTGGGATTTCAACCCTAAGAGATGCAATCCTACCAGAGAGTTGAAGAGAATTCAGACGGTCTGGATCCTCACTTCCAAAACTCTCGTCCCAGTAAGATGCTGTCAGGTAGCAGGATGCCTTCCTCCACTGCTCCCATGCAGAAATGTTTAGGTGACCCCAATTAGGGATTTCTACCACAGGTATCCAGAGCTTTCAACAGTGAAACCAAAGTGGGCAACTGGCTTAAATTCATAAATGGAACTGCTGGCAAAGTGGGACCCCTGGCCAGGCTCCCACCCTCCTGCTTTTGCCCTTCTGATCAAATGAACAACTTCTCATGTATCCCTCTTAAGAAACAGGACAAACGTGGAGATGAAAACGCATGAGAACTTGCAGCCACACATACTGCTCAGATACAGGTTTCCTACTGATGTGAGCAAAGGACAATGCAAAACAGCAGTAGTATTGCTTGTGTCCACATTGATTTAGCTACTGCTTAGGAGCTGTTTTGTTCCACCCTGATCCACAAACTGTTGTCCATAAGAACCATCGATACCTACTTCACCACTATTAATCAGAAACTGTTGAAAAAGAGAATCACAGGACTGAAAAATTGAATCATCTGGCTTTCCAGAAACTCACCTTCCCCTACAGGCATCATGGGGAGATCCACTTCACCATTGACCACTTGTCCCTCAATTATTTTTTTATAGGAGTTTATCACACGGGATAAATTGTCACTGGCTTGTAGAATGTCCCCTACATGCAAGAGAGACAAAAACAACCTCCAAGACTTCAGTCACTTTGCTCCCAGTAATGCTGAGATAACTCAGTTATCAACTAAATAAACAGCAAGAATAAACTCAATCATTTGCTCTGAGCTCCATTACTCTCCGTCTTTGCCAGGCTGGTGTGAGCAATACCCCAACCTTTCCAGGTCCAGGCACAGTACACTAATGATTAAAAAAGGAGTCCAGGGTTTTTTTTCCCCACAGCATCTCCCTTCCCCTTCCCAAGCAGTAACTGTCCCCCACCATTGTCCTCAGCCTGCCTAAGCACCAACTCGATGGTCAAGTCCTTGTCTCAATTTAAATGATAACAGCATGAGGAGAGAATCTGGTCTTTTATCTGCACACTCAAAGCAAAGCTCATCCAATACTGTGGAGGCAGTTTCACAGCAGCCATTACCTCACCGAGCCCTGCACAGTCACAGGTCACAAAAGCAATTAAAAAAGGAGAAGCACAGCTCAGTTTACCCAAACTGCTGTCATTATCCTCTGTCTCACTGGCCAGCTTGAACAATGTCCTTCTTTTGGTTTCGCACCTTTCATAGAGCTCCTAGGAAAATAGATAAGGACAAATTGTTTCATTAGCCAGGAGTCAGCAATATCAGTCAGCGAAGAATGACTCCCCAGGTACACACCGCCAAGCCCAGAATAAAACAGACTCCCTGTGCTGTGTGCCAGAGTAGCTGGACAACTAACACCCCCTGTCCCTGCCCTGTAACAGAACTGTGAAGCACTACACAAGAATTCTCAGTCCTTCCTCACACTGGCAGTTGTGGCCAGCTCTGCTCCCAACAGAGATGTTTGTTCCTTGTATTGCTGTAGACCCTAAAAGCCGCAGGAAGGGCAGGACTGTGCTTCAGCAATTACACTCCAACTGCGCTGCAACCAGTACTCGAAGTCTGCAGCCACCAAGGCAAATGTTTCACAGAAGCAAACCTGTTTCTGAAGCTTCTCACCAGTTTCAAGAGCTTGCTGTTACAAATTAGTAGTTCTAACTTTTCACAGATGTGGTGAAAACCCCTTCTTTAAGGCCGTAGGCCTATCCAGCCATCCCTGTGACCGGTGATCAGATTTTGGAATGGGCTGTCCATGGAGGTGGTTGAGTCGCTGTCTCTGGAGGTGTTCAAGGTTAGGCTGGATGAAGTGCTGAGTGCACGATCTAGATGTCAGATGTTAGGTTACTTGGTTGGTTTTAGGTTGGACTGGATGATCTTTAAGGTCTTTTCCAGCCTCATCATTACTGTGATACTGTAATTACGAACTGCAGCTTCCTGCCATGCTGCATCTCTGCAGAACAGCCCTCACTTCACGCATGTGCAAACCTGAGTTACTACACACTGAGGCTTCTGGTGAAAGGTTAAAAACATGGATTATTTTCTTTCCTGTTATTTCCAACAACTGTTCCTGATTCTCGTCCCCTGCTCTTCATTTTAATGCACTGCAATTCTCTGCAAAACTCAAGCCTGCAAGAAGAAAGGACTGACTACAGGAGCTCTGGGCAGTAGGAGCAGTTCAGACCCACCTTCATGAGCTCCCTATCGGCCTCCGATGAGTCGTCTTTGCTGTAATGAACCAACATCTCATTCAACAGCTTCACGTTGTTATTGACTTCCTCCAGCGTGTGCATGCGCTTTGTCACTTTCTGAATCCGAGCCTCATCCTTCAGGGGGCAGAAAAGAGATATGAGAAATGACTTTCCCTGTAAAGGTCCACTGCAGCACAACTACAGTATTACTTGTACATCGTCTCAAGTAGCGTCTATCTAAGGTTCAGCTAGACAAAGACCCAAACAACAAAATACCTCCATTTATGTGAAGTTTTCTTTATTTAATCACCTTTTCATTCTGCAATCACAGGAAACACCAGGTTTTCAAAAACTCTCACTAAATAGAGTTTATCTTCTATTTATACCATCAAAAAGAGTGACCCAAAGTTCCTTTCTGATCTTTTCAGAATATTTGGAGGGAGGCCTCATTCAACTCCACTTCATGAAAAAGATGTGTTGGAAACAAAACATTTACTAGGAATAAGCAGCCGTTTCTGGCAGAAAACATCCACCCATCTCTGGTTTGAGCTTTCAGCTAAAAGATGTCCACTCTGAAGAGAAGAGAAGCTGGAATGGGATCTCAGACTGATCCTTTTGTTTTAGCTGGACTCACAGTGAGTCATTTCCTGGACTCCAGGAAATGCCAGGAGTGGATGCCATCTCAGCTCTACAAACAGGAAGGTGTTTCCATGAATGAGAATCCCAGAATGGTTTAGGTTGGAAGGGATCTCAGAGATCATCTAGTTCCAACCCCACTGCCATGGGCAGGGACACCTCTCACCAGACCCAGAGCCCCATCCAACCTGGCCTTGAACACTTCCCAGGAGGAAGAAAAATGTAACTGCTTATGAGGAGACCCAGTGTAATGACTGGGTGGTACTGAGATGCTCCCACCAAAACCTGCTGTGAAATATCACTTTGAGTGATGAGCACATAGTTAATAACAACAAGGGACATGTAATTCTTGTCTCTTCTTGCTCTGTTGACCGCCAGAGACACCAAATGGAAACATTTCTGTGATACAAACTCTTCCTAGCTGTAAACTAGTTAGAATTACAAGGCATCCATACAACAAAGAGCCCTGCTACACCATGAGATGGCAGCCCTGCACACCAGTAAGCTGGGGGATGAGATACAAGTTACCACCAGTAAAGATTCAAAAAAACATGAACTACAGGCTGGATGCTGATGCTTTCATTCAGTCCCTGCAACTGCACTAAGGGATGTCCTAACACAGCGCTCCCAAAGCCTGGAACACCCAGGTTCTGCCAATCACATGATCCTACAACTCTCCACCATTCTGAAATCAAATTGTTTATAAACTAGAAAGCAGGCTGGTTCCAATCTGACAGGAATTTCTTACCTCTTTCACCATGGATTTTATAAGCTTGTTGGCCTCTTGTAAATCATCTGGGTTTTTGCTTTTCAGCAATTTGGCCAGAAGCTGTAAGATGAGAAGAAGATATTCAGGAAACAAATAAAGACCCTTTGGCAAGAGGAAGCAGAAAAAGTAAAGTAATCTAAGTGAACAATTCAGGGGAAAAGAGATAGAGTCTCCTATTACAAAGCTTACGCTGCTTTCCTAGTTACAGTGACTTCAGCAGAGGTCACTTATGGTTTATTATTTTATGTGAGTTGCTGCATTCTTGCTTCTGCACTGTGAAATCTGAGAGACTTCTGACACTAGATATTTATTCCTGCCATATGTAATTTTTTGCCTTATGTGTTAAACATTCTCTGCTGTCTAGTTACTACAGCAGGATGGCAATTTACCAAGGAATAACCAAGGCCTTAACTGGAATGTCCGGTTAGGTAGACAAAGCAATGAGATCTGTGAAATTAGCCACCCAAAACTAAAAGCCTAATTAATAGTTTACTTCATTCTAAATGTGCATCAAGTAATCACTTTTCATTAGTAACTACGATATGAGTCTCCACTGTACCTTGGATTTTTCCTCATCATCAAACACAGGGTTTTTGGGACGAGGTGGAGGAGAAGGAATCAGGGTTTTGTCTGCAGGAATCACAGGATCAAACATAACAATCCCTGAAAACAGAGAGGGAATCCAGGTCAGTTTGTACATGCAGCCACACCAGGCAGCACCTTGTTACTCCCAGGCTGCTGTCACACCGTGTCCACTGGTCCCAGCACACTGTTCTAATGACCAGCACAGCACCACAATCACTGAGTACAACAGCTGCAAAAACAAAGACATTTTTCTTTGATAAAGGCCAAAACCCCAGCAAACGTGTTGCCATTTCCATATTGCTCCTCTGATAGCTCTGTGCATCAATTGCTCTCTGCTATTTCTCCTTTCACTTCAACTGTTGAACCACTAAGTAACGTCGCAGACAACTCAGCCTTGTGCAGACTCGAGGGCATGACATTTATTTGAATAAAGGAGCTGAGCGGGAAAGCAGAGAGTGAAACACAACAAGGTGATGAGCTGACTCCTAACCACAAGTGGGAAACTACTAAGCTGCCTGTGGGTTCCATTCTCAAGTCCTTAGATTTGTGCTCTACCCTCAAGAGCTTTCCTGGAACCAATTCTCCTTGTGCTGAAGCCACATGTATCTCAGCTGAGCTTTCCTCCCTGTGCCCACACAAGAGATGTGTAGCAGTTGCACTAAGGGTACTCTTGTCAAGCGATCTAGTTAAGAACACAAAAGGCTACAAGGTTCTTACAGTTTAAATTAGACTTGCTGAAGTCATAACTAGTTCCAGAAAAAATTGCAAAAAGGCCTCACAAACCAAAGGCCTTTGCAAGAGGTTTAAATGTGGTTTAAAAAAGCCAACCCAAGCTTCTTAAATATAATGAGAAACATAATGAGAAACTGCAAGGAATTTCCCCCTTGTTCTGTCTTGGTGACTCTCCTGCTTAAAGCAGAGGCTGGAGAGAATGCATGAGCGAGCAGCTGACTTCCTACCTTGTCGCTTCAGCATGCAGTAGGCATCCTTGATTTTGGATTCTTCTGGCAGTGCCACTGTCCAGCTGTACAGCAACTCTATGACTTTGGTCTTCACTTTCTCTGAGACTCTGTCTCCCAGGTACTGAGAGTGAAACAAAGATGTAAGTTCCCCAAATTATTTTTGAAAATAAAGCCCAAACTCAGGGAATAGAAGTTACATGAAAAGGTTTATGATCCCAGTTCCGAGATGACCTAAGACACATCTTTTCAAAAGGAAAAAAAACCCCTCCTCTAATACATTTGAAGTAACAGTGAAGAGAAGTCTTGTGATTCATTTCAATAAAAGAAAAAGCAGCTCTTGGTTTTAGGATTTGCTGTTTAAAACTTAGAGCAGTACAGATAACCTCCCCCTCCCCTGTCTTACTGAGAAAAATCTGGGAATACTTTACTGCATCTATCATGCCATCAGGTGCCTCTAATTTTCATCACATTAAACTAGCTATGAGGCTATGAATGTGAGGGACGTAGCCAGAGGCTCCTTGCACAGCAGAGTGAGAACTGGAACTCTACTGTGTGTTGCAACGTCTCTTGTTTTAAACTGCATTACACCTTGTTTGGTTCTAAAAAAGACCACAGCCTGAGCTTTACAAGCCCTTGAGTTACATGGAAGGTTAGAACAGCAGAGAGAGACTGATAGATCAGGACTATAATGTCCTGATAGTAAATAAGTAAATAATTACTGAGTAAAACAGTAAAAGCATTAAAAAAACCAAGCCACAACCTAGCTAATAGGTGGCTCTTAAATGCAGGCTAATAAATGCAAATGAACCAGACAGAGCGCTGCAATCATTCTGGATGTTGCCTGCAGCTTACAGAGGCCAAACGAAGAATAAACAGAACCGTATGGCTCAGGGACTCACCTTTGGAGACACAACTTTAATTAACTCGTTTAAAAAGCGAAACTTCCCTACTTCATTATGAAACCTTCTCCCACAGTTCTTCATACAAGCTTCCAGCACCTGCATTCAAGGAACAGAAACGGCCTGAAGTGAACATCACAACTCTTCAGTAAGAGTGTAGTTGTGTTCTGTGCACAGGGGAACTGAAGTGGCAGTGAGACCCATGTTCCTGTGCTTCCCCAATCTCCCATCTGCAGGAGTGACACATTGCAATGGGTTGGTCCCCACGCCAAGCCTCAGATACCTGGAGCAGCTATCTCAGTGCTAGGTCTTACAACAATGAGCACAAATGTTACCTGAAGATAATGGGCTAAAGCAGTTGAAACTACATCAGAGTTGTTTCTGACGGCGCTATAGCTAACAAGCAACCTGGACACTCCTCCTACTCATTTGCACTCCCTCTCTGTCCACTCCCCAGCAGAAGAGAATCAAGGCACTCAGCTCCAGAAAAAGCCCCAGAAAAAAAACAGTGACACGCTCTGTGCCCCCTCATGCTCTGCACAGATTATGTCAAATGATGCACAACTAGATGTAAGAGGAGGAGTAAGGACTACCTACTGTCAAGGCTTGGACTGCTTCCCATTCCTGTGGTGACTGGATTTTATGAGCCAGGAGTCTCACAGCTATCTGTGGCCTGAAACAGAGTAGGTCGATGTTACAAAGCAAGGAACACAATCTAGGGTTTTCATATTTCACAAATTCTGTTTGAAATGAGAAACCTTCATACAACTAAAAGGAAACATCATTTAGTGCTTTTAATCTTTCCATCAGTGTAAAAAGGCTAACAAGAAAAGTTCAGCACATCTTTCTAAGCCTGGCTGTTTGCATGTTCAAAAGGAAGCAAGGGCTGGTGCTCTGAGCCAGCAACACCAGATTCCTGCTTGGGAGGGGCCGAACAACTCCCAGTACAGTCCCCAGCCCAGGAAATCACTTCATTTCTCTTGCATTAGTTTCGTTTTTCCAGAAGAAAATTCCTTAGCTCACAAGAATGTTGTGACCCAGGAGGTTTCCTCAGTTAAACTGTGAATGTTAAGTTTATCAGGTCTAGAGCAGTTTGGGACACCCACCCTTCAAGTTCTTTGTTGATCTGGTCACAGAATCCGATGATGTATTCCCAGTCCTCTTGCCTGTTGGATGGGTTAGTGGCTTTATCTTCAGAAAGGGAAAGAGAATGTATTACCAGTCAAGCAAAAGAGAAAGTATAAAAGGTCATATACTTCTTACAGAAAAGCATCTGACATTCACTGCCAACTGTAAAAAAGGAGTGAGAAGTTCACATGTGGTGCATCTGTCTGCTCAGGGTGTGTCCAGGCTGAGCCATCCAAATACCCAGCCAGAATCACTCTTTTCCACAGAGTAGGTGCCAAATCCCTAGTACTCTGAAACATGCTCCTCCCACACTCTAAATGACACAATGAGATAAAATGTTTGAGGTCACACAGTCTCCCTCTGCCTCAAACACTTTCTATTTGGCTCTGACATTCAACTCCTTCAAGGCCAAACCCTCACAGTTCTATGTTGGAAATTATTTTTGCATTCCCTGGGAGTTTTGTGCAAGAACGAACCGCAACAGCAAATGGTTCGTTTGTCATTTAGTGTTGACACTGTTTCGGAGTGCCAGCTGATCTGTTAGAGGCTTTAGTGTTTATCCTGGGAATTATGAACTGAAATGTATTAGTATACATTGAGTTGCTCTTGCAGGTAATAACCACCACAGCCTGTACTGATCAGGAATTCAAATCCTATCCACTCAAACTGAGAGACTGGCTGGGCTATTTCAGGCTCCTGCAGGATCTTCTGTCAGGTACTGGGGCCCTGCTTGTTGAATCGATTGCAGAATATTGAGGCTATCAGCATTTCTTTTTGCTATTAGTGCTTCTTCTCCATGTATTCTACTCAACTCTGATGGAGCACTAAATTTACAGTTGACAAGATTCCTGCTTTAACCTAATTTCCCATCCAAGACGACCGGACATGATGATTTTTCTTTCTTGTAAAAGAAAGCACAACAAGCTGGAGCTCTATACCCAAGGGCTGATAATTAAGAAGCCTCTCTTAAAATTTTAATACAATAGAAAGAGAAACAGAAAAAAAAATATTGCTTAGCCAGACAGTCTAGAGCAGGGGATGAAGGACAGGAAAATCCAGCACACATGCCTGTACTTTGATCCCAGAGGGAAGCATAAAAAATAAGCACATGCTACATCACAAAGTGTCATCTCTTACCAGCATAAAAACATATCTTCTTCCCTTTCCACAGGCAGATAAAAACAGCTGTCAAACCTCTACTCCAAACCCCCACTTTCACAGCACCCCTTAGTCCTCCTGCTGTGTCAGTCCTGCTCCTATCTTCCCCTCAGAGAAGGACAGTTGTAAAGCAGTTTTTTAAATTGTTCCATGGATGGCGTCTGCAGGGTGAACCTGTGCCCACTACTGACTTCCGTGGGACTCCAGATAAGCAAAAGGCAGCAGCTGGGGAGGACTAACGGCAGGATCTCAGGCTAACAAAGCAATGAAGATATTTTTTGGCCTCAAAAGATTCAAATGAGGTTCAGTACAGAGCACAGCTGCTACAGAGCCAAGGAACTGTTCAAAATACATGTGGCATGAAACCACACAAATGCTGAGTGCCCTGGAAGCATCATGAAACCAAAGACTTAGGACAATGGAAAGTCTTTTCATGCAAGTCAAACGGCATCGTGCATGGTTGGGTGCTCCAAAGCACCTCTGCTGTCTGCAGTCCTAAAGGAGACAGAGCGTTCTTGGCTGGAGTTAATGGAATTTATGTAATACACACAGGAAGAGCACAAAGAAGTAAAGATGCTCAGCTGAGTGAACTCATTGATGGTTACATGTCCTGGACTTAGGAAAAAGATGTCATGCAAAGGAAAATATAACCAATATTCCCATGGCCCGAGTGTTCATTTTAAAGCTGTTCTGGATGTCTCTAAAGATTTATTGGAATGACACTGGATGAGTTCAGACTCTCAGACTGGGTTCAGATTCTTCTATGTTTCTACACCAAGGGATGCTATGCTCCACAAACTAACACCCATAACAATCTCCATTTCAAACCCTGGTTTATAAATGGCAATAAGCTCGATCAGAAGTCCTGCCCTGGCTCTGGAGATGCAGGTACACACTGCTGCTCTCAGTAGGGCCACAGGAACACAGTTACACAATTGTGAGCTAAATTACCTTTCTTAACCTTTTCAGGACATCCCTACACAAAGCTTCATCACATCTCTCAAGGAATAAGGTAAAATCCTGTTTTATGCAGAATGTTTAAAATGTGGCCAGGGAGCTCCTCTGCGCTGGTGCTGCAACTGTTGTATGAAAGGGGTCATTCCAGGAAGGACTTTGATGCTCTAGAGTATCAAATCCTTGCCTTTTCATTTGAAACTGCCAACACAGGCCCATTTGGCACTGCTTAGCACATCAGCGTTCAGAGACTTGTCCACCAGGTCCCATCCCAAAAACCCTATTTCACACTGGCAACCAACTGAACCTGAATTAGCAACTTAGGAGCAGAATTCTCAGCTCCACCCCAGACCTACTGCTATCTCTGCCCTGGATCCAAGCTCCTGTGCTTAGAACACAGTCCTTCATACCTGACCTGATGGTCAGAGCCATTCAGTCCTCGTTGGACCCTGAAACACTAATGAGTCAATGTTCAAACGCATCATTAGAGGCGAAACAAACATGCTTATTTACTCCACAGAGAAACAAGGCTGAAATGCAGAACCACAGACCATTAACTGACTGGTAATGAATGCTCAGGTTTTCCAGGTTGACTTCTCTACCTAAAAGAGATAACAGCAGAACTGAAAGGAGACGATAGCAGAAGCAGCAAAGGGTCATCATATGAATTGTGAATCCCCAGAGTTTAGCAGTCAGATTCTGTTTGTAGCTCTGGGAGGAGAGTGCTGACCCATACCAGTAAAAAAAAAAAAGACATTAAGTCAACCATAATATTTTACCCCTCTGCATCTATTCCACAGCTGAGCATTGCGTATACCTGATATAAGTGTGAAACAATAACATTCTTTCTAGGTGCTACAGAAAAGGCAGCACTAGAGCCAAAGGATCCAGCTGCCTTTGTACAACTGACATTATTTTCTGCTATTTCAGCTAAGTGCATAAACGGAGCCTGCCAGCACGGTCAGGAAGGATCAGCTTCCTTCATCCCAGGAAAAACCAGGAAAGATCACATTCTCTCATCCCAGCTGCCTGAAATGAAGCAAGAGACAGGAAGATGCTGGATCATCACTGGCAGAAGTGCAGATCTACTGCAGTATGAGGACACGAGGATGTTGTTACTTCATGGGTCTGTGACTCCACCTGATGACTGACAGGGCAGTGTGAGAGGCTGCAGAGCACTGAAACATAAGCAATCAGTGGCAGTGAGAGATTTTCCATCTTCCCATGACTGGGAAGTTGTCTGTGCTGCTGAGCAGTTCTGGCTCTTCCCCTCAGCACACACCCTCAGGATCCGCGTCAGGCGCTGAACAGCTCTGTGATGGTTACAAGAACAAAAACCCTCAGGAGGCCTGGTGGGAGCACTCACATGCACCAGCTATTGCGCTCTGCCTTCCTACCCTGCATAACTCCTCCGGTAATTTATGGACACGGAACGCTCCCTGCTCCTCTGCGAAGGGAGGAGTGATACAATCACACCAGCACAAACCGCTGTAGCAATGATCTGGCATAAATGCACCCTCTTAAATGAAAGCACAATGCTAGTCTTAAAAACTGGGCACACCTCTGCAACCAGGCTCTCTGCAAGATTTCTTACTGTGAGTAAGGCCTCTGTAACCCCTGCCTTCATCGTGCATTCTCCAGTGCAGAATGTCCTACTGCTTGGCCAAGGAGAAAGAACATCTCTTTTAACTTCCTCCATTAAAAACAACTCCACAAAACAAACAGTCAGGAAGCCTTCCAGGCTATACAACCTAAAATATCCACCTACTACAGATTTTTTCACACACAAACTGAGGCTGGTGAGTCAGTTCTCCCCAGAGGAAGATGAAAAGGAAGGGATGTGGGTGTTTCTTCACTGGCTACAATAAAAGATATTGACAAACTGTGGGAGTTCAGAGGAGGAGCAGAAGCACTAAGGAGACAGAAAGGACAGATCTAAAAATCATCTTTTTGCCAATAACTCCTGTAAAAGATGATAACACGTACGTGTTTGAATTTTATGTAAAATACCAGGAAACAGCAAGAATTATTTAATCTTGCTTATGCAAGGGTAACTCCACAGGGGTAACAGGTTTTATAGTTTAAGTTATTTAGGATAATGACCTCTTGCTGCTTGCCTAGCGTCTGATGACTTAGGAACTTCACTCACTGCTGTAATCAAGCAAGTATTAAAAAAAGAAGAAAATCTATGCATTCAGCTAATGATGTGCAGGATATCCTCCCAGGAGCAGCAGCAGGAGTCTGCATAAAATACATGAAAAGCAGTTACTGGTACAACTCATTCATTCAAGAATCACCTTCTGAACTGCCCGCCCTGGGTCAGGATCCCACAGCACAAGGTGCTGTACAACCAAAATCCAACCAACTCACAGGCACAGAAACAGCAGGAACTGATATCCCTTATTCAGCCCTTGCTGATGAACAAGCCATGGCTGCATGGACGAACAAACTATGGTTGGGTTTTCTTCTCCAGAATCACTGAGATTAGAAGACACTTCCAAGATCATCCAAGTCCAACCATCAATCCAACCCCACCCTGCCACTGAGCCTTGTTCCCCAGGGCCACATCAACTCTTTTTCTGAAGCCCTGCAGAGATGGTTCACCCCGACATCCCTATTCCAAAACACCTGACAGGACTGTTCAACATCCCATCCTGTTCGGAACCGACAGCCACCAGCTCCCACCTGGAGCTGCAGCTCGGCCTAAGGCAGAGCACCCTGTTGTGTAACACACAAACACGATTTATTTGGGAAATCCCGACGGCTCTCGGTCCTGCAAAGCGTCCTGAGGCTCCTCTCTCCCCTAACCAGACCCCGAGCGACCCCGAGGCGACAACACGTTCAGACCCGTCCCAGGAGCCTCCCTGGTCCCGAACCCAGCAAGAGCCGCGCTGGGGCAGCCCCGGCCCTGCCCGCTGCCCACTCGGTGCTGAGCGGCTGCACCTCCGGCTCGGCTCCGCTCCGGCACCTTCGGCCCCGCCGCCACCGGCCGGTCAGCGACCCCCGGGAACGGGGAGGCCCTAGCCGCAGCCCCGGGTCTATCCCCAAGCGTTCACACACTCCCCCCGGTCCGCTCCGCCGGGGGTCCCGCCCCGCTGAAGGGGTGACGAGACAGGGCGGAGCGGGGCGGGGCGAGGGGCCGGGACCGGGTAGGGTGCGGGAGTCCCAGGGGTCGCGGGGAGCCGCGGTACTCACTGAGCCACGACTCCAAGCTCTCCCCCTCCGCCTCCGCCATGTTGCCGGCGTAGCCGCAGGCCCCACCCCGCCCGCGCGAGACCCCGGTGGATGGGGCGTGGTCATCCCAGAGCTCCGCCCACACACCCCGCTCGGGTAGGCAACATGGCGGCGCCCAGCGCGGCAGGACTGGGGTGGAGGTTGCAGGCCTGGCTGCCGCGGTGAGTGCGGACAAGGCGGGCCGGCGCGGACTGGCCGCTGTCGGCTCTCGCGTGGGGTCGGAAAGCCGCCCGGGACAGAGGGATCGGGGGCTGGCGAGGCCCGCCTCGAACTCCGCTCCGAAAGCACCGAAACGCCGCTGCCTGTTGCGAAAAAGGAATTGAGCTGAGGTTCAGGCCCTCGCCCCTTCCTGCGAGCCCGCAGCGACATTGATCGCAGCCTGGGAGCTTTCGGCCTGGGCACAGGGGTCAGTGCGGCCTAGACCCACGGCCTGGCACTGCCCTTAACGAGAGCTCTGCAGCTAGGCTGTGGGACTTGACGCTGGTTTGTGCTTCTGGCAATGCTGTAGCAGGGCAGTGGCGATGGAGAAGAAGGTGGAGACGCCTCTCAGCTCCGATGTGTCCTGAGAGGTGTTCACATCTGTCTGTGTTCCCATCCTGCCATGCCGTGTGTTTGTTTACAGCCCTCCTTCCTCTTTGTTCTTTGCAGGTTGATGCAGGTGAGATGGAGTCGCTACAACCCCAGTTACATAGAGCCGGAAGTGAACAAGGAATTGTATCAGAAACCTCTGGAGGAACTGTCTCAGGAGGAAAAGGAAAAAATGGAGCTTAAGGCACTTCAGCCAATCAAAGCTGCTCCTCCCAGTCTCACCAGTTCAGTGTTCAGCGACCCTATGATCAGGTTAGAGAAAGGATGATCTCTCTCTTCTTAGAGTGAGGTTTCATGAAGCTAGAACATTTGGGAGCTGTTCTGTCCTCTTCAGCCTTTGCTGGCAGCACCTTTGCTGGCAGCACTGCCTGTTGCCCTCCGTTGCAGCACAATCCCTTTATTCAGGTTAATCTTTTCTTTCAAAGCCAGTCCATTGACTGACAGTGATTAGAGATAATTACAGCAGATCTAGCAGCGCCCAGATTTAACCGTGGGAACAGCACAAGGTGGGGGCTTATTTCTGTGGGTGATAAAATCAGAATTTCATTCAGATCTCCCTTGTTTACAGTAAATTCACCAACATGATGATGAAGAATGGAAATAAAGTGCTGGCCAGAAGCCTCATGTCTCAGGTGAGAATTCATGTTTCTCCTCAATGTTGTGTTAAAACAATATAAAATGTGAGGCTGAGACATCAAGGCCTCTGGAACTGGGGATTACCACAACTTGGGTCATCTCTGAGGTCATAACCCACACAAATAACTCTCACCTTTGTTTATTTGGTCTAATACATTTTGTACAGGCTGAACCTCAGTCAGCTCCCAGATCAGATGGTGAAGCCATAATGGCATTAATTTTCTTCCCACTCTACACTATTTCCTGGATCTTATGAACTGCATAAACTCAGAGAATACCCTTAAAAGCATAGTTTTCTCAAAAGATCCTCCATCCATCTCACTTTCATGCTTTATCATCTGTTTAACTTCCCAATGAAGTCCCACAAATGTGTCACCTGTGTGACACAGCTTTGACCCCTGTTCTGAACTGCAGTAAGCGGTATTCGCTGGAGATCCCATCTGGTGTGTCCACCCTTGAAGGCCCTTCCAAAGGGAAGACTCAGTCCGAGTATGCTGATTCATTGTGACAAAAAAACCACACAGGCTCAAAGCAATTGAATCCAGGCTTGGCAGGGGTGGATGTTCAGTGCCCCCAGACCTGTATTTCCTGTCTCTGCTTTATCCTGCCCTTCCCTGGCCCAGGCTTGTGCTACTTGGCCTCCTTACCCCAAATGGGGTGTCTGATAAAGAGACTGATGAGCTGGAAGCTGGTAAAGTAAGACTTGAGTTAGAGAATCCCTAACTGGCTAGTTGCCCATAGGACTAGAAAACAGCTGCTTGGGTGAAAATGAGGTCCTTGTAAAAGTAACTTGATGGAGTGGGATGATCCATCTGCTCTGTATGTCTCTTTCTGTGTCTCTGTCACAAGACTCTGGAGGCCATTAAGAGGAAGCAGCTGGAGAAGTACCACAAAGCTGCAGAAGCTGAGAAGGAGAAAATTGAATGCAACCCTTACGTGATCTTCCACCAGGCTCTGAAAAACTGCCAGCCCATCATTGGGCTCAGCAGCATCACAAGAGGAGGCAAAACCTACCAGGTGAAAGAGGAGTTTGGGGACCATTTGTGGTCTGGGCAGAATTAGCTCAGAAAGAGCCATTTTGCAACTTGGATTAAAACAGCACCTAGAAACTATTTCCAGTGAGCACAATAGTTCCCCTGACAGCAGCAGTCTGGTTCACTGACTAGATAAAAGGAGTACAGCAAATAAGATAGGTGATGGGCAGCAGAAGAATTGAGTCTCCGGACTACCAGTCCCGTGCTCTCTGCCGCATTACGTTGCTTGGGTAGAGTTCCCAAAGCCATGCGCAGGTCAGCAGAGCAGAAGTAGCCAACCGGCTGCAGTGCTGTGTTTTAAACACGAGCAGGACCTGCCTGGGCCGGGCAACACTCTGCAACTGATGGTGAAATGAGATGTGCAGGCATTTTTCCGTCATCCATCTCCCACCTCTGCTAGCACAGCCCAGCTTGGATCCCATTCCTAGACAGGCCAGAAGCCCTTACAAAGGCCCCTGTCTGCCAGTTGATCACAAATTCCATTTTGTAAGCAATGGCCAGTTTCTGTGGATAGACGTGATGGGGACCTGGTTTTACAGAGAGCAGTGGTGCCACTGGAGTCACAGCACAGTGTAAATCCCTGTGTCCAGCTGGACCTGTGTGACTCTTGGAGCAGAACAGGCCACTGCACCCTCACAGTGGGATAATGGGTGTGGTTTAAACCTTTCCCAGGTCCCTGTTCCTTTGAAGGACAATCGGAAGCGCTTCCTGGCCATGAAGTGGTTAATCACCGAGTGCAGGGAAAACAAGAACCGTCGGATGCTGATGCCAGAGAAGCTCTCCCAAGAGCTGCTCCAGGCCTTCAACAATGAAGGGCCCGTCATCAAGAAGAAGCACATGCTGCACAAGATGGCAGAAGCCAACAGGGCTTATGCCCACTTCCGTTGGTGGTAGGGACACTGTGCAAGGGACACGATGCCACCAGCCCCATGGCCTGAGAGCAGAGCCCCAGAACCACATGTCTGGGAGAATCTGGGGAGAAGAGGAAAGGTGGAAGATCCCTTCCAAACAGCAGTGACCTGAGCTGGGGACTTCCCATCTGAATCCCCATAGAGTTGATTTTCTTTGCATTTGTTTGGATGGGGGAAAGGAGAATCTTAAATTTACCAGACCCTGCACTGACGCCCTTGTTATCTCTTCTCGTGAGGACGAGCCTTTGGTGTTTTTCTCTGAGCAGTGCTGTACTGAATAAAATTCTTACCCGGTTCGTGAGGACTCCCTCTGCTGTTGTAATCAGCAATGGCTCTGGCTGCATGGTCAAGAGCAGGGCTGGATGTTTTCCCCCACTGCAACCAGTACAAAAGGCAATAAAACACCTTGTTTGAATTTTGGTTCTGGTCATCAGCAACATTGTCTGCACGGATGTCATGAGAGTGTTACCACAAAACCAGTTTTATGAGGAAGGTTTCCCTATTTCAAACCTTTGTCTCTGTTACTGGACTCCCACACTGTGCTTTCCAGCTACCCTTCCATAGTAAAGACACCCTACACTGGAGGAGAAAGTGAGTATCAGAGTGTTAAGCCTTTACTCAGGATCAACCTTTAAGTCTAATTCAGTGCAAGTGTAACCTTTACAGCTGCTGAGCTATGAACTGTATGGAGAGAAAGCAGAGCAACGTGTTAGTGGAAAACTTTTATTAGAAAAACCTTCCATAGACTGTTTGGTTTCTTTTTCTCCCTCTCCCATTCCTGTAAGGAACAAACCATAGTTGGAACTCGCCAAATTCTGAGAAAGCGTGACAGTTCTTGTATAAAACTTACAAAACCTGTTCCTAGCTACGTGTGTCCCGCTGCGGGCTGCCCCGCGGCAGGTGGTGGCCCATGGGGGGGCTCTGTGTACGCAGGTGCAGCCAGCAGGAGGTTGGGAAAAGCAACGCTTGGTTTAGCTGTGTGTGAGGCCACAGGGTTTTCTGTAGCTTGTCGCAGAGAACCAATTGCAGCCTGAGCTGTGGAAGGGCTCTCCTCTGTCCCTTGCAGTTCTGGTTCTCGGTGAACCAAAACATTCTCAGCCTAAACTGTGCTTTCTGAACACCCACAGAAAATGCTGGTCTGAGCTAGAGGCTTTGCTTGCCCTTTGCTGGCAGCAGCCCAGTATTAGACCAAATCGGTGGGAGAGCTTGCTGAGTTAAGCGTGCCCTGCCCTTCACACCTTTCAGAGCTCCAGTCACAGCCTGGCAGTCAGGTGCCCAGATGCTCTAGTCAGTATAAATCCTATTTACAGGCAATGCTAGAAAAACTGACATGTAAAGAAATTCAGACTTGGTGTGGAGCTTGCTGGTGAAAGTGCTGGGGACATCTCCACCTCTGCTGCAGAGGTTAATCCGTCACTTCACTGTAATAGTACTTCTGGGCAGCGTCCGTCATCTTCCAGTCAGCAGCCCGAAACTCTATGATCTCCAGCAGCAGAAGCTGGGACAGGGAGCTGAGTCCCTCCTGCAGAAGGAAACCATCTCGGAGGAGGGAGAAGAGTTCATCCATCCGCTGGGAGTTCATCTTCTCCAGCTGCTCACCAATACGATGGAGTTGTAGGACCAAGCAGTCCACCTTCAGAAGGAAGAGAAGAGGATGGCTGAGTGTAAGGGAATGGAGAGCTTTGCCTCATTTCTGGGAGGTCCCCATCAGTCACTTATGGACCAACTCATCCCATTCCCTCTGTTCTGCATCTCCAACAGGCTTCCCCAAGCCATTCTGACGGGAGACGGGAGAAGTGGAACTGTCTCTTCTGGCAAAAGCACTGGAAAAGGACACCATGGGCTTCCCTGTCTCTCAGACAAAACTGCCAGAGAAATGCAGCTGCACCAGGTTGAAAAACCTTCATTTCCTGCAGGATGTCCAGGAGATGATGGCAAGGTTGGAGCCGAAGTTGGAGCAGGAGGTGCCTCCAAGAAAGTTGGGTGATTTGCAGGAAACAGGGCACTAACTGGGTGTTTGGAGAAGACAGGGAAGTTGATGGACTGCAGGGAGTGGGAGGGTTGTGCTAAGAAGGAAGGGGCCTGACTAAGGGCTCCTACATTTTCCAGGAGCCCTTTGCCTGAGGGATGACTCAGCTGTGGCCCATGCAGGTTGCTGCACACTCAGATGCATGTGAGGATCCAGCTGCAGAAGAGCACAAAATGCACGGCCAGTCCCAGGAGCTGCAGGAAAGCAGCTCCCCTGCATTCCCCCCTCTCAAGCTTTTCACCAGTCCCTGGCAGGACAACAGGTGCAGCAGCAGCAGCCTTCTTCCTTGCACTCACCTCTTCCTCTTTCCTCAGGCTGTCAGGCTGTGCCAGCCGGAACAGACAGTCGTACACAGGATTCACCAGAGCCATCATGGGCATGTTGTTCACCTGCAAGGAGACAGGAACCAGCGTCAGCCTGGGGCCACAAAGGGAGGAGTCTGCAGCTATTCTCAGTAGTTGCTGCTTTGCTGCTCTTCAAAGGAGGAGAGAGCAGAGTGCAGTTGTGTTGCCAAATGCCGTATTTGTGGGGTTTAAGTAGGAGACCAGATGTTTGAGTCTCCAGAAGCCAGAGAGGCTGAATAAATTATGTAAAAAATACCTATTTTTAAACGTGAGCCGGTAGTCATGGGAAATACACTTGTTGCACCAGCATTGTCTGCCTGCAGCGATCTCTGCATCATTTTCACATCTGCTTAGAGCAGGCATCCAAGTACACTCAGTATGCATAAGCTCGGCACTTCTATGAGCACCCACAGGTGTGTCCCCCAGGGATCTCACAGCAACTAAACCAGTTCAATCTGGGACATCTGGGAGTAGGCTAATGGGGGATTTCAAACACCCAGTACAAAGTGAGAAAGCTCGGCCTTTGTGACTGTTCCCAGAGGCAGCTCTGCCTCTCCAGGCCTGTTCCTCTGCCTGTACGTAGCAGCATCCTTGTGCTGAGAATCAGTTCTGGCCCCCATTGCTGGGCCACAGCCCTGGGACTCCATGCAACACCCACACAACCCTCTGCCCTGGAGTCTAGAGACCCTTCTCGCACCCCTAGACAGCAGGAGCTGGGTGCTTCTGCTCCAACTTCTTACCCTCAGGTAGTCAAAGATGTTGCAGATAAAGGTGACGTAGCAGATCCATGCCTGCAGTGAGCGGGTGCGCAGCTCCTCCCTGTCCTTGTACTCCTGCTGCAGCCGGTTCAGCAGGCTCCTCCGGAAGATGCTCTGGCCAACTTGTTTGCTCTCAGTCTACAAGGCCACCAAAACAGGATGGAGGGATGAAATGGATAGGGGAGAGAAGCAGGAGGATGCTGCTACTTGGGTGATGCAGTACCATGCAGATACATTCCTGTAACTGCCCAGAGAGGCAGAAAAGCTACAGCCAGCTGCCTGTGCTCGCCAGCTGCTCAGCTGGGTGCTGGCAGTGGCAGAAGAGGGAAGTTGACTGATGGGTCAGAGCACAGCACTGGGGCAAAGCCTCTCCTGACCCAGCCTATGGCCAACCTGCATGCTGAAGGGTTTTGCTGTGCTCTCACCTGGATGATGGTGTAGCAGATGCGCCCAGCCTCCTTGCTGAACACACAGTCTTTGAGCGACTGGTCCACTATAATGTTGGCCACTTTCTCCAGATCCACGTTGCTGGGGTCTGCAGAGAGGAGAAACACTCAGTTCTCAGCACCCTTCCTTCATTCCCCACTTGCTTTGGGTACCTGCAAAGCACCAAGGTTGGCATAACCACATTCGATAGTGCAAAACCTTGTATCCACTCTCACATCAAGAGTTGTTACACCTCTCACACACCAGCTGCTTTGGAGATGCGAGGCTGGAGACACAGCCATCACAATGGGAAGGTGATGGAGAAATGCGGATACAAGAAGGAAGAGGCTGATCTGATTCTGAAATCCCAGCACTGTTTCAGTGTTGGGTTAGCGGGATCCTGATGTGCAAACTCCCACAAGGTTTTGAATAGAGATGTGACTGGTGAGGTGACCCCAGAGCCAGGAGTATGAGATGGCCCCATAGCAGAGAAGGGCAGATAGAGGGTGCTAGGCACAGGAGAGGGGTAAGAGGGCAGATCTGGGGAGAGATGCTGAGTTCAAGAAGGAGAGGCGAGTGTAGCCTCAAATGAGGCGTGACGACCTGGTTCAGGAACAACACGATGGCCACCACCGGGCCACTTGGGTCATCTGTCCCCAGACACCAATGTGGTGGATGGCAAATGGCATTCATTCTTGTGTAACACTGCATTTTATAGCCTGGGTTTTACTGCGTCACCTCCGTCCGCCTACGTCCTATCTTCCCGTACAGCGCGATATCTTCTGACCGCCAGACCCTAACTACCACAGAAGTACCCTGAAATCAAAGAGGACTCCAACAATGAGAAGCTGGAGCTAAATTTGATCAGCTGCACCATTAAACATTGGGAAGAAGGTGACAGAAGGCAAGAAAAGGAGTAGCAAATAAATTCCCAGAGAAGAAACACCAGTGGGACCCCATGAAGGATGGACAGCATTTATGAAACAGCTTTTCTGCACTTTGTAATCAGTACCCTTTAAAGGAGCCCAAGCACCCAGCCTCATTTGCCAGCCAAGATGTAACAAAAAGAGGTAGTAAGAAGACTGCTGACCTTTGAGGGCTGTTTTCAGTAGCTTCTGAGTCTCTGTGTCAAATGACTGTATCTTATACTCTTCTTTGCCTGTTTCCCCCATGTCTGGCTTCCTCCAAGGGTGAGAATCAGGGCAATGGATAGGCTAGTGACAGTCCCTGGGGAGAGAGCACACAGAGCTTAACATGATAGAAGCAAACCTCCACCCAGCCATTTGGCAAATCCTATCTAGTGCTGGAGCTCAGGCTGTTATCCTGACAGCCCCCACCCCAAGGAAACTCCCTTGTTATTAGGGCACTGCCCTACATCTGAGCAAAGCCTCTCTCCCATATCTTTTTAAGCCTTGGTTCCTACCAGCCTATGACAGGACTTCATCTTCATTGTCTTCATGCTCTCCCAATACAAAAACGTGCTCCAGTCTGTTAATTTCCAGATTCAAAGTTGACAGCACCAAGACAGTCCCAAAATATACTGATTTCTCTCGAGTGACTTCCCTGTGGCTGTAGCACCCCAGGCAGCTGCTCCCTTGTGCCTTTGAAACACCAGACTGGCTGCTTTCACTCAGAAGCCTGGGAAGAATCAAAGCTGACACCAACACACACTCAGAGTGAGCAGAGCCCCTCTCCTGTGCCAGAGCCTGTCTCCAGCACACAGCAACATCCAGTGAGATCTGCAGTCACATTCCCAACAACAGCAGCTCCTGTCTCACCCCCTGCAGCCAGTCTCTGCAGCACCAACTCTACTCCCCAAAAGTCTCTAGGTTCATTTTCTTTTGCTTCATAATACAGGAAAGTCACCAAAGAGAGGAGGTAACACAGAGAAGGGCTTTGCCACACACATGACACAAAAAACTGCAGCCTGGCCTGACCCACAGCACAAACAGAAGGCAACCAGCCAATTCAGTTTTGCCAGCTCGTCGAAATTCCTGGGCTGTTGCTCACCCTTCTCTGCAAACAGGGTTACAGCCAAAGTGCCCATCACCCTTTAGAGGAGTGGGACACACATTGCAGCCGGCCCTACCCCTTGGACACACCTGCCACAAAACCATAGCACAGCAATAGTAACTCAGAGCAGAGTGGAGCTTGCTGGTGGGTAGAGTCCCATCTCTGTTCTCCCCACAAGGTCAAGCACAGACCTTGCCCCATGGGGGTCACAACTGGCTCAGGCTGCTCTCGCAGCAACATTCTCACCTGCACAGTGCCACCCGCCCTTGGACCCAATAGAGGTTTCTCCGCAGATGCCTCCAGAAGCAGCTGGGTGCCCCCTGTGCCAGGTCTGGCTGGTAAACACCTCTCCGTCTGTCTTCTCCTCCAGCACCGTCTCTTCCTCTCTCTGCACTCGCACAGCTCTGAGCTGCCGGCAAGGCGGCCCGAGCTCACCAGCAGTCCCACA
Organism: Upupa epops; assembly: GCA_013397515.1. NCBI lineage: Eukaryota > Metazoa > Chordata > Aves > Bucerotiformes > Upupidae > Upupa > Upupa epops. The sequence goes on from VZRI01003146.1 coordinate 130,746, forward strand.
TCTCAGCAGCCATCCCCAGGTCCCAGCAGCCAGGTGAAGTGAGAGCTCAGCACCAGCCGCAGTGACGCGGGGAGCGCCCCAGCCCGTCTAGCAGCGTCTCTGTCACCCCCGCCCGCGTCTTTCCCGAGGCATCTTCCGCCGGAGCAGCCTCCTCGCAGCTGCTCTGCCACGGGAACTGCTGGGCCAAACCAGTCTACCCAGAGCCGCCCATAACCCGTGAGCGACACACCGCACCAGAGACCTCCGCCAGGACCAGCCTGCCCAAGTAACTGGTGGCCACAGGTGGCACCAGCACCCGTAGGCACCGATGTCTTCTCCGCAAGTGGTTCCCACCAGACGAGCTGTCCCGAGATGGCCGGGGCCAGCTCCTCGTACTGCCGGTGACCCAGGAGCCGTTCTGGGCGGGCCAGGCTGGACGCGCCCCGGCCATGGAGAGAAGGAGAGGGGAGCAGCGGGTCCCCTCCACCGCCACCTAACGCCCCTCCTAGGGGCGCAACCAGCCCCAGGACCCCCGTCCCATCTCCGCCGAGACGCAGGTGGAACCCCCAGCACGGAGCCGCCTCCTGGCCGGGACCTCCCAGTAGCTCCGCTGCTGGCTCGTCTCGCCCAGTTCCTTGGGGGAGCGGTGGATTCCAGAGAACTCAGGCCCCCCATCCTCCCCCGGGCGCCTCTGCTGCTACCCCCACGACGCCCCTACCTGCCGGCCGCCCCCACTGGCTCCCGTTGCCGCCGGGGCATCGCCGGAGCGTCCCGGGCCCCGCCGCTCCGGCCCCGGTTTCCTCTTAGGTCATTTCCTCGCCCGAGCCGGGGGAGGGCCAGGCCGGGCCGGGCCGGGCGAGTGGCGGCAGCGACGGCAGCGCCACCGCCCGAGCGCGGGTACGCGGCGGCCACCGCGGGATCCTCTCACCGGGAACCACCCCGGCCGCTCTCCGGTCTCCCCCCCACCCCCCTGTCCCGGTCCGCTCTTAACTGGCCCTTTCCTGCGGGGACGAGCAGGCTGCAGCGGGGCGGACAGAAAAATCGATAGGAAAAAGTTGGGGAAAGAGGAGATGCCCCGCAGCAACCCCCTGCAGCAGGAGCCGAGTGTGAGAGAACCAACTGCACGTTTCCTCTACACTGCCGACCGTTTACTGCAGTGGAAGAGCCCTCGGGGATGAAGCTTTCGCAGCAGTTAGACCACAGCAGGGCAGCCAAGGCTGCTGGAACCAGAGAAAAGCCTCAGGAAATGCAGAACGAGCAGTTTAGGAACATTTTGTGCAGCGCTGGGTGGCCTGGTGGCTCAGGACCAGCTTGGCCAGTCCCACAGTGGTGGACCAGGCTGCATAAATCCCCACAGCCGGCCGATCCTCTTGGTGCAGTTGTCAACGGAGATACCCGAAGTGTCACCACATAACTGCAAAGGGGATGGGACACCCAAAGTGTCACCACAGAGGTGAGGGGATGGCTCTGCCTCATGCTGAGGAGCACCCAGGAGCCAGCAAAGGGGTGGGGGATACCAGCCCAACGCTCTCTCAGCCCTGATTCTTCGTTTGGGCAGCAGGAGGAGACAGGGCAGACCCTGCAGGGTCTAGCTGAGCATGTGCCCCACAAGGGAAGGAATGAACAAGCTGCAACCAGACATGAGCATAACAAAGTCTTTAATGTACCTCTGCTCAAAGGTAGGTACTTGTGCGCTTTGTGCTCAGGCGTGTTCAGACAACAGCGGCTGCAAAAGAACTGCTCAGGCTACAAGGCAAAAAAATGCCACCGAGACTGGCAGTTCTAGATTGTGAAAGAAACTGGAACCCACATTAAATACAATCTAGTCCAAACCCAGCTGGGATACATTCACTGCTTTTAAACAGATCTGGAGGAGCGTCCTGACAGCAGGACTGCCCTAGGAGCTTGCGTGTTCCCTGCAGAACTTGAGTGTCACCACAGAACCTGAGCGTTGATGCTGTCCTGCCCCAGAGTGCTGGTGGGTCCCCTCACCACAGTGCGACTTGTGTTCATCACTGTGCCCACCAAAATGCTGTTGGATGTTCTGATGGTCCAAGGCACTAGAAGCAACCAAATGCTATTGCTGAGCAGTTTGAGAGGTGAATTTCAGACACCACAGATCTCCGTTGAGTGAAATCCTGGCCAACCCAAGGAGAAAACTCTGGTGTAGCCTCACAGTGAATTGTGCCCCACATGAGTCACTTAGGACTGAACTGGTGGGTAGTTTCTGAGAGCAGATCTGTCCCACTGTAAGGAAGAACAAGGTGACTATTAACTTCCCCCATCTCCTGCTCCTCTTAAGTCTAGGAAATTCAGCTTCAAACAGTGTGGGGTTTGCCCAAGCAGCATCAGATATAAGACCAGTCCTCCCAGTGCTTTGTCTCATTCCCAAAGAGAAAGCAGCATCCCAGCCCCTTCCCCAACAGCACCTCCCAGTTAGCAAAGTACACGCTGCAAATGTCTGAGAAATGCTGCTGACCAGAGGTTGAAGTCAGATGCAAGATGAGGTGACCATTAGATGCTACTTCAAACTCTGTACACTTGAGGTGGTCACTTTTTTCTCTCCTTCACTCACTGCAAGACCAGGAGCCTTCATGGGCCTGTAACTCATGCCCACAGCCCCAAGGAGCAGTGAGCCAGGCTCTGTACCAGTGTCCCTCCCACAGCCAGGGCCAGACTGGCACCCACTGGACCACAAGCATGCTCCTATGCCAGTAGCCAGGAGACAGCAACAACTCCAACCTCCTTGTGTCTGGTTCATAAAGAAAGATACTCCCTCCTCTCCCCTGGAAGGACATCGCAAGGTGCTGCTCATTACTGGTTATAAGCATCTTCCCAAGAACCCCAGATGAACAATAAACAAAGACAAAACATTAACTAGATTTTGGAGGAATCTCAGAAGAGCCTAAGCAATGCAAGACAATGCAGTAAGATTGAGGCACTTTGAGAAACTTCAGTCCATTTTTACAGAACACGTGGCTAACCTCTCCCTTTGAGGCTCCTGTATTAATTAACCCCCACTCAGTCAATTTAATTTTAGGCAGCTCTCACAGCCACCTGCAGTGAAACAGCTACTTTACGCTTTTGAGACCTCAGCAGCAGACACAAAGTTATCTAGTCTGGGCTTGAGAGGAATCCTTCCAGACATCTCAGCCACCAGTGAAACAGCTGCTCTCTGAAAGCAGCTCCCCATGACAATTGGGGGTGAGTGAGCCATGCTGGTGGCTCAGAACCATCAGAAGCTGCATCAGCAGAATGGAGTTGTTCACACTGGAATCTAGCCAGACCATTTGCAATTAACACCCCGAATACTGGAAAGAGCCACAAAAAGCTCTGTGTGGAGAGAACCATCAAAGCACTTGCATTTCCACATACCCACCATGCTCTGTCCTATCCACCAGGTGACCAACATGCTTTAGTGTCACAGCAGCTCTTGAAAAAACAATGAATAGCAGGAAGAAGTGAAACGATTTTCCTCATTTCCCCTGTGATGTAGACCCAAGTGACTGGGTTTTGAACCATTCACAAAACCTCTGAAACACAATAAAACCCTTTCTCCAGCTACAATTCCATCATGCTATTCCTTGGCCAACGCTGTGCTAAATCAAGCAACTGCTATTCCATGTCCAGCCCTCCCACTGCAGCTAACGTCAAAACATTTTCCCATTATCACCCCTGTGGGCCTATGGTTCTAAAGTGTTTTGAGGCCACTACAGAAATGCTTGAAACATTCAAAAGTGATGCTAAAAAAAAAAAAACAACTCCAAAAAAGCATCTACTGGTTTCCACAGGACTTTTCCCTAACTGTCCCAACTTGACCTAGTATTTCTAAAACTCTATGCAGCATTTGGTTAACCACTGCATCAAAGCAAAGAACGCTTAAGTAAGAACTGGGCTTGTGCGTTGAACCCCCTACAGTGGGTTCTTGCTCTGCAGCTCTGCTTGCAGAAAGTGTGACTGAAGCAGTGCAAACCCCAGGAGATGCACGGCACAACATGCAGGCAGTGAAATGGGCACTTAAGAGTACAATCAAGCTTCCCAGAGCCAAAGAAAGTTTGGGTCAGCAGGACTTCGAGGTGGTTGAGAATGTGCGGCCAGCGAGTGGTAATGAAGCAGCAGCTGGCAGCAAAGAAAAGGAAACAGTTGTGCATGCACCCTAAAAGAAGTGCTCGCTGACTTCACAAGTGCAGAACCTGTGCAACACTGAGAAAAGAATGTGGTGCAAACAGCCAGGACCATAAGCTGTGCAGTTACAGTGGCAGCAGTGATGTGGGGTGGGTTAAACAGCACCAGCTGGGCTGAGCAAAACCAGCTGGAAGACCCCAGTCACCTGTGACACAGCATGAGCTAAGAAGTCACCACTGAGGGCCTTCTCAGAGCACAGTTTCTGCTTGGTTCCCCCCTCTCCCCACTACACGTGTGCTAATACTAGGAGACTGACTTAAAAAGTGCTCGGTTGAATGGCTGCCAGCACAGCAGTTGAGCGTCTGCAGCAGAACTACAGTTGCCTTCTCCTGCTTGACCCAGGAGGTGATCTTCCACAGGCTGGTGGAGCTCTGGCATTTCCAATGTGCTCATGATGGAGCAAAGCCACCAGTTTCCTCTCCTCCAGGAGACCATACTCATCCTTTTCAGCCTTCCTTCCTCGTGGTACTGTCAGTGCTCTTCAGGGTGCAGAGCAGGCTGCAGAACAGCTCATACCAGAAGAAGACCAGGCCAGTAGAGGCAGCAGCCTTCAACAAGCTGGGTGAAAGGCCCTTAAAGAACCCACCTGTGCCCTCTTCTCGCATGATCTGCTTTACACAGTCCCTGAGACCCCTGTACGTCCGTACCTGGGAGAGAAAAGAGAAAAAGGAAAATCCAGGATGAATTACCTGGAAAAGGACACAGCCCCAAAATGGTTCAGTGAAACAATCTGTGCAGTCTGGACTACCTTTCTGGCTACTACTGTAATTAACCAGGATAGAGTCATTGCTGTGACCCCCTGTGAAGGGGCTCTTGGACCCACTAATATCAAAAACAAGCTCTGTACCTCACTGGAAGAGGAAAAGCAGCCAAAGCAATGGGTTAAGACTTCAAATTTCTACCCTTCAGTTTCTTGAGGCACAGAGTGACCTGCTTCTCTGATCCAAGGAATTTGAAGTAAAAAAGAAAATGTTCACATTTCACAGAAAAAAAGGAGATTTTTCTTGAAGAGTCTGTATTGGTCTAGGAGCATACTTTGGGGTGGTGCTAAAGAATAACAGAGGTATTGCACTTGCTTTGAAGTTCAGGATGTTCTGCACCCAAGACAATTGCTGTACACTTGGAGCCCATTCCTCATGCCAAATATGGACTGCAGAAAAGGATTCTGACAGCCAGACAGTAAATTGGTCTCTGAGAGTAAATTGGTCCTGAATCACAACTAGCTGCAACTAGAAAAGCAAAGTGAAACCCCTCTGCCTCCCTAACTCGCCCTCAGCTCAGAGACAGCAGCCTGCTGGAGATGTGTGAGAAGGCAGAGCACAGGTCACTGGGATAGTGTCACTATATGAACCCGGTTTATTCATGCAGCTATTCCCATTATTAAGTGAGACGAATGGTCAGCTCCAACAAGTTCCCTGGGAGCTCCCAACCCAAACCCCACAGTGATGAACTCTCCCTGCATTCCAGCAGTGACTGGCTCTGGATTGTCTCCATGTGAATTGACACTCAGGAAAATCAAACACTTCTTACCTGCCCAAAGGCCGCCCGGGCCTGCTCAAAGCCTCCTACTTGCAGACGTTTTTTGACCACATCGAGCGGGTAAGTAAGGGTTTTGCTGATGATCCCAGCACAGCTGCCACAGACAAGGTTTTTAATGTTCCCTAAGAAGCAGAAAGGGGAGAGAGAAATGATGAAGAAAACAGTATTAATATGGAGTCCTGAATAAAGACTAGGAGAGGTTAAGTTAAAGATCACCGTTCACCACAAGTAAGGTCAAAAGGGCTCCTTAAAGTTACAGCAGTTCAAGCCACAGAAGCTCAATCTGTATTTTCTGTATCAGGCTCACAATGTCCATTGGAGCCAGACTGTAACAGCTCATGTAGGTTCTTCACACTGATTCCTGCTTTTCTCTGCCAAGTGACACTGCACGAAGACCCCAGTCACCAGAGAACATGCCACCACTGGATGGAGAAACATTCATGTCCCCCAGTAAAATCCTGGCCACTGTAAACCCCACATTCCTGACTGCTCAATCTGACTTATTTTGGATGGAATAAATCACAAGCTGATGTTGCCTGATGATTTCAGAGGCTTGTAGGAAATATTAGACTTTTTCCCACCACACCGGAGTTCCCAGCACAAAAACACTGTCAGCATTTGCCATCTGAAAATACAGTTACAGACATGACACTGAGAAGTCTAATTCCTCTGCTGAAGAAATTCCACTGAGGAACAAAACCATGCTGATGCCTCAGGGAAGCACCAGTATCTAAGAGCTGTCAAGGTGACAGGTCCCTCCAGAATGAGGTACTCTTACAACAGAGCTGGAAATCAACATAAACATATCAAAACAAGAGCTTGTCATTTCTGTAAGAGCTGTGCTGGAATCTGTAGGCAGATTTCCTGAGGGAGTCCAAGATTTCTGTCCCCACAGCACCAACAAAACTTGAAAGAAGGATTATGCCAGCACTGCTCCCCCACAGCACAACACAGCTCAGGAAAGAGCACCCTGGCCTGTGATGCTTCACTGTCCCATAGTTCCATTGTGGTTATTCTGTAACAGCAGCTGTTTCTACTCACTGTACTCATTCTCGTTGTATTTGTGCAGGAATAGCAGTGAGAGATGGGAAACTCAAACTTTTCAGATATTGCACTGAAAAGGGTAATAGGACAGAACACTGGGCTTATGTCAGTCTCCCAAAGCAGCATTCATCTTCTTTCTGTCTCTCTCCAGATGGCAGATATTGCTCTTCCAAGCACCCACCTCCTTTCTTTCCATCTGCTGGAATCACCCATTCAGAAAAACGTTGCAGGATGTTGTAGAAGGAAAACTGCAGACCAGCATACGGGAAGATTGCAACAATTGTAGGGGTCAAACCTCTGTAGAAAGTCCAAGGCCCTTCTGTCTGGTACATCGTCACCACAGCATGGCGAAGGCTGTGATAGATCTAGGATAGAAAGAAGCAGCTGACTCCAGTGGAACTGGCTTGAAAACAGCACACCAGAGGTCAGGTTATTTCCTTGTAACGAGGACACACTTCCCACTGCCCAAAACACAACTGACTGACTTTCAGCACAGGGATTCTGCACATCTTCACACAGTATTTCTCAGCTGAGCCTCTGTGACACTTAAGTAAAGCTGACAGCTTAAACCTGCCTCTGAGCCACAACCAATGCCCTGAATGAACCATTGCTGGCTCCCACTGCACAGCTGGGCTGACACCATGTTCCACATCCCAAGTGTGATTTGAGGGGAAGAAAGAAGGCTCTGACCTCGCACCACTTGCATCACAGGTATTTATATATTTTTTCTTAACAGCTCTGCTTGCTTCTGCAACAGAATTCATGTAACAAATACAGGCTGGGTGGTGAACAGGTTGAGAGCAGTCTTGAGGAGAAGGACTTGGGGATGTTGGTCAACAGAAAAACATGAGCCAACAATGTCCACTAGCGGCCCAGAAAGCCAACCACATCCTGCGCTGCATCAAGAGAAACGTGACCAGTAGGTTGAGGGAGGGGATCCTACCCCTCTATTATGTTCTCGTGAGACCCCACATGCGGTACTGCATCCAGTTCTGAAGCCCCCAACACAGGAAAGATATTGAGGTGTTGGAATGTGTCCAGAGGAGGGGCATGGGGACGATGGAGGGCTGGATCACATCTCCTACAGGGACAGGCTGTTGGGAATGTTGACAGGAATGAATGAATGACAGGAATGTTGGGGCTGTTCAGACTGGAGAAGACACTCCAGGGAGATCTTATAGCAGGCTTCCAGTACCTGAAGGGGGCTACAGGAAAGCTGAGGAGGGGCTGTTTCCAAGGGCTTGGAGTGGTAGGACCAGGGAGAATGGTTTTAAGCTGGAAGAGGGGAGGTTTAGCTGGAAGTCAGAAGTTCTTCATGACAAGGTTGGTGAGACACTGGAACAGGTTGCCCAGGGAGGCTGTGGATACCCCCTCCCTGGAAGTGTTCAAGGCCAGATTGAATGGGGCCCCTGGATAACCTTGCAACCGTGCAAACACTGCCCAACAAGAGTATCTGCCCCTTTATGCTAACCCATGGGCTGTGATCACACATGTGCAGTATTTATTGCTACTGCTATGGATAATAATTCTCAACACTGAATTCTAAGCCATACCTTAGGCTCCCCCTGAGCAGCAAAGCGGGTACGTAGCGTGTCAACGGGCTGTACTGCAACAGTGGCTGTGCAAGCAGCCAGTCCTCCACAGATGAAGTGCACGAAGGAATTGCGAGTATTGTATGAGGTGACAGTGTGCACCAGCTTTGTCAGGCTCTCGAATGTCATGAACTTACAGAAACAAACATACACATGTCAAGGAGTCAGTCCTTATCGATAACAACCATCTCCCACCCCCTCTCTCATTTCAAAAGAGCTCCTCCCACCACGTGTAACCACCTTCTCTCTCTGTCCTTCAAAAGTCCTCCACAACTTATAACCTGTTGGAGCATTTGCTTCTAATTGCTTTGTAAAAATCACTAAGCAGCCTGGGAGGCACTGGGGATACTCTCATCTCTGACACTTCTGCCCAATCTCACATTTAGCATTGTGAAAAAACTTGGTTTAATGCTTTATGTGTCTTGAAGAGTATTTGCTCTGTTACAGATATGCTGTCCCTCACTCTTTCAACCACAGTTCATAAAATGGTTTATTAATATTTACAAATTCAACAAAGCAATGCCATGTAAAACACCATCATCAGCTTTGTTTTTTATGAACAGGCTGTTATGGTGACAGCAAAAAGCTACACAGGCTTGGAAGACAAACAGCTGCACCAAGCGTCAGGACAAACATGTCTGTGACACCTGATACAGCCAGATCTGAGTTTGCTGTAGCTGCACCCCAGGCTGGCCAAGCAGGCTGGTCAGCAAGCTCAGGAACAATAACTTAGGAGTTAATTTTACATCAGCATTACACTATGCATCTCTGAGACTGGAACTGCCTTGCATCACTTCAGTGGAAGCCTGGACCTTCCTACATCTGCCCATCTGCAGCCAGTCTGAAGAGGAGCAAAGCAGAGTCCTGTGTATGTATACTGGGCCAGGACTATCAGCTCACCTTACCTGAACTGCTCCGTAGCCAACTGAAAGGAACTGAGCAGGAACATGGCCCTTCCAGAAGGCTACCAACCCCTCTTCCCGGAAGATGCGCTGCACAGCTTGCAAGATGCCGTGATACTTAGCCCCTGGGTTTCTGGAGGAGAGTTGCTCAATCTGAAGCTGGAAGAAAGTAGAGAAAATACCTAGAATTCCACATCACCTTTCAAGGAGGCTCAAGTCTCCGGTTCAGGAATTCACAACCCTGTCAGCTACTCAATGCTGAGGTGGTGTTCTGTCTCTAGAATTGACTAGGATGTTATTTACCCAGGGCTCTAAGAGGATAGGTCCTCACATGCAGCACAAAGGTAACTGGTAAAGTTCACTGCACATAGTGGAGATCATTCAGGAAACAGAGAACTAAGGAAAACACAAGATCCCATTCAAACATATCAGATCGGTTACAGAAACAGGAGTGGTGAGGACAGCCCCACTGTCTCGCAGAACCCACAGAGGCTGCTGGTGAGGGCCGAGAGCAGCAGATTCCTTGCCCTATGCTGACACAAGTGACCTGTTCACCCGGGACAAGCCCAGCTCTGCTCCGAGGCAGCCTCTTTACCCGAATGTGCCGTGAGAAAGGTACCTGAAAGCGGATCTTGATGACATCCAAGGGGCTGACGAGAACCCGAGTGACCAAGCCTGAAGCTGATCCTGCTGCCGCCGCTTCTACTGTGGAGACGCACTTGGCCTCGGGATCATAACCCACCATTCCCGGAGTGCACTCGGCCTGGGCAGGGACCTCCGTGAGCGTCGCCCAGCCGGGAGGCTTCTTCACGCACCCAAAGTCCACGGCGTCACAGACTCCCCCAGCCCAAAATCCCTCAAGCCCCTTATTCACCGCACAGGACACACAGTGCCCCCTCCCCACAGCCCTTCCTCTGTCCAGCAGCACCCCCTCACAGCGGTACCGGCGAGTGACAGGGCCTGTACTAGCGCGGGCCCCGCCAGCCGCTTCAGCCGTTGCCGCTCTGCGCCTGCGCGGTGCCGGGGGGCGGGAAGTGCAGCCGCAGGCACCGCCCGGTCCCGGGCTCCGGGAACCGAGATCGGGCTCTAGGAACGGGCGTCGGGAACTGGGATCGGGTTCTGGGAACAGGCCCGAGGCTTCCACAGCGCCCCGCAGCCGCGGAGGGGGAAGGAAAATCCCTCCGAGCGGTCCCGCGGTAAAACTCCGGGAAGGAGGGATTTTCCACCCCCCCCGCAGCAGACACGGGGTACAAATAACGCAGTGCGAACACGCTGTTACAGCCCTGGGGAAACACGTCGAGAGCCCCAAACTTCCCTGCAAACAACCTTGGAGGCCATCCAGGCGTTTCTGAGCACTCAGCAGCTCTTCCACAGCACCGTACTCGAGCACAGTAACTGTTAACAGTTCCTGTAATAGCTTAACAGGGTTTAAAAGTCAACCCCAACCCTCACGTGGGTCTTTTCCTGCTGTATATTAAGACCACAGAACTCAGACACAGCCTGAATGCCAACGAGGCTGGGGAGAGCCAGGACTAGCAGCCCCTGACACCTAACCATCCTGCTCAGCTGCCCCCACAGAGGAGTTCTCCCTTCAGGCAGCAGAAATGAAAGCCAGCTGCAAGGCACCCATCAAACAGAGCAGAAGTCTGAGCCATGGCTCACCTTCCCCACTCTGTGCTTCAGGAAGATGCTCTAAAAATACCTGGTCTGCCATGGTCTTATCACAGGTTCTTTACATCTTACAGTCCATAACACGGCAGCACACAAGCAGTTGGCAACCATCCCCCCCCAACTTAGAAGTGAGGGAAGGAATATAGGAATATCCAGTGCCACACTGCCATCCAGCTAACACATACACAGTCTGATGGCAAAAGCCATCCCCTTTGCTCTCTTCACAACACAGCTCTCCGCTGACTTAGCTTGAAGAGACTAACGAATTCAGCCAAGCACCAAGACTGAACTGCTATGGTAGAGTCTGAACGCTTGAGGCCAGAGCACATCTTACAGCTTTTCCAAACCACAGCAATTCGATATCCTGGAAATTAGCTCGGCCAGTCAGGTTTTGCTCAGTTAACTGAAATAAAAGACTGATGCTCAAGTGAAGAATTCAATGTATATTTATTATTCACAGTTAATTACTATCTACCAAATGCTGCTGCAGAGTTAAAGGATTAAGTACATAGGCCTTTTTATTTAAACACTGATTTTTTTTTTATATATATACACACACAAGACATATGTCTGCAAGGCTGCATGATATACACCAATTCCAAAATAAGGAAACAATCAAATGGTCCAGGTGTAGAATGCCATAGATTCCTTTTCCAATCACTTTACGAAGAAGGAAGAAAGTGAATGACAGCTAGCAAGGAGAGGGGGAGAAAGGAATACTCTACAGGACAGCTCTCTCTTTCATCTGCTGGAAAATTAAAGTGTAAGGCAGAGTCCATCTCAGGAATACAACATTTGTAACACTTAGTAGAAAAAAAGGCACCCTCCAACAAAAGATTGCCCGTGCTTTAGACAGGGCGGGAGGAGATCTCCCTGCAGTATTGGGATTCGTTGGTGGGGTGAAGGGATCCAGCCTAACAGCCATCAAAAGGAAAAAGAATGCAACTGAAGATTGGCACAGAGAGCGGCACAGCTTGATTGCTTTCCTTTCGTCGAATTTTGTGTCACACTGCTCTGGTGGCGGAGCAAATGGCCACAATAAATGCCACTATGGTACGGGGTGGGGAATTATGGTCATCACACAGCCTGCTGTGAATGGGGAGTGGGTGGGAGGGAAATCTACTTCAACAGTAACACTGACCTGAGGAGGGAGGAGAAATTGGAGAACAGTGATGCCAACCCCACTTTTCAAGAGCAACACGACTGCAAATATTCCCTATCCAGGCCAAAGAGATAGGCTGATTACATGCATCACGTAGAAACATTCACTAGTAGCATAAAGTTTTTTCAAGCACTATTTCTTGAGGTTTCTCTGCATTATAAAGGTTTCCATCAAAGGAATGTACAGTTTATAGGACATCTCAGGGCAATGATTTCTCAAATTCCCCCCTTAACCTCCCTCCCCAAAATATTCTTCCTCATTTTCCCTGGTTATAACTTCCCCCTTTCTCTTACTTCTCTCGAGGCTCCTGGTTGCAGCTCCCCACCTCTGAGCAGTCAAAGCTACCACTTGAATGCCTTGATCTTTATCTTCCTTGGAATAAGGGAAGTCGAATGGTAAGACAAATCTCAAGATTAAAGCTCCATCTCTGTAGATTTTTCTCAAGTGTCCATTGGTAAATCCATCCTCCTTTACACACCCTTCCCCAAAAAGTACTTATTTACACACAGGCAGAATAAAACCCTTCTGAAAAGCTCTGGACTGTCCTTTTAACTTAAAAATAATTAAAAAAAAGGGAAAGGCACTATGGAAAAAATTACAGAATGTGTTCAACCGTACACCTTTAAAAAAACCAAAAAAGCTGTCAGCACAGCATTAGCAGACCTCAGTTGTACACTGGACTTTCTCAAAGCAGCTCTGTGACTCAAGAAACAAAACAACCCCCCCCCCCCAACCCAGAACAAAAAGCCACCCAACTTCTCTCCCTTCCCCTGCTTGGAAGCTGCTGAGCTTCAGAAAAGAGTGCCAAAGGAGAAGAGACAATAAAAATTAGGTTAACACCTCATCTTTCCCAGGCAAGAAGAGCTGAATGTTGAAGGCAAAAGCAGAGACTGATGATTTTTCTTTGTTTTTTTAAAGGCAGGACTGTGGATTTGATTCTTCTCTCATGTCCCTTCATGTCAAATGAAGACTGTTTGCAGAGAGAGAAAATACCAGCAGAGTTTCTCCCTTTTCCTTTAACTGCATGGCTAGGACTTTATATGGCATTAAAACTTCATGCACTGATGGACAGAGGGGGAAACAAGAAGAGTGAATGAAAGGGGGTAACCCAGGAGCAGCTGAGGAAATTTGTTATTTTCATCTTTTTCTCTTTTTTTTTTTTTAAGATAAGTTTTGGTGTGTAAGTTGAACTCTTCCCCCCCACCCCTGAAGTTCCGTACTGAGTGAAGGAGGACCACCTCATGGTGAAAGGTGACTCAGGTTTTATCGCCGTGTGATTTAGGTCACTGGCTGCAGTTAGGCTCTGTATGTGTATTTACTGTTTCTCTGGTTTCTTTAAATAATATCTAATATTTATCTCTAGATGTTCCGGTTCACTGGGGTCACATAGTTGCGTGGAAACATGCCCGTCTGTCCGTGGCAGGCTCCCTTCCACCAGTTGGGGTCAGAATTGTCAAGGACTTGGATAAAGTCTCCACGACGGAAGCCCAGCTCTCCTTCCTCCTGGGGATCGAAATCGAACAGGGCCTGAACGTATGTTGGTTGCTGGAAGAGGGGGGGAAAGAGAGATACACAAAGTGAGAATCATCCGCAGCACTCAGGACAGCTGCTCCTGCAGGCAACAGCTTAACTCACTTCCTCTGCAAGCCAGCTTCCAGTATCTATGAAAAGAAGCTAAAACAGGCAAGCAGAGTCTAGAATACCATAGAAAAAGAGAAATCCTCTGTGCAAGAGCTGAAATAAAGACAGATGACTCACGAGTCCCCGTAGCACTTCGCAGCCTTCACGACCCTCTCCAAAAGACAAGTCTTTTTGCTTATTCATCTGTTTTTGCCCACAGGTATTACTAACCCACCTAAAACTGTGATACACAGAGATCCTCCTAAAAAATGGGCATTGACATTTTAAACAATATCTTAAAAACTCTTCAAGAAATTCTGCCACAGAGCTTGTCCCTGTTTGGCAAATACTTGCATTCTTATGGAAAAGCTAATGGTTCATTTAAATGCATCTGCACTCTTAAAATAGCATGGCTAGGGCAGTATCTTCATGCTTGTCATCTTCAGCCAGCTGTTCTCTCATCCTCTGTTTATCACTAACCCAACAGTACAGAGCCAGATGTTAATTCAAACTGGGGCAAAGGGTGCCTGTGGCACAGTTCTGGAGAGCAGTATGAATTCCACACCCCTTCTCTTCAAGCTAGAACTAGAATGCTGCACACTGAAGCAAAAGGATTTAGGCAAAACTGCCAAAAGATCCCATTACTTGCAACAGAACATTCTGACTGCCCTGGGAAATGGAGCAAAACAAAAGAGCTAGATATACACGAGCTGCTCTGCTGGCACTAAGCAGTAGTTTTTGGTTTCTCTTAATACTGTCTGGATCCAAAGCAGAAGGTTAGAGGTGTTCCATATGGTACTACCTGTAACCACCTTTTCAGGAATGACCAGTGCCAAAGATTCAGTGGCTACTGAGAAGTATAGCTCTGGCTACAAGGGTATGGGTTCTACTATAAACAGAATCGTCCTTCCTTACAGTGGCCTAAACCTGGAGGAAGCCCCTCTTTAATTCACAGTAATCAGATGACCTTCCTGAAACAGTGTCTATAAACAAAGACAGCAGCCAAGTGTTCAAGGAACAGCAGCAATGCTTGCCAGAAGTGAAGGCTAGGAAGTTTGTGGACAGGCTCAGCACAAACATCCAGCTCATTTATCAGGGTAAGTCTGGCTGTGGGATCTGAAGATATGCTTCCACAGACACAGAAAATGTCAGTCAGCTTCTTTCCATCTCTATTCGTTTACTCTGAGAGTCAATCTCATTTTAGACTGCGGTTGCAACATTCTCAGTGTACCTTGTGAGGACACTTCTCTTACCTGCGGCACCTGTTCAATGTCCCGGAGAAATATTTGCTGGTTCCTGGAGACAGATGTGGATCTGTGATAATCTACCAGCTCGTTCAAAGAATTGAACTTCACCACCCAGAGGAAATACTTGCCAGCTCCATCTCTAAGCACCTTGAAGTGCTGCACATCATTTCCAAACCTGTGTGGAAAGAATGAAACACATTATTAGTCACCGAGTGCTCCTGTGGGATTGTCAGCATGGAGAGTCTGGAGAAAAAGGTCCTCTAGGGCCCAGTAAAAACTGTCAGTGCTATTGATAATATACATACCAACTGGTTGCTGTAAAAGAGACGCACAAAACCACACGTCAACTGTACTTTACAGAAATTGATGATCCAAGAAGTGGAACTCAAATATTGAATTTAAAAAAAAAATCCTACAAGCTTCTTTTCATATAGTAGCACTCCAGTTTCAAACCACCTATTCAATACACTCTGAATATGCACAACTTTCAGGTCTTTTCATAAAAGGCGTGCCACAACACTATCTGAGATGACAGGCAATATTTCAGCTTTTTATTTTACACCACATTGCCAACAGTTGGTGTCCAGCAGTTCAGTTCTTCTATCCGAGTTGCTGGGGGACATGCCATGGCCTTGCAATAAGAACACAGGGTTACAGCAAATAGCTGCACTGTGGCGCTTCCACTTCACAATCCCAAACACAAGATTTTGAAGCTGAACAGTACAAGCAGTTTGGTTTAGCTTTTCACACAGCCATTTCACAACTTCACAACTGACGTGAGACAGTTTAGGTTTGCATTAGGTCCCTCCCTCACACAGCACCACTGGCTCAGAGTGATAACACAATACATGAGCACCAGTCCCATTACAGGTAAGCTGCTAGGAAAACACTGCCACAGGGAAGGCAGGATTATCTCTTTTGGCAGCCTGTGTAGATTTCAGCAAACGACTGTCCTGCAAAACAAAAGGATATCTCCAGTCCTTTAAAAGGACAACTCCCCACCCCGCCCCCCCATTCAAAATGCCAACAGAACAAAAAAAAAAACCCCCAACCAAACCCCAAAATGCTGGAAAGGTGATGCTGCACATGTAACACCACAACTTCAGTTCCAATTAACAAACGATGGCATTTAGCTGAAGCTACTTTTCCAACAATTGTATTCTGGATAAAGAGGAAGTCTGAAGAGGTCCACTGGGATTTTGCGGATGAATGGCACATCGGTTACTTCAATCTAATCCACTGAAAGCAGAAGAGTAACTGTTTCCCACCTGGCCACAGAGCTTCTATACACTGGCTGAAAAAGCAGACACTGTGTTGGCTACAAAGCAAATGTAAAAACAACCCATGAGTACTCTGCCGCTGCTCTCTAATCCCTCTTGAACCTGAGAACGTCTCTCCATTTGAAATCCCACAGATCACTGTTTAACTTAGAAAAATCTGTTTTCCTAAACAACAAAAAAAATCAACTGAGAAATTACCACCAGGTGGCAACACTAATCCAGCAGACAGGCAGAGCCAAATTGTCCTTACTTCATGCGTCTCTTAAAGGAATGCACATTCTGGAATGAAGCTCCCATTCATATCTAGTGTTACAGCACAGATGATTGTGTGCAAGACAGGAACATAAACATCTCAAAAATCAGTGGCTTTAATCCAGTGTGCTGGCATGACTCTGCACTGCTCTACAGGAGGTCAAAAATTTAACTACAGACCAAAGATTACCAAGAAAAAAACCCACCAACAGAGATCCTGTCAAGACATCACTAACAGCCACAGAAAACAGAGCAAATGGGGAACTGTGCAGGGATAACCAGAAGTTATGGTGAGGATTTTAAAGAAAAACTTCTTCCTTTCTGGAAGAAAGGGGAACATTTCAGAAAAAAAATAAAGGCAAAAATCAATTGCTGAAGCCAGAACCCTTCCCACCTCTAATCCACAATAAATTACACCACATACCCTTTTAAGTTTCTAACACTCCTCTAATTTACAGTGACTTCAGATAGGCAAGGCAGGACTGTGGCTAACAAGCTGGTTAGCAGCCAGAATCATTCAGGAACGAGAACTGCTCCTCCTCATTTCATTGTTCTCATTTCCCTACCGATGTAGAATATACTTGTGAGAGAGGGCTGTTTTCATAGCTCCATGTCCTGGTGCGAGACAATGTGAACATCCACAAAGCATGTGCCAAGCAGATATGAAAAACCTGCCTGAAGTGCACTACACAGCGAGAGGATACAGCAATGACTGGTAGTACAGAAGAGGCTGCAAGGAGAAGGACCAGGATTCAGCAACGAATCAATGCATATTGCTGAGACTACATGAGACAAACAGCCGCATGCCATGCAACCAGAGTTATTCCCTCTCAAATAGAGCCAATGTATCACTGGAAGGACAGGATTGCTATAGGGTATCTGGAAGATTATTCCTGCTCCCTTTACTCACGATTCCAAATCAGCTGAATTACCACACACAATTGCTTCTGGGCATTACTTACTTGACTGAGAGGGAGAAATCCCCAGGAGCGCTCTCACTCTCCCTGATGAGGAAGGCACCATCATGTCTCTGTTTGCCCAACACCTCTTCAGCCTTTGCTCGGGGAATCTTTCCAAAGAACCACCTGTGCAGTGAGGAAAGCAATAAGCTGAGGTAAGAATTTTAATCCTTTGGTAGAAGAGCCAGACATAGATACCGACTGAGATGAAATGATTCCTAACAGAAATAGCTCCAGGGCCCCTCGCTGCCTTTCCAGAACAGGCTACTGAATCAGGAGGCTTTTCACAGTTTCATCCTGGCAACAAAGCAACCACAACTTGATATGAGGGTGCTTGCAATACCCCTGTTTCACCCAGTTTAGCAAAGCAGAGGTGTGGCGAAATCCTCAAATTACAAGATTTTCAGAGATAGGAAAAAAAAACTTGCTCAAAATGTAATGCACTCTTGCACATTGTATTGCACCCTCCTGCATCTGCAGTTTAGCACACAAATGTCATCACAATGAGAAGCTCATGTACATTACTGCTTCACAGTGAAGTCCTGCTTTGAGAGACTGAGACTGCTGTCTGGCTATAACCCTGGACAGAGTTAAAATGTCTGCTGCGATCTGCACTGGTATGTTAGTAATGAGGCCTCACGACCTGAATCAAACAGGTTAAATGTTTAGCTCAGTGCTAGAGCTTGGTTTCTTGCCTAAGGAACAGTCTTGAGTCTCAACATGCAAAGCCTTAATTGTCCAAATTGTACGATGTCATCAGCTCAGAGATAACAGAAGTCTTGCACTGGTGGTTGGTCACTATTGACCTTCTCTGACATTGCAGCACCTATTTCCCTACAATGTACCCCAAGATAATCAGTGGGGAGTAATTACACAATCTCCTTCTCTTGCTTAGGCCTCCTAAAGAGGAGCCACCCCTGTCATAGCCATAGTTTGTTGGACAGACAATGACAATACAGAAAAGTTAAAGATTATAAAACATAGGTAGCATCTGCAAAATGCGGGGGAAACACTGGGACATCACTCACAGGTTTCTCTTCAGAAACATCACAGCTTAGAAACAAGATCTTGTCTATGGATTGACCCATCTTGCACAAAGTGCATTTTACATCAAAATAAAGTTCTAGTCTCTTTTAGATCAGATGATAACACACAATCTCTTCAGCATAGAGCAGCTTCATTCAGCTGCTGGTTGCTCCTGCAGCCTAGAACCCAATTGTTCTGAGCCCTACCACAGCACTGTAGTCAGAGACAGAAATCGTGTGTCAAAGTCAAGGTGCTGGGCATGGAGTTACATGCAGACCAAGCAAGTTTGTCTCTCAAGGACTTTCTGCTTCACCGCAGAGGAGTGCTGAGCTGGGCATGCAGCTCTCTGATAATATACTTCCTTTGGCAGTCTGTTTTCTTGCTTCCTCCATCAGGATAATCTAGCTGTACCAGCTAGGGTACCACATCTGAAACCCCTGACAGCTGCAAGAAGTCCAAGCCCCAGGCTGACCACCTTCGTAACACCAAGGGTGAACCTAAGGCAGGCAACCAGAATGTCAGCACTGACTGACAGCCCCCAGTCACAGGACTCTGCATTTGCATTTCCAGACTAATCCAAGATTAAAGACAAGTAAGAGCTACACAGCGTGAGAAAAGCAGAACCATCTTCGCAACCAAAAGAGCACAGCTTTCAGTTCTGAATAACATCACACACAGCACAGCAGCTCTTACCACAGCCTATAACCATGGAGATGACTGACCTTAATGCGGAATTTAATGACAAGGACACCACTCACAAACTTAACTTTCTATAGCTTTGGTGCAGCAGAAAGACAGAAGTTGCAGAATAACCCCTGAAACAGTTGTTCTTAAAGAGAAGTTGAAATTGTCATGAAGTTACAAAGTCACCAGAGGAACTTTCTCTCTAAGAGGAAGCTATCTTCAGAGGTGAAGGACCACTGACTACTTGATTACTGGAATCTCCAGCTTCTGGCAGCCCTTGCTTCTCTCCCTGGCTGTCTTCAGTATCTGCTCACCACAGAAGGTATCCCTACATTATATCAAGCTTGCTGAGTCCAGACCACAGATTTCTATTATACACAACATATTCAGTAAAACATCTCTAGGAAAGCCCCCCTTCACCACTGCACTTCACTATGTGGCTCCATTACGAAAAGAATTTTGGCACTGAGAAGACACATCTGAGTTTACAAACTTAGTTTCCATGACCACCTAAATGCGCTTTATTTGCTTGCTACCCTTGCTCTGCACTCTATCCCCTGGAATGGATAGGATGATTGTGGGGAAAAAGCTATTTTCACTCATAAGCAACTTCATGACGTTTACAACTTTCCTGGTAGTTTAGTGCTGCTTCTTGGTAAATGAAGTGGTGGCAGAGACAGCAGAGCGAGCATCTACCTGTCTCTTGCTGTACACTGCTGTTCAAAAATGAACCAAGAGACACCATGATGTGAAATGTCTTCAGAATGCAGAGGATGTACACTGTTTCTTGAGCTTTTGGCACAACTGTCAGAAAGATATGGAAGACCAGACTCTTGCTTCTGCCAAAGCAAGCTTTAGATTATGGCTTTAGGTATCTTGCTAGTTATTCTTTACACAAGTATTTTAATTCTGTTTAGTTCTAAAATAATTCTCAGTTACTTGCATGTGACCTGGAAACAAAGTCTTCATCATAAAAAACCCACATAATAAAAAAAAAAAAAAATCACCCCACCCAACTCTGTAAAATAGAAGGAAAGCCTGAAAGAGCTCAACAGAAGGTCTGTATTCCTTGCCCAAGCCTCAGAAATATATCCTGGTTTTTCCACAAGTTTTACCAAATTGCTATGGGGTAGAAGTGTACAATTTGATTAAAGGAAGTAATGATAGCAAATTCTTACAGCTTTCTGCCAGCAGTTCCTAAGGCACTTCAAATGTGCTAAAAATCTTGTACTAGTCTGCAGTATCCTTACCTACCTCAGTGCCAAAGGTTCCCTGCTGAAAGGCTAAGCTTAGTAACGCTTGTCCCCAGCGAGCTTTGCAACGTAGGTGAAACTCATCCAATCAGCACTGCTAAACCAAATGCAGCTACTGCTGCTGCTGCACAGTTGGAGGGAGATGGGATGGTACCACACAGTTGCCTTCAGACTCGGTTCCACGGGCAGTTTGGCAATTCTGGCTTTACCCAGCACAAACAGAAGCTTGGCCAACTTCCTCTACCTAAGTTACAATATTGCAAAGTGAGATACCAGTGCCTGCAAGGAAAACTGACTATGAGCACAAACATTCCAGATACTCAAAAATGAGTCTGATCCAGGCAAATTCTTCATCTGCAGCATATTTTTCCTATCCTGCTAAAGGGAAAGGCCACTGACCTGTACTACTGCAACTTCACAGGGCGCAGCAACCTGCCAAGAGTTTCCTGCAGGCTCTTCTCCATGTATACAGAGTGATTTAGGTTAGAAGAGACCTTAGAGATGAGATTGCCTAGTTCCAGCCCCCATGCCATGCACACCTCTCACTAAAGTGGGTTGCCCAGAGCCCCATCCAACCTGACCTTGAACACTTCCAGGGACAGAGCAGCCACAATCTCCCTGGGAAATGTGTTTGAACACTCTCACAGTGAGGAATTTCTCAAGATTTAATTTAAGTCTACTCTCTAGTTTGAGCCATCCTCCCTTGTCCTATCACTGAAGTCCCTCTCCAGCTTTCTTGTAGCCCCACTTCAGGTACCAGAAGGCTGCTGTAAGATCTCAGATCCCCTCCAGGCTGAACACTCCCAAATCTCTTCTCTCCCTGTCCTCCTCATACAAGACATACTCCAGCCCTGTGATCATCCTTATGGCCTTCTCGAGACTCACTCCAACAATTCCATGCCCTTCTTGTATTGGGGACTCCAGAAATGGATTCAGGACCCGAGGTGGGGGTCTCACAAGAGCAGAGTAGAGGGGTCCTACTGTGGCCTGCTGATCACCTTTTTTTT
>VZRI01003146.1:152156-189640 GCA_013397515.1 Upupa epops
CCTTTTGTTTTTGTTTGGACACAGCCCATGATACAGTTGTCCTTTGGGCTGCACACACACACTTACAGATCATGTTGAGCTTCTCATCTATCATGCCTGAGTCTACTCACACCTTTGCTTGATTAATTAACATGGAAATTTCAGACCAACCCTTCAGAACCCTGGTGACTCAGCTGGTGACAGAGAAACCAAGTTTTCCTTTCAGCTTAATTTGCTAAGCAAACTGTCAGATTTACAAAATATAAGTGAGAAGAAACACTGCATTTAGCACCAGCTGTGGGGCTGGATAGTAGAACAGGCCTTTAATCATTTTCAGTTGCTTTCTTTCCAAATCCTCTTGAAAACCTTTTGTGCCACCTTCCCACAACACAGTTTGATACTCACCTGAGAAAAGGAATTATCTTTCTCAGTCCCAGTTGACTGCCTGTAATTTGCCTTTTGTGTGACTACTTGGGAGAGCTCTGCATCACAGCGAAGCAAACATTGTGTTGTACAAACTTTGCATAATTTCCCAGGGTTGATAATGCACTAGTTAAGACTCCTGGCACTGATGACAAAGGAACTAACTCCATTCTGCTGCCACCGGCGGTTTAAATATCTTTGGAAAAGGTCAAATTAGCTATGCTTACAACCCACCAAATTCACCCACTTGTAGGCTCAAATATTGTTCATTCCCTTCTGATACCTGAAGCATAAACCTGACAGCTCTATCCCTCTAAAACAAAATGTCATGGATGATTGCAGAGCAAAGTCATCATCACACGAGACATCCCCACAGTTCAACTCAAATGCCTGAAAACTGTTAGGATGATTCAAAGCAATGAGAAAAAGCAATTGCAATGTACACTTGTGCTCCCAGTGGACCAGCCTATCAAGGTAAACTAGACACGTTACTGCAGCAGAAAGGGCTTTAAACAATGTCAGGGTTTTCTTGTGCATCCTCCTGCTTTGCTTCTCACATGGATGCATTAAAGCAGTGCATACCTCCTCCCCTTCCCAGGACACTCTTCCTTAGAAGCTTCCTTTTGCTGTTTCAAGAAAGCCCTTAGTAAAATAATTCTTGACGGGGTCTAATTGTAATATCATAATTACACCAATTATACTGGTAACTGATCTGTTTTGTGGGCAACTGAAACACTACAGCTACCTGATTACACGTTTTGCTGCTCCTTCCTAAACCTTTTCTTCCTTCTGAATTTGTTACCCAGAGCTTGGTGTTTTCTTAGTTCAGATGTTGAAGGATCTCAAACATTGGCAGAAATGGAGTTTAGTAGAAGCCAGCAGAAATACGCAGACTGACACAAATAATATGCCCAGCCATGAAATGCTCCTGGTTTTCATACACAGATTCTTTATATCCAAGAGTAAATGTTCTAAGTAATTACTCCAATACTCTGGAGCTGCAAATCAATGCAACTGCACCTGTATAACCACAAACTCTGTGACACTGGCCTATTTTGTGACAAAAGTGTTGGACACTGTAGGGGGCCATGTCCAACCCAAACAATCCTGTGATTCTGTATTCGTAGTAAGTCTAGGTCACATCCCAAGTTCAGCTCCAAATATCCTTAAATGTCTTTCTGGCGAGCTCTGTCACAATTTTTCCTCTTATCTGCTACATACAGTAAAATAGAGAATCACAACAAAGACATGGTCACTCTTTTTCCTGTGGCAGGGCTAGTGACAACTCCCTACCAAAGAGTTTTCTGCTGGATTATGTCTGCTACCTGCAAGATCAGCCTGTGTAACCCAACAGCAAAACACTACAGCAACAAGCAAGTTTCCAGAGCTACCCTGCTCTACAACAAGCTGTGAAATGTGCTAAAGAAAACACTGCAGCCAGAGGAAAACCTCATTATTATCCTTTATCTGCTTGCTCTGGTAGATTTGGGAAGGTACATCTTGCAAAGCACTCTGCAGAAAACCTTCATTCTGTCTGAGAGGATGTGTCAGCGACATCAAGGGAGCCTACTGCTAAAGTTCTACTTACGGATGTGGTTTCATTTCTATGTAATTCTTGGGAATGAAGCCGTCTTTTCCATTGAGTTCTGCCTTGTACCAATTCTGATCGCATTCTTCATTCAAAACCTGAATGAAACAAACAAAAAAATCAGCTTGCCACATTTAGAGATACAGCAGAAATGTTAACAGTACTGTCTTATTCTTGCCATTCTCGTTTCAAAGTCCATGCTTGTAAGAGGAACCTGTAACAATGGTGCTTGCTTGTCATCCTGTTCCACTACATCTCATGAGTGTGTAGAAGTGCAGGCAGCAAAAAGCTAGACACTTATTTTAAATTAGCCAAAGGGTTTTAGTACCAACCCCTTGTACATCCACAGGTACTTCTAACAATTTAACCAGACTTAGATCTGTGTCAAAGATGAAGCTGGCTGTCACCACCAGAAGATTCTGTCCAGGATCTGCATGTAAAAACTTCTGATTCTTTATCACTTGTAATGATCACTTGTTCTTGACAATCTCCTTTTAGATAAACAATTTCATCCAGCTTCTCTGCACTCACATTGGTTACACTGGATATATTAAAGGTTCTAAGCAACCTCTACAGCACAGAGAATGTTGAAAAAACCTCCCTCCCCATTAGCTCTGACCCAGCTGCAAGTCCAACTGGCAGCTTCCGTTGGTGTTGCCAATACATGTTAAAATCAGGTTCAATGAGATGGCAGAAATGGTGATGTGCCTGCTGAGCAGTTTTGTACACTTACAAAGCAAGTTAAACACACACAAATAGCAACTGTTGATGAAAACATCACCACTTTACTCTAAAATGAATGAAAGATCACCAGTATCGAGTGGAACCACATGAATAGATAGCTGTTGAAAGCAGACCAACATTTCACAGCAAAACGTCAGCATTTTCTTTTGATTTCTGGTGCAGTGGAATGGGCAAGGCCCGAGTGCTGACTCTAAGCAGTCTTTCCATGAAGCTGTGTTATGTTCTGTGAAGAACTGTTCACATGTGCAGGGAACAACATGACAAGTGGTCATGGTTTGAAGCTCAGAAGGGGTAGACTAAGGTAGGACATTAGGAAAACATTAAGAAAAAGTCTTTAAATGAGGGTGGTGGACCCCTGGAACAGGCTGCTTAGAGAGGTGGTAGAGGCTCCACCCCTACAGAAATTGCAGGTCAGGCTAGATGTGGCTCTGGGAAATCTATTCCAGTTAGAGATGGCCCTGTGTGTTTTAGGAGGGTTGGACTAAATGACCTTTGGCAATCTCTTCCAGCCCAGTACATTCTATGATTCTATAGTTTGAAACTACATCTCCTTAAAAAGATGTTATTGGGTGTTAGAAGTGAACACCACACAGAATCTGGCCTCCTCTAAATACAACACTTCCTTCAGCATTTTCACTTCTCAACTTTGAGATTCTTTTTTAACTTGGTTTTTTAACTTAGATAATCTGACCAACAAAAAGCTGGATCTGAGTTCTTCTTGATGGCCCAAGTCACAGAAGGATCATATGGTCAGCATTGCCTGAAGGTGGCAAAATGAAGAAATGCAAAGAGAAAGACACCACAAGACACCACCACGAATCCAGAGACCTCATACTACATACACACAGTTAGGGTGAAGATATCCACTAAGCTGCCAAATCTTCATAAGCAATTATTGCTATTACTGATTGTTTAGAAGGGTGATGGCAGAAAATAAAAAAGCAAAAAACAAAAACTTGCAAGTGTAGGCCTTAAAATTCTTATAGCTGGCACTAATACTTCAAAAAACTGAACTCTAAGCATTAGTGCTTGCTGCCTTTCAAAAATACGTGATACATCATCCCCCAACCTGCCTCACTGCTGGCTGCTACCTATAAAAGAGAAAATCCTCAAAGCCTGCTGAAATGAAATCTGGTANCACAAATCCAGAGACTTCATACTACATACACACAGTTAGGGTGAAGATATCCACTAAGCTGCCAAATCTTCATAAGCAATTATTGCTATTACTGATTGTTTAGAAGGGTGATGGCAGAAAATAAAAAAGCAAAAAACAAAAACTTGCAAGTGTAGGCCTTAAAATTCTTATAGCTGGCACTAATACTTCAAAAAACTGAACTCTAAGCATTAGTGCTTGCTGCCTTTCAAAAATACGTGATACATCATCCCCCAACCTGCCTCACTGCTGGCTGCTACCTATAAAAGAGAAAATCCTCAAAGCCTGCTGAAATGAAATCTGGTATAGCAAGAAGAGAACAGTGTGTGATATCTGCAGCTAGTGGCTGACAGTTAACTGGCTTTTCCTTAACTCACAGCTGGAGAGACTGATGGTAGGATGCACGTTCCCCAGGTGCCAGAACTGGAACAAAACCTGCAGAGCAGGAGCACCACATCTGGAGAACTTCAGGTGAGCAAACACATAGACCTTTACAGCCCATTTCAGGATATTTTTGATTGAAGATACTTCAATACTTACAAGATCCTGCATACTTCTACGTGGATAGAAACATTCAAGCTGTCTTTCCTGCAGTTCCTATTGTGGGCTTCCATGTCTGTATTTACAAGCGCTCTTTTACCATGCATCCTGACCGACTCAAAAGATAATCTGACCATGGGTCATGAGCAGTTCAAGTGTGGCTATGTTACAGGCTCTGAGGTAAAAGCTTGCACATGGAGCTGACGCACATCAGCTGATGTCTGCTGAATTGCCTTTAAGCAAGAAAACAGTGCACATCTCTCACAGCCACTGCACTGGCTGTGAGACTGCGTTCAGTGCAGAAACCATCCAGCTCCAGAATACGAAATGCAGCTAGGTGATAACAACAGGGAGCTTTGGGACACTGAACAGGGATGATGGAGATTAAAAGGAGGTTTGTGAAAATGAGTTTCATAGAGATGAGGGGATAGATAGCACATGCTGATTCTCAGATCTACAACTCAGTCACACAAACGTTTTGGCACACAGCTGAAACAACCAGGAGGTTTGGCGGGAACACCTCAGCCACTATCACTGGACTAATTTACAGCACAATAGAGCACAAAGATGCCACGTTTGAATGTGGTTGTTAATAATGCATTATGTGCATTCCTTTATCAAAGATAGCATAGATCAAACCTTTAATGACACTGGGTACTGCAAAGGCATTTCAATACCATCAGAAGCAGTTAAAGGATATGTCAGTCCAGTCCTTCCCAAAAAATCCAAGAAAGGGGTAAGCATTAGCTTCGTATGAAGCACATGACCACATATTTGTGCTTTTGGCAGTAGATATTAAAAATTATCAGAAATGCTAATGCCCAAATGTAAATTATTTTAATGAGTTTTATCTTGCTCTGAAGATACTCTAATGGATTTGGAGAAACCAAATCACATAGGGCTTGGGGTACTCATTAATGCTTGGCTAGAAGCCAAGCAGCAGCAAGGGAGCATTGCTAAGGCCTGCATTAAGCTCTGTGACCAGAAAAACAAGAGCAAGCTGTAAAAAAAAAAAATAAAAAAAAAGCTATAGTAAGGTAAACTGCCTACACACACACATGTCCCTCTGAAACAGGTTGGACTTCTGCTGTAATAACGATTCCTCCATAGCTTCTCCCCCACCCCCAGTGGCTTTGTTTGCTCCAAGGACTTTTTCCTGCTTCACACCCAGACTGACGTATCTGTCCTTCCTAGGATCATTTTAGCTGGCTGTCACAGCTCCGCTTACACCCTGGCAGTCACCCAAACTATCTGTGCCCTATATTATTATACCAGAGCTCTTAACACACACACAATCACTCCACAAACACCCTTGTTTACTCTTTTCTGGGTCTTTCCCTTGCGTTTCTCCAGAGGCAACACTTTCCTTTGTCTTTTCTTTACTACCTTTCACATACAATTGCAAGAGGAATCATCTCCACAATGCAGATACCTGCAAGATAATTTTATTCTGATAGACACTGCTAGTGCCTCTCTCAACGCTTAGTCAAGCAAAACTAGTGTGTACTGAAGTACTATAAATTCAGTACGAATTTGCAGTCTTGTACATGTGACTTGAATTCTGCTGGTTGCTATGAAGTTATACAGTTATGTCAATTGAAGAGCAGTCACATAAAATTCTCATTTTTCAAAAAACAAACCTCCAAACTTATGTCACTAACATTAGTAAAGTATAACTAAAGAGTAAGCCACAGAATCATTGAGGCTGGAAAAGGCATCTGAGCTCATCCAGCCCATGACCTAACAATACCACATCAGCCAGACCATGGCACTAAGTGCCTCAACCAGTCTATCCTTAAACACCTCTAGGAATGGGGACTTTACCACCTCCCTGGGCAGTCCTTTCCAATGTCTGATCACCCTTTCCTAACACTCAACCTAACCCTCCCCCGGTGCAGCCTCAGGCCCTACCCTCTTGCTCTATCACCAGTTGCCTGGGAGAAGTCAGGAATACACATAAGGACTCTCTACAGCATATATCTAGCTTAGGTGTTTACATCTGACATCACTCACTCTTCTTTCAAATCACAAACCCACTGAAATTAAAAGAACCATGTTGAAGTCATTAAACAATTTGCTGCAAAACATTTTAAGAAAAGCATCCGCTAAACCCATCCATCCATTCCATGCCTCCAACTGGCCTCCAAGTGATTTCCCGATAAAAACTAAAATCTTTCACCTGGATGCTTAAAGAACAGTGCTATGCCTCTAAGAAAACAGATTGACCGAATCTTAACGGGTATGATTTTCCCACACTTACCAAGCTCTAAAGATGTAGTGTAAGTACTGCCTGTCTCATTGGATTTTGCTTTGAAAATTTCACCCAGAACAAATACAGATAAATGAAGCAACAAAACAGAACTTAAAAGATGCACTGCTCCAAACTGATACTGCCTTCCAAAAAATCTCAACAAACAAATCTCAGGAAGGCACAAACTCTTATTTATCTCAACAACTGTTAAAAACTGCTGCTCTTTGTATAGGTTAAAACACAAACCATCCCTTTGCAGCTAATCCCCATGTCTGCCATAGATCTAATCAATCCTATACCAGAGCAACTCTTCCTTTCACACTGGGGCATCTGTGCCTGAGAGGGGAGGAAGGAGGAAGGATATTTTTAGCCACCACATTTAAACACATACTGCCATGTGATGTCCTCAGTCTGTAGTCAGCCCTGTTTTACAGTAACAGTGGCTCAACTGCTCCCATCAGTTTGGCAATAGATCTCTTATCAACAAAAGTCCATCTGTTCCCATGGAAGTGGAGAAGAGGCGCAGGCTGAAGAACCCCACAACAAGGCAGTTCCCTGGTGATAGCTACAACAGGTCCCCCATCCCCAACCATCTTCAGTTCTGTACCTAGCAAATATTTCTAAACACAGCTTTTCCATCCTTGTGGATTATGCCCTCAAAACCAAACAACTTTCAGGAACATACAGACACTGAACTGGAACGTAAAAAGCACATCTGGCATCTCAACTCTCACACTGACTCCTATATGCAAGCACAAAACTGAACATAAGGCTTCAAAAGTACAAGCTTGTGAAATTTAGCCAAATTCACCAGAATGCCTGGGGTTTGGAGAGACAAAACCCAAGAAATGTGTTTTGAGAAGGCTGAGTTTTGGCTGAACTTCCTCTTTTTGCTGAACTGCAAGGTCTGGGGGTTCTTGCTAACTGAGACAGAAGGTAACACAATTGCTCAAGCACAACTTGTTAGCTGCCAGTGTGAGTTTTCTTCTCAACACTGCCACAAAGGAAACAAAGCAGTGGATTAAAAACACTCTCAAAGCCTCAGGAATCCAGGCAGGAATTAAGATTTTAAAAGCAAGCGAATTATTTAAAGACAGTAACTCTGCAACAGAATTTTGAAGCCTGGAAATTACTTGTCCCAGGGTGGAACAGACTCAATCTTAAAGGTCTTTATCTTAAATGATTCTGTGATTTTAAAGATGGTTGGGAGGACAGTCTCCCCACTCTCCACAGAAATTCTCCAACACAACCACAGTTTTTCATTTACAAGACAAATGGCTCCTTTTCTGCTTCAAGGAGAGGTACAAGCCAGCTACAGAACCAGCAAGCACCCACTGCTTCAAGGGAAGCCACACCTGGATCTACCAGAGAAACCTCTACACAGCCCATTGTGCAGCATTTCCCTTCTCCACAAACTCAACACAAATGGCACCACAGGATATTCAAATCCTTCAGGGTTTTGTAGGAGACAACCCAAGATACTGTCCGTTAACTTGCAACTCCTTGTCACATGAACTCCCCTGAACAAGTGAATCCTCACTCTGAATGCCTTATGCCATCAACAAAGCAGCTACACAAAGAGAATGGCACCTTCGAGAAATGTCAACACTGTCACTCAGTTTTTCTTGTCTTGGTTTACTCATCATGACACACAGTGCAGTTAAATTTAACTCCAAAACATCCATTGCTGAAAGATACATTAGGCAGTTCAGGTGACTAGCTAAGAACACACAACTGCTGAAGTATTTTAGGTTTTTCCTTAAAAAGTTGATCTATCGTAATGAAATGTAGGAAATGCAAAATATCCTGTATTTTTCAGTTCAAAACCAAAAGCACCATGTTTAGACATGCCTGAAGATTGTGACTATCTACTCTTTAGTCACACATAAGAAGCTGGGGAAAGGCTTACCAAGCACTGTGCAAATGTTACTGGAAACAGTCAGAGATTGTTTCTTGAAGATCATTTCTTCAACTGCACACAATTACCAAGTATTAGAATAGAACAACCAAATAATGCATGAGGATTGCACTGTAATGCAGCAATAAGTACAAGTTTTCATTTTCACCCTCACCCTAATTCTTGTTATCACTGTAGAAACACTTCTTCCACCCTTCTTTCTTAAAAGACACAAAGAGAGCACAAAATACAGACTCAAAAAATAATTTCAGAGGCTTTCCACCACAAAAAATACTGTGTACCCTTCTTCCCCACTCCTCAAGCAGTGCTTTTGTCAGGGCCTTATCTGACGTGACAACTGTTACTTCAACACAGCACACATCGACTTTGCACGCTGACAGCATGAATGTCTGCAGCAGGCTAAGTAGCTGAAAGCAGGAATCAGGGAGAGCAAGTTTTGATGCTGTGTAAATCAAAAAGTGAGTGTGGGTTACCTAACACTGTCTTTAAAAACTTTTTCTTCTTAAAGTTATTGCCATTTGTCTTGAAGGAACCTGTCAATCCAGTCCAAAGATACAAGGCAAAGCTTAAGGAGAACAAACAAAAAATGTCAGAGGAAGTCACTGTGTGCAGCTAGTCTAGGATCCTAGCTTCTCTTTCTAAACTGCAAGCAATAGTGTTCTCCAAAACTACGGCACCAATCACTGGAAACTTGTTCTACATAAACATTAATAGCTAAACCTAGTCTTCCAAAAAGGCTGATGGGGAAAATAGAAGTGTAAGATGACAGGAAAGGGTATTACTTTTAACTATGCAAGATAAAGGCAAGCTTCAATGACAATTCCACACCATACCACACCATGTCAAACTCCAGAGAGAAAAACTGTGGGCAAGAAACAGAGCAGTGTTGGCTGGTAAGTACAGTAAAAAACATAACACAGCAACGTCAAAGGAGAGGAATGTATCCAGAAATTAGCATTCAAGCTTTTACTTCAAAACCCCTTTGAGTTTTGTGTATGTGCTCGAGGCAACTTCAAGTTAGCTGAGGTACAGCAAAGTCTAGCCATAAGGACAGAACACAGCACCAACCAACCTACCCTGCCTCTCAGGCCTTGCAAGTCTCTTATGACTTCTTTCCCTCTGGCAAAAGCTTTAAATTATGAGGCCTTATTTATGTATTTATTTAATAATGAAAGAAAAAGAGAAGTAAAATAAAAACAATCTAGATAATTCTTTCTCTGTGGCTCAACTTCTTTAAGTTTATGTGGCACAAAGAAGTGAGAAAACACCCCCACCCCCCGTATTTTAAAGTACATTGCAGTAACCTCAAAAACATTTAACTGAGTGAGATCCTGGAAAAGGTCAGTAAAGCTCAAGGAACTCTGCCACAGGTATTGTCCTCAATGAAGTTTCCTTCTCCACAGGAAGTTTTCACTAGCCAAACACAGAGGTAAAAAGATAAATTCACCAGTTCTGTCTATGTTGCTTATGAAGAACAGCGAGACATCAGTTCTGACAATCACAGAATTCTCTTCACATCAGCCCACCCACTACCATCAACTGCAAAAAGGTTAAGCTATAGATATCACAGATTGCATATTTTCCAGGAGGTGGTCGATAAAAAATCTCCATTACAGAAAGAACGGGAAGCCTTCAGTAAAATTGGTGATGTTACAATCCAAACACAGAGGGTTTTTTTACCGAGTTAGAATTAGCTACATCCAGTATTCTAATTAGACTTCCCTCATCTAAAAGACCCCCAAGGGTCTCATGAACAACAGGACCTTTCAGAAGTGAGATTCGTTTTATGTTCAGCAACTTTTATGGTGCTGAAGTGAACACCAGCTCTGATGAACTTCCTAACATGAGGGTGACTGTTCAGCATTTGCACGTTGCAGTGAATGCACAGTCTCATTCTGATGCCTGATCAAAACGAAGGAAAAAGATTGTTATCACAGTTAAAGCACCATAGCTTGGCTTGCACATATGGGGAGTGGAACTCTGGCATTCATAAGAACAGTGTCTTAAAAAAAGAGGAAGGGGAGTGTTGTTTTTCTCTAACAGACCAAGGGTTAGTTTACAGTGACTACAGACCAGGACCAGCCGCCTTTTATAACTAGCTGTAGTGCTCAGGATGTTATCACGGAAACAGAAGACAAAACATCCTTCCTTAATCTCAAATGCAATCCACATCCAATTTGGAAGCAGTGAAGAGCACAGCACTTCTGGGCAGTGCTGGGTGAGTTTAGTCAGGTACTAGCAGGATAGTAATTTGATGGCAAAGGAGTGTCTTTTCTTACTGAGTTTTTAAATAAATTAAACAGATGAGCACTGTCTAATTTAGGTTTAAGCTGGGCCCCAAAAGAACAACCACTAGAGTAAGGCACAAACTGAAGGACACAGTTCAGACTCAGAAGAAGCCTGGAGAGCTCTATGTCATCCTCCCCAGTATTTTACTGAGCAAAGAAAAGGGCCTTTACTTCTGAGTTAAAACCTGTTCTATTTGGGAAAGATTCAAAATCCAAAACCATACCCAGAAATAACCCAAATACTCATCTGTACATGAAGATGTGAGAATACCTTGCCTTAATCATCTAAATAAATCCTCACTGCTGAGAAGAAAAATTCTGAAAGAACTATTTTAACCTAGTGGTCAGAGCAGTGGTTCCTGGTTTCTATTTCTGTATCTGCTGCTAAGGCAAACACTTATGAATTCCAGTCCCTCTTAAAAGAAGGGCTGTTTCTAGCTATACCCGCAAGTTTACCTACATGGATACCATCTGTTATCAAAAGCTCCATACTACTTATCCACGTACAACCAATGACAACTTTTCAGGCCTTCAATGAAATCGTAAGGCTTTTGTAAGAGGTCTTGGCACAAGCTCTGAGGGACAAAGGCCAAAAGTCACTCTACCAAAAAACCAGTAATAATTAAAGATCTAAGGAGCTGCCAATGATGGTGTTTCAGGGCACTTTCAACTTTAACAGCAAAGCACTGAGGAAATAGCAGTGGTCTTGTCTGATTTTGACATGCTAGCAAACAGCCACATTTCTCACCCTGCTTCTCCCATCCTCACACAGCTCCTCCCACCGTGCCATCTCTGGTGTAAATCATTAGCTGATGGTGTGTATCAGAGGCAGGACGAGATGAACAAGTGATTGTAACATGTGCCTGTTGTTCCAGCTGCAGGTGCCCTGTTGAGCTCCTCCACATAAATGAAGCTGGTAACATACAATAAAAGTGAAAGATACTCTGTGGAAAAAACACACGCATGACAGTCCCTACATCAGAACAGATTCACAGCTTGTGAAACCCCTTCTTAATCTGCTTTGCATAGTAGTTTTATCTGAATACCTATAGAACCTATTTCTATTTGCATGTGTCCTACTTAGTGCTAACCTATCTTAGTAAAATGCACTGCCACTGAGGGCATTTCTCACAAACTCTGAGGAAGGATATTCTCCTATTTCGCAGAGACAATTCATCTAGGACCAGAAGATTCCTTGCTAGTTGTCCCCACATTGCCTTTAAGCACACTATAACAGTTAACATTACTAAAACAGTAGAGAATGAGGAAAGTCTTGTATTTCACTGCAGAACAGGATATTGCAACAGGAACAACCAGTCCTTAATTGTCTCATGCTTGGTACCCCATACTTCTATATACAGAGAATCCCCCAAACTCATCTATCAGAAAGAAATAAATGCTGAAACTAAGACAGACATGCTTTTTGTTCCTAACAGAGGCCAGGCACCATTACCTGCATTACACCTCACAGCCCAACAAACCATCCAGTACAACACCCCACTCCTGTACTTTCATTCTTAGTTACTGCTTTTCCTATCACTTTTAACCACATAGGAACAGTTATTCGTGGAGTGATGTCAAGAAACTGCTCCACATAAGAGGTTCACTACTATAATCGTTCTAATAGTTGTAAGCAACTGAGTTGCTACAACGTACAGAAACAGTAGCAGGTTAAAGTCTGAAAGGATTTGTTAAGGAAGACAAACAGCTGTACAGTTTAAGTTGAGTACTAGTGGAACAAATTGGACTTCATTCCTGATCAGAAGTTGAGTACGTGACCAGATGCCAATTTTAATGGAGTACTGTGGACTTCAAATTACAGTGCTCCACAGCCAAGGCCTTGCAAGCTCTGAATGGTGGAGTTTCTTTGTGTGTTGTATAAGCATTACTGACCTGTCTATACATCTCATAATTAGTTTTGCTTGAGAGCATGACACTGCCTCAATTTCAACTGGTTTTCCACAGTAATGTTTGGGGTATTTTCAGAGGAACTGATACCTGGCTAGTCCTGCATTGCTGCAGTCAATTATTTCAGCCTACACATGTGACAGTTCACTAGTCTTTGCTGAACATCTTCCTGGACTTCTAATACGAATCTTCAAACCACCAGGGAAGTTATAAATTGCATCTTCAGCACACGTAAACCCAACTCAGCTAATCATCACTACAAATATTGTAGGCTTGCTCTCCTGTGCTGCTTCATCACCCAATTTATTAATGACTGTATTAATTATCCTACCCAAGACTCTATGTACCCTACTCAAGATACTCTGGGCCTTCTGAGTGCAACAGCAAGCCACCACTAACCTAAGCTTGAGTGTGGTTTTATAACTACCTTCACAATTCCTCCTACAGTAGTTTCACCTAAATGAAGTCACCCTGGTTGCTTCTAAAACAGGCTGCTGATGTTACTGGACTCCTGGGATTTATTCTCTAAACGCTGCCAAGTGTGACCAACACATCTACAGGCACAATGAAAACTACAGT
Organism: Upupa epops; assembly: GCA_013397515.1. NCBI lineage: Eukaryota > Metazoa > Chordata > Aves > Bucerotiformes > Upupidae > Upupa > Upupa epops. The sequence continues at coordinate 165,531 of VZRI01003146.1, forward strand.
TCTGATTTACTTTGAAAACCTAGAAGAACTTGAAGAAAAAAAAATGAACAGGCACTGACACCCAGGCTATTTGGTGAGAATCACAAGATACCAACCTTAACCACTGGCTACAACACAAGCCAAAAAGGAAAAACGTACCTGAAAACAGTACAAAACCCCCACTACATTTCAGTGGCAAACAGAAATTGAAACACTATTTGCTAATTTCTTGAATTTTAAATATAACCCTTCGGGACTTACAGAAAAATCTCAAAAGCATCCAAAACACAGACTTCATGTCTTGCTTTTAAATTAAACTGATCTGCTCTGCTGTTTTTTTCCAGTGAAAAAGCTACTGCAACCAGTAAGTTCCAACAGGCTTGGGAAGATCAAGAGGCAGATTCCCACCATTAGCAACATTACAGGAGACAAAAAAAGAAGGCTTTCAGTGCAATTCACATGTGTTTAAAAGGTAGATTACCTTCAAATTCAAATTCCATTTTTTCTTTTAAATGCATGGTTTTGTTTAAACCATTTTATTGCAGTATTTATTATGCATTCATTTTACAATGTGGACAAGTTAACAGAGCAATAAAAACCTTGACTTTGCTTCATCTGGTTTTAAAATGTAAAGGCTTTTAGGATTCTACTAGCACAGAATCTTGCATTAAATATTGATTGCTTAATGTTTTACAGCATTGTAAATTGTACAGAATGTAAAATGACCTTACTCAGCTCTTTATCAGGAACATCAGTAATAATATTTGACAACTAATTATCTACAGAACAAAGTTCCCTCGGTTAATTGTTCCTGATAGGCCCTATAAATATATACTTGAAAAACTATGTCATACCTTAGTTATTTTGATTCTACTGAATTTCTGTATGCTCCAAGTCTCTTACTGATTGCCCTCAAAAGCCACAGTTGTTCTTTGAAAGGAGGAACAGTTACTCCACCAAACTCCAAGCCAAAAGCCAGATGACTTAAGCCCATACTTAGATACAAAGACGTTCACAGGCATCTTTTGAATTGGTCAGCAATGATACTGTATTATTGTACACAGCTTGACCTCAGAATTAACAATCTTACTAGCTAATTCATACTGCAAACTCAGAGGCTCTGCTCTCAGTTTCTAACAGCTGCAAGTCTGGCAGCAGCATTGCTTGACTTGGTGTCTGCAGTGGCTGCACCTCCCACATGCATCCTCCACACTGGGGTAACAAGGCACTGGTGCACCTCAACAGATTGGGGAACTGATCTGACTGCAGGAACGTTTGGGTACTCTTTGCTTTTCTTGGTTCACTTGTTGGCCTCACAGATGCTACAAAAAGTGCAGGGTCCAAACTCAGGAGGTGAATCAAGCAACTGTGGAGATGGGAAGGAAAGGAACAGAGCAGGACCTGCTTATACAGGCACAGTCATAAAGGAACACCCTGTGTTCCAGCTTCAAAAGATACAAAAGGGGCTGCTCTGATTCTTGTAACAAACCAACCCAAAACTTGTACATGCAATAATTCACAGTTCTTGTAGCTTAACATTTTACCTACTCAAAGTTAACCAGAACGAACCATGGGAAGAGTCAGAGCAGAGGTCAAGTAGGTAATCATGCAAAGGGGTAGCCTGAAACCCAAGACCTCAAGTGTCCACAACTGGGAGGAAGGGAAATGGAGAAGCAGGACTGAGTGACTCGAATGAGGCTTAGAGGGATGTATGTCTTCCAGTGACAGGCTTGTCTGGCCAAAGGTAATACAGCTTTTTTAAAAAATGTAGATTAATTGAAGCTGGCACCCTTAATGGATAAATTGGAAAGACGAGTTTCCTTTAGGACAGCAAGACAGATTAAGCTGAGCTTCACAGTAGTCCTGACAAGAGAACTGCAAATTTCCACAGTCCAGACAGAAAAGGCACAGACTTTGTGCACGAAACAGCTATCAAGGTCAGGACCATGTACAAGAAATACTGATGGGTGAACCAAGTCTCTTTTACTGCTCCATACTTTCAACAACGACAGCTGTTGGTTCTGAGTTTAATTCTTTAGAGGTTACATCACTGACAGGCACAGCAAAAGTCACCCCTTCCACCCAAGTACGCACTGCAAAACTACACACAGGAGAGGCAGCAAGCAAGGCTTACGGCTAGTTGTTTAAAAATTACATGGTAATACCAGTGTGCAAAACTCCGGCTTCTTAAACACAAGGTGTCCAACAAGCATTAACAATCACTATTTACTATGAACAATCAGTATTTACTAATTTCTTGGATTTTATTTTTCTGCCAGTCCCTAGAACAAATGGCGATTTGCATTTGAATGTACAGAAGGAAAAACCCAAGTTCCATCACCTTGAGACTGCCCCACGTGTCAGCACCAGTGAGTTCAGACCTGAGCTGCCTAGGCTGAGCCCTTTGCCCCATGAAGCTGAATCCTACCATTTTCCGTTCACAATAAAAAGACGTCTTAACCTCAGTGATCTAAGAATAGTATCATCACCACCAATCTCAACTATTTTCCCCAATCTCAAAATGCAACTCTAACTCCCACACTAAGCACTGCAATTCCCATCTTAATGAAAAAAACCGAACTAAATAGTGTTGAAGTCTCTTTTGAAATGAAAAGGAAAAATTTTAAAAAGTTCACATAAGATTTCATGAGCAATTGCTGAAAAGCAACATCAGTAAAATGGATCTCAAGAATCCCTCCACAAACTACTGTCAGACCACACTAAGCAGCCATAGTTCCTATTGTTACTAGGATGAGCAACAACAGTTGTATCTGCACAAGTATTGTTTAGCTTTGGCCATAAAATTGGCCAAAAATTATCCAAATGCTTGTGGGACAAAAAGACACAGACCTTTATTAGGCAGACTTCACACACCAGCAAAACGGAAAACGCTAACTGGTGATAACTATAGCAAGAAAGCAGAACTCAAAATACTGCAGAAAGCCACATTTCTCCTAAGCTTCAACAGACCAGCCTCCAGTCTCAAGGTTGCGAGTCTTTCAGATGAAAGCTCACTAAAGTTGCTTAAACCAAGGGATACACAAATTAAAAGACTTATCAATGCCTCTAATGGAATTTTATGCAGTAGTCTTAAAGTTATTCTTTAGAGAAAACCATTTACCCAGGTTGACCAAAAACTATCCTCTCCTTTGTCAAGAATGAAGTTGGGGAACACTTAGCATTTGCTTCAGTAAGGGTTCACTGTCCTCATGTGAAGTATCCTCCTCTGATGAGAGAAATCATCAAGCATCAAAAAAACCCCAAATCCTTGCAATTTTTCTTTCTCCATCACTCCCCACCCCTTTGCAGCTCCTTACAGAAGTTATTACTGTCAGAGCACCAGCCCTTACATCATCACCTATTCCCCCTTCCTCCTCTGCTACCCCAAATGGAACAGGCATGCTATCACTAAGCCAGCTCATGTAATTCTTTATTCTTTGCAATTTCCTACCTCTCATTTGAAAAACAAATACTTCACTGTTATCTAAAAACGTATTAAAACATTGCCAGCAACTCAGCACTCAAAGCAAAACAACCATCACCACCCAGTGTGAATGCACAATAGAAGCAGGATTTTTGGTAAGGCAAATTTTTAAGGAGTTCTTAGAACAGCAAGAAAAATAATTCCACTTACAAAAAAAAAAAAAAAAAGGCTGCAGAATAGTGCTCTGCTATCATGAGGCTAAGCCAAATGTATAGCCTGAAGGCAGGAATGAAGACTCGAGTCTGACAGCAGTGATGCCAGCTCAGAGTAGGCTGATCCCATAACAAAGCCCTTCTTACCCCTAGACCAGCCAGCAAAACTATTTTACACCAAAGACAGCCCTAGCTGAAAAAAAACACAACAAAAATCCCAAACCAACAATAAAAACCATCAGAAACCAAACAAACCCCTCTCCACTGCTGGCTTTCTTCCCTGACCAGTTTACAGTGAAGCTCTACAACTGTGTGCAGTACCACCATTAAGTGATACACAGAACATCCTGTTTGTAAAGCAAAGACACATCCCCAGGGCAGTAATTCCATCAGTGAAGTTTGTGACGGAGCTTCTTCCAGGACCTTCTTCCCTTCCCTCCAGCTATTCATTCTCACCTCTCCACTCTCCATCCCCACCCTGTGCTGACCCAAGTGTTCAAGCAGTCAGACAAGACTGAACACAGGGTCAACAAAAAAAGAAACCCATCACAATTTGCAAGGGCTCCATTTCTGCCAACTTGCCTGGTCCCAGTGGAGCTCAGAGTCATTTACTTGAATTTTGTATTAACAGAGCACAGGAATTGGCAACTAGAGGAAAAGCTCAAGTGGTCTCTGTACTACAAAACAATGAAGCCTAATTAAGGGTTAAGACACTCCAAGTACTCCAGGCAGTTGGGGCAGAAAGTTTAGTAGTGCTTGTGCATTGTGTGTTTCTCTCTAAGCAAAACCAGGTATAATAATATGTAAAATTCTACAAAAAAAGGGACAGTTTAGAGAAGCAGGGGACATGACAGAACACAAAGAACTTGCTTCCTTCTGTTTCAGCTATGCTGTATAACACAGCTTGGCCCCTTCCTTTTCACTCCTCTTCCCTGTCCTCCCAAAGCAACTTGGGGAAGGGAACAGCAAATACACTGGATGGTCAGAGATGATCAGCAGAACAATCACAGTAATAGTCAAACGTTCTTTTTGGAGTTCTCAGCAGTGCTTAATCCAGAAGCACATCAGTGTAGTACAATGAAAGCCTAAATATCCTGTGAATCTCTTCAAGCAAGCGTTACAATAAAACACAAATCTCTTAAAGGCAGTGAATCATATTTGCTTTTAACTCCCACAAGCAGCAGCTGTCATTTTGTTTTCCTTAGGTTTACAGGCCTTAAGAAGCAGTAACATTTGTTTTGTAACTGGTTCCTGAAACTGCAGAAAGGACAGAGCTGCCTCCTCACGTTTAAGACAAAGTCCTCTCGTAATCCTCAAAGTCCACCTGACAATTATTTGCATTAGTGTTCTCACTAAAAATATATTAGCTCAGTGCAGAAGAGAGTGCCTTTCTCTATCACAGACTGAAAGTTTACTCTTTGCAATAAATTATTTACCTCCCAGTAAAAACAGTGACATCGTGCTGTGGATACTGAAAAGCTACAGATATCTGTGCTCAAAATCAGTCGTCCCTTCTTCATTTGAAATACACAGCTACATATTTTCCGACATCTTTCATTAACTTCTGCATACCTATGATGAGATTGGGAGATACTCCCACATTTTCATGTGTCAAACACCAAGACAAAACTCCGGGAAAGAAATCACACTTCTTTTTAAAAAAGCTAGGAAAACCCCCGTAATTATGACCTATGAGGAACTAAAGATCTCCAAAAGATTTTCTTATTTCAGATTCTCCAGAAGTATTAAACTAAATATTAATTTCTTAACAGCTGTTTAATACATAGGGGGAGTTTCATCCTTTGTAACTGAAGTGACCGTTTAGACAGAAAACCCTACTAAAACCTTAATAACCAAAGCCCATTACTAAGAAGTCTTCAAGAGTTTCATTATTTCAGAGTTACATAAACATTTCAGTTTGCAAAACACACCTCAACTACCTTTTCACTACAATGTTTCTAGTGGCTGTAGAAAGGGTTAAAGCTAGGACATTTTCAGCTCTAGAGACTAAGTGTAATGAGATCAGAATAATAAGATTATGGTAATCTGCCTCACACACGTAGCTAGGATCAGCCCTAATCTCTTCATTTTGAGACAGATGGAAAAAGCATGAAATCAGAGATAACAAGAGGCCAATTTCCTAGAATAGGCAGTGCTTCAAGGTTCACCATAGCTGTAAGTCAATATTTTGCTAGATTTACACCTATTTAGCCAATTCTGATATAAACAGATTGGATGGGAGAGCCAGGCATCTCCAGACCCACATAACATAAACAAGAAAAAATGTACCACATCACTGTAGTTTTAACACATTGCAGAATATTAAAGACCAAGAGACTAATTTACTGAGACTTGAGCCAGTACCACTCCCAGATGTTTTAACTGGAAATAAGTATGTAAAGAGCCAACTACTTGAAAAACCCAGATCTCAAAACTCAACTCTCTCAAGTAGAGACTGCTCTAACATGGATAAACACTGTTAACAGAGGACTTTGTATCTGTGACCGGTCTGACACAAAGCAGGTGCAGGAAGAGACAGTTTTAATCTTGGTTTAAGAGAGCATATTAAAGAGATGCAGTCTGGAACGACCCCTTCTCTCTTCTAGTCTGCAGGGTATGAATGAGGGGTGGGAAGAATGAAATAGCCTCAGCTACACAAAACAGTGGTTACCGAGGCCACTACTCAGCTAACTCAGTGGAACCTGGCTGAGAATCAGCAGCAAGGCTATCTGGAGAAATAAAAGCATGCTGAATTTTAGCACTAAACATTACCAGAAAAATGTTTTGTGCTTAAGTAACACAGTTAAGGGAAACTGAGGTAAGTACGAAATTAAACCAGACTGATGGCTATAAGATATCTTTAGAATTATTTTTCAAGCAGCCAAAATTTTTTTCCAGATAAAAAAAACCCCTACCCTGTAGGTCAGCCTAAAGCCTCGGGCTCTCTATGTGAAAGCCTGCAACGTGAGACCTCGGGAGGCCTGGTGTGAAGTTTAGCAAAGCTCTACACTGGTTATGAAACTGACCCGAGAACAGCAAAGAGACACCACAAGATCCAATCTCTTACTGAGCAGGTTCACCTGTTTGATCAGACTAATTACTCTCACAACTCTTAAATCACACAAGCAGTTTGGATGCCTCTGCTCTTAGCCAGTATTTTTACAGTGTCTTAATTCAGCCCACAAAAATCCTCTTCATCTGCTCACAACCCTTGTGATTTTGTTAATTGTGGCTACATCTGTTTAACAATTTGGTTGGTATCCACACAAAGCTCCTCCTGTTGCCTCAGCCCTATCTGTACATATGCATACCTTACTGCCTCACCTCTTATCTGGGCATTTGAAATGTTTTGTTTAACCTTCCTTTGTGAGGAAGATACTGCAGACCTACTAAAAGTACTTACCACCGATTTCATGTTGGGATTGTTCACTGACAAAAGCTACAACAGACTCTGATCACATCAGTACCCCATAGCTGGTCAATTCCAGTGAAATTTCAACTTCCTAGCAGAGACAACTTGTTGCTCTCCATCAGAAACTTAATCCATGCACCCACGTAAACAAAGCCCTGCTTAAATTAAGTCAACTTCATAACTAGTTTATACATCCAGCTCTAAATCAGCACTAAACTAAAGCAAAGGTTAATTAATTAATTTTATCATTTCCTGTAAAAGTCAAGATAATTTCAGGGCACACAACTAGTAACATCTTGGTTTGGCATAATGTATGATCTGTTTTCCACAGTGCAAAGCCCCACCATTTAAGGAATCCAAAATGCTAATTTACCACTAAGAAACTGCAACTGTGCTCATGAGAAATTTGTCAGCTGCAGAGTGAGGGATTTAATTAGCAAAATTTTGCTTGACATAGTTTGTTTCCTCTGTTTTCACTGACTTATGTCTAGCAAAATCTTGAAGTGGTGAGGAAATGGTACAGGTAATAAACCCCCAGTAGAGCTACAGACTGGGGGATGAAACTTGGTCTGGCTGATCTTCAGAATGATGGTATTCAGGAGAGACTAGAACTTTTCTTGTTTTCCGGTAGCTGCAAAGCTGCTCAGACTTCCTCTCTGGTGAGACAGACACACACAAGAGGAAAACACTTGCAAATGGTTTCTGATCAGAACTCTGAATATCATCTGACTCATTCCTGTCCCATTTGCCTAATGCAAGCACCGAGATTTTTGTGAACCTTTTTGAGAGTGTAAGCGTACATAAGGAACTAAGCAAGCTGCATGCAGCGTGCACAATTGGCTCTACAACATTGTACCCACTAAACCCACTTTGCTGTATGGCTCCAGCCACACAAAGCAGAAGCAAAAACTGAGATGCAGCTTTACTGTACATCATTACATAAGTGAGCAGGAAATACACTGCTGCTAAACAGTGAGTGAGGGGAAAAGAGGATAATAAAGATGCTTTTCAATAGAAAACTGTTTTTACAGGACCTGTTCCTAAAGGCCTGAGATGGCAAGTTGCCATCTGCTTGCACCCATGTTTCCATGGACAGCACAGCTCCAGCAGGTCATCAGCCACACTGTGAAAACCAAACATAACCTGGCTGTTTAAAAAGGCCCAAATAACCAGGATTAGGCTGACGTTGTACTAATAACTTCAAGTTCAAAGACAGTTCAAACAGTCCTTTCTTACAGACTGTTCAAGCCGTCACTGGAGATTGTTAGGAGATACAACAGAGCTTTCACCTAGCAAGTTTGGTCATTTCCACCGGGTCAGACTCTGCTAAGAAAACAAGATTTCAAATAACAGATGCACTGAAAGACCGTGGTTAGCCAAAGACATCAGGTAGACTCCAAATTGCTGGGCACGCAGAAAAACTTTAGTTTAAAAAAATCCTCACAAACCACTGCTCACAAGGTAAACACTTTAGAATTAAAAAATACCCAGAACGAAAATTTCCACAGGCTTTGCAGCTAAATAACCTTTGTAAAAATATATTTAACCAGAACCCTCCTTCACAATTTGTTGTGAGAAATGTTTCTAACAATTTTAAAAACCACTCAAACCAAACTGGACCAACTGGTTATGCTCAGTTATCTTTCCAGATCTACCAAGTGCCCCAAACCAAATTGTTCTGCATATAAAAGGTCCTACACTTTGGCCACAATAAACCCCCAGTAGAGCTACAGACTGGGGGATGAGTGGCTGGAAAGCCCACGTGGCAGAAAGATCTCTGGCTCTGTGGTTGGAGAGCAGTCTGGCAGAGGGACCTGGCAGTACTGGTGGACAACTAGTTGAACAGGAGCCAGCAGCGTGCCCAGGTGGCATGGAAGGCCAATGGCATCCTGGCTTGTATCAGCAATAGCACATGAGGATGTATTTCTTTCCCTGTCCTGTGCACTGTTGAGGCCCCAACTTGAGTACTGTGTGCAGATCTGGGCCCCTCGTTTCAAGAAAAAGACTGAAGGGCTGGAGTGGGTCCAGAGGAGCAGTGAGGCTGGTAAAGGGAACAGAGAGAAAGTCTGATGAAGAGAGGCTGAGGGAGCTGAGAGCCTGGAGAAGACTCAAGGAGGATCTTATCACTCCCTACAACTACCTGAAAGGAGGTTGTAATCAAGTGGGGGGTTGGGCTCTTCTCCCAGGCAACCAGCACCAGGATGAGAGGACAGGGCCTGAAGCTGAGGATCAGGGGAGTTTTAGGTTAGGAAGCCCTTCCTCACAGTAAAGGTGGCTAGACATGTTAGGACATTGGAATGGACTGCCCAGAGAACCAGTGGAGTTGCCATACCTGTAGGTGTTTAAGACAAGACAGGATGTGGCACTTAGGCCCTGGCCTAGCCGATATGGTGATGTTAGGTCATGGGCTAGATGCTGGACTGCATGAGCTGAGAGGTCTTTTCCAGCCTCAATAATTCTGCTATATACCCTTTATTTCTTTTCTAGGTTTTCCAAGCTCTCTAATCACAAGGAATATTACTTGTACATCAATACCACTGATCAACAGCATTATATCGTCAGTTATTTTATTAGGAAGACTTATCCACAATCAATCTCAGCTCTTACACAACTGCCAGTCTTTCCACACAAAACTTGGTCAGAACTTTCAGAGAGACTTGCACTGTTAGTGCTTGTAAACCTCATCAGGGAAACACACCAAATCCTATAAAACCATGGAGTACAGCTAGTGTGCTAATGTCTTGTGCTGATCTTTAAATTGTAAGAAGAAATGTCAATTGTTCTTAGACTGCTATGGAATAACAGACTACTATATCCCAGAAATCTTGCAATGACATTTAAGTTTAGCTCCATTCAGCTTACAAGAGACCTTAGTTAAAAGTGTTGATTCACTCCAATGCTAATCCATTTTTCTTTTTTCTCCCAAGCTAGTCATGAGATTACAGACTGATTTCAGGAGAACCTATACCACACAGAACGAAACAACTACTGAAAGTAAACTGCTGAATTACACACTGTAAAGAAGAGGTGACAGGAAAGCAAGCATCAAAAAAACCCCAAGGGTGTGTGTGCACCATCTGAACGTCAAAGCCAGCCAGGCTTTAGAAAAATTCCCCTTTCATTATGAAGTTCCTCTTTCACTTCAGAGCTAATAAAATGGCATCAGTTCATGCCCAATTCTCTTCTTAAAAAGGAGAACACAATATTTACAAGGAATTTACTCACACCAATTTAAGAGGCTACCTACATGATTTCAGTGTGACAGAAAAAAATAAAACTGATGGAGTTCTTTTTTTTCTAAATTGAAATGTAGTGTAATACTATAAACATCAGCAGCCTTGAGAAGGAAGGTCTATTGCTGCTTTCCTGGCTTATGGGCAAAAAAGAAAATCAAAGCATCTCCTTACATGAATAATGCAGAAATGCAGATACTAAATGCCAAAAGCAGTAACTTACACTGGAATACTTTAGTCAAGACAGCTGAGGTACCAAATTCTTTACAGAAAAGATCAGAGATAACTAAAACCATCTCCTAATTAGTGTCTCAAATTAGAACAACTATTTCAGGTCAAGAACAAATTAAAACAAGAATAGAATTCGTTATGGCTCCATTGCAGTAACCTGGGAGGGATATCATAATGCAGGTCACCGACACCCTGGGGTATATTATTTGACCACAGACTAATTTTAAGCTCCCAAGTACATTATAGCAGCACAATATCTCCATTGTAAGTCTCAGTAAAAGCTAAGGCACTAAAACTGTCCCTTACTGGGAGATTCCAATCAAGAGATCAATCTTCCCCCAGGGCCCTGACAAGGGGTCAAATCATTCCTACACAACAAAATTGGATTTTTATACCATGTGGATTCATTAAAAAAAACCGAAAAACAACAAAACCAGCAAACCACTTTCAAAAAATTGGAGTTCTAAGAAGACCTCAAAAGTGAGATGGCTCCCATGTAATGTTCTCTCAAACCAGGATCAGGCCTTATCTAAAGCTATTAAATACATATCTTGTACTATGACAGATGCCAGCTGGTCTCAGCTGGCTTGCAGCACTACTGCTATCTGCAGCCACACAATCTCACTGGAAAGGCAGCTATCCAGTTCTGTTGACTTTCTAGCAGCTGGTTGGAGGCTCTTCTGGCAAAGCTATAAAAGAGTGGCCTTCACCTCAGTCCTCTATTTAGTCACTGGCAAGAGACAACAAAAACCTAACTCCATACAGAAGACAGAATTGAGACAAACTCAGGTTTTTCTACGTTTTATGCGGGTTACTTCAGTTTAAAAAAGTCCAACGCACCACAATTCATGTTTTCAGCTACTCATCTCTACAAACATACTCATTAACACTGCAGGAACCCCCCTCCTTGGTGGCTGAATATAAGGTTAACACAGAACGCAGAGTCAGTGTCCACAGCGTAGGTAGGCTGTACCATGGGGATCCCACAAAGGACTGTGCTGCTTACCAGCTTCAACTGATCTGAGAATGTGACAGAGGAATGAAGTGGCACAATTCACCAAGACAGTTATTAAACTGACTGAAACCTTAAAACTGAGGAGCTGCACATATAATTTTTAATACTAAAGGACCAAGCAATACAAGTCAGATTAAATAGTATATGCAAATACACACGAGGAAATAACAACTAAAGCCCCAAAAGACTGTAACTATATAAAGCCACAGGCATCAAACAAACTTACTCAACAAACCTCCTGGAAACACAGAGGTAGTGATTTGAAAATAGATTAGAAACATTAGCTATTATTCTGGTAAAAAAGAGGCAAAACAAATATTTTGACACTGCAAACCTGTTCTGTGCAGCCAGTGAATACTCTGAGTATCTACAGACAATCCATTTCAATACAAAAATGAACTCAAAAAATCAAAGAAAGAAATGAGGATAAATCTAAGTCTGGAATGGTTTTTGCGCTACAGACAATCAGCTTCTAACTTCCTTCTCAGAAAAAGCAGTGGACATATGCAAATCTGTTCTCTTTATGATAAGCACAGAGAGAGAGATTTTCCTACAGAGTCCTGCAAGGGGAAAGGATCAGAATAGAAAAAAGTCAGTAGAATTCCCAGGTTGCACGTTTTAAACCAAAAGGAGTAACTTCTTTTCCTCACAGTCCACATTTACATTATGAGAATTTAATATTGTAACACAGAGATGGACTCAAAATGGGTTTAGAAAGAAGCACAGAAGATGGGGTCATTAGAGGCTGAGAAAACTGTTGTCCAGATACAGTCTCCATATGAGAAAGTCACTAAAGCTCAACTACAGGAAGCCAAGACCTTATATAAGTTAGACATGATGTCCAGTGGTAAATTTCTCAGCCAATACAGGCAGCACTCAAATGGCCCAGCTAGCCCAGCCTCTAATGGCTAACAGCACAAGAAAAATAGAGGAAGATTATCTCCTATTACTTTACCAGGAAAATTGCATATAATTCACTTCAGATAAGAACTGCTCTCAGAATGATAGGGGACAGCATTTTAACATTAGGAAGTGTAGAATTTACATCCGTGGGATAAAGTCTAAAGCATAATCCTTTACAAAGGTATAATGAACTTAATATTAGCTATGACATTGAATAGCGAGTAGGAAAAAGCCAAGTAAGATAGGTAGTTGGCAACACGTACAGTGGCCGTGTAAAAGGTCAGCTCAAATTGACAACCTTGCCAACACCCCGATAGTGTTACCTGTTCCCTGCATTAGAACACAAGAGCTACCTCCAGTCATTTGGATGGTGCTTCCTCATTCCCTGATTAACAAATTAGGAGTTCTGAGGATGGTGGCTGAAGTGGTTTTACAAGAATATGATTTAGGTACGGACAAGACTTCTCCTTGCAATCCTGAACACAATCAGCTGAATTCACAGCACGCTAAAAAAAAATTATATATTTTTTTCACAAACCATAATTGCTTTGTGAGTAACTAGGGAGCCCAGGGTTTAGACTAGAGTTTAAAACTGTACCCTTGTGGGGTAGCTCAGACAGTTGCACAGAACGCTCATCTGCAATGCACATGAATCACCCAAGCAGAGTGACTTTCATCAACATGCTGCCTTACATTTAGTAACTTCAGCTTTTTTGAAAGTTAAAAAGATTTTTTCTTCTCACAAAATACCCTTTCTGGGGAGCTTATTACTCATAATGCAAATATTATCAACAGTGGCTCTAATCTTCCTGCAGCATCACACACTTGTTTGTAATCCAAACAGAGCCATGTGGAATGAAACACAAGATTTTCAAGGAAAAAAAAAGCTCAAGAAAGTTTACAGAAACACTGGAAGCCTCGCTTTACCTAGGCTCTTCCTTTCTGCATTACCTAAATAAACTGAGTGAAGGTAACAGCTTGCAAGATTTCCAGACATAACAAGCTGTAAAAGGAAGGGGTGGAAGCCAGGAAAGCTGGGTCAGCTATAATCACTTCAGTTATCTGTTTTTTTTCAGACCCTGCACAAAGAGTTGGTAGTTTCAACCAGGGTCATCCTTGGTGGAGTCACAGCAGTCTTCACCAGTCCATCCTGGCACAAAGCAAGTTACACACACTCCTAACCTAAACAGGAAAAAAATATGAGCAATATATTAATTCCTGCTAAGAAACAAACAAATGTCCAGAGAGCTTGAAGCTGGAAGAAAGTTTAAACACCCTTACACAAATGGTCGAATCAGACAAAAATCTCACAAGTTTGTGTCAAATTTCATTAGAGGTCTGTAACTTCACCTCTTGACAAAGTATAGCTTCATTTCAGTAGGGTAGAGGCATCAATATAAAGCATATTTTAAGAAATAAGAACAGAAGGAAAAGCAAGAAGGAAGCAAAGCTGTTTCTGTTTCCTCTGTTCTAGCTTTCAGAAGAAAGCCTGAATTGCCAGCCCATGCTTTATCACTTCCAGGGCTCCAGCTACATCTCGCCAAACTGTTCTTGAAGGACATGCAAAACATCACAGAAATCTAAACGTTAACAGTGGAATGCAGGCACAACAGCTTTTCCTGATACTGCATGAACAAGGCACACTTGGCAAGCTGATGTTCATCCCACCAAAATTCAAGCTCTGTTTGATAGCAAGGGAAACAGTATTTTAAATGCCAAATGCCACCTTTAAGAATCTTCATTGTACTTGACTCCATTACAGCTGCCACTTCCTCCTTACACTTGTTTTTCTCCATCTGCCACTGCAGGACACGCTTTGAGCAATCATTTATTTGCCGTCCCTCTCCACAAAAATAAGACTGACAGTATTCCCCAAATGGTTATGTCCCCACAGTAATAAAGATTAGAACACAAGACCTGAACTACACCAGAGTTCAGGGAACCTCCCTAAGGGGTACAAGTGGCAGATTTTCCAGAGGAACTTGCAATAGATGTCTATTTCTGTGTCTTAAAATCCTTCCTAGTATTCTGAAAGGAATTCACTTCAACCTGGAATCTAAGCATAGGTCTTTCCAAGCTGACCATAATCTGCTGTTAACAGCAGAAAGTAAAAGCCAAATCAAGCAGTTAAAATATAATTTTCATATTTATGCTAACGCATATGAAGCAAAAGATTACTTCAAATTTGACTGCATATAAGGATTTACAATGGAAAAACCTACTCAAGCTGAGCAAGAGTTACAGGAGTTTAACATTTTGTGCCAATTTCTCACAAACCAGAGGGCTGACTAGCTTAGACCACATGGCTTCTGTACTAGCCGAGCTGCTATGATGAGTGGAACCTGCTGGCTCATACTTAACTCATGAAGAATTCCCCCCTTTCCTCCCAAGGGAAACAATTTTGCATAACAGCAGCGCTTTTTTTCCCCCTCCACATGTAAACCTGTATAGTTTTAGTACAAGTTAGTGCAAGAAGTTGGTTGGCTCAATGCAGAAAGCATGAATTCCAGAGACAAATTATTTAAATAAGAGGTTTTAGAGACTAACAGTATAATTACAGTTCAGCTGAACTGAAAAAAAAGCTTTCTGCTCTCTGCATGAGGTGCAGCTGCAGTGGAGCCAAGACACAGTTCACGATGAAGCGTGTATGCAGACACGAACACATGCAAAGCAGGACATTCAGCAGGTCCAAACAGAATAAAACTACTCTGTGAAGTATTCTTTTCATATTTCATTTATAAAGGCCAGTAACGTTTTAGCATCACAATTACAAATTAATTACAATAAAGAAGCTTACAATCTACTTCCTAGACAACGTTGTTCTAAGTTTTGCTTTATTCCAGTCACCACCCTGACCTGCTCCCTTGAGTTCAAGAAGCCAGCCAACCTGATGAATCTTCAATAACAGAACTGTCTATTTATTTCCACAACCTCAAATAAGTGGAGACAAAAAGGATGCAAGATCAGGTACAGAAACTCAAGAGAACGATCTGTTCTTAAGGTGAAAAAAGCCTCTTAGGCCCCTCAAGATATCTAAGACAATTTTTAAATGGAGTGTCATTTACTATCTAGGGAAAAACACCATTCTTTGAGTAAAGAGAGAAATACAGGCTGAGGAAAATTATGAACACAACCATTTAAAATGCAAATTTCAGATGAATGTAGTAACTAATCAGGAACTATTGTTAAGTAGCATCTGGGTTTCAGGAATACAGTAAGTATCCTAAAAATAATTACCATGAGCCTCTTTGGAGACTGTCAGTTCACTTTTTGCTCTATTAGAGCTCAGCTGTACAACCCCATGTGTTGAGCACATGTCACCACGAAAAAACACATTCTTAATTTTGTTAAACCAGTTCTCACTTGAACTGTCAGATGGTGGCACCAATCATGCATAGAAGGCATGGGAACAAGTTCAGGCTCCACCACAGACAGTTTGCTTCACAACCGCTTTTCTATCCCATTTGAACACCTACTCTCACAAGGTGTCACAAGATAACTCCAAAGCTGAAGGCATGTGCCACTCCTGAGAGGGGCTTTAAATACTCAGCAACACGGTATGAGCCTAGAACATGACAAAGTGCAACTTGAAGCTTGACAGATTGAGATCGACAATGCTGCTGTTCCATCTGACAAAAATACAGCTATTTAAGGGAAAGGAACAACTTTATACAGCATTCTCCCCACACTGTACATAATGCAAGGAAAAGAAACAAAAAAAAATCATAGGAAATACTCTCCTATACTGTTTTCTCTCCCAAGGTATCTAAACCCCCACATTTTAACTTCCTTGTGTGTATTCTAGTCACCGATGTTTGCCCAGCTTGGGAGATAACAGTAACTGCCACCGCAGGGCCAGCAGAGGAAATGAAAGCAAGAAAGGCTGTGGAATAAAGCTGCAGAAACCAACTTGAGTATCAAAGGAACACAGTATCAGTGTGCTCATCTATGTAGAAATGCACAACACATACAAGCTATCTCTCATTTGCATTTTGAATTTAACAGAATTTTCAGAGAAAACTGGAAATGACAGAACAAAGGCAGCTTTTCCTAACAAAGTGTTGAATAAAGCAAGTAAAAAATAACACTAGGACCTGCTGCTTCTTTTCACTAGTGCCCCAGTGAAATGGATTATACACAGAAGCTCTATTCTTAAGTCAGTAAGATCAGGCATCAGAAGAACTAAAGCATTTCCTTGGTCACTTTTCTACCTGAGCATTCACAATCCACAGCTCCACCTCCCTGGCTAGTACCTATCCCAAAAGAACTGAAAGACAGATTTGAGGGTGGGATGGAAGAAAGGAAATAGGTTTATTCTTTGCTACACATCTTCCTAATTGAGACCTCCAGAGTAGCCAGCTCAGACATTAATTACACCCTGTAACAGAAAACTTAGCACAGGCTAAGGACGCTTTGTAAATCATATTGAATCACATAATGTGGTTACCCTTACTGCAGCTACCTGGAAGTTGGCTGGACACAGCTACAGAATATACAGTGGCATCTTGACTTCACAGTGCAGATACAACAGACCCTTTTACCTTAGCTTAGTGCTTTAACAACTCTGCTGTCAAACTTGGAGAGGATGTTCCTCAGAGCAATGCCACAAACCAGAAGAAAACATGCTACACAAAATCATGAAGGAAAAAATCCAAACCAACCCATCTCAACTAGTTCATGTATGAGGTTGAATCCTTTGTCTATTACGTGGAAGGCTATATATGCACTGCTTTTTTCTGGGGATAGGGGGGTGTGTCTGTAATTTTTAAAGCTCTTTATGGTTATAGAACTAGCTTTGATTTTTCAAACCTTTCAGGACCTAAATAAATAAATAATGCTAAGTTTAGCAAAGATTCTAATTCATAGGTAACCAGCAAGTATGGAAATCTGTCAACAACAGTATAATGGCCTTAAAGTAATATAACAGTTCAGTCTCACAGCAATCATGAAAATGTCATAATGTTATCTTCAGTTGTTGGTCTGGTTTAGATTTGGTTTGGTAAATTACGTTCACTTTATGCTCAATGAGCTATTACGAGAATTTTGGCTCCAATGTTGCTAGGGGACTAACACTTAATTTTCTTTCATTTTCAAACAAATAGAATCAGTTTTACCTCCATGTATTTTCCTAAGGTTTAGGCTTTAGTTATTGATTTTTGGTACACAGCTACTGGCAACTTTAAAGCCCAAGGGATTTTATCAGAGGGTCAAAGAGTTCACTGCTTATGCCAGGCTGAACTGTACACAGACAAATTGGATGCCTTATCTCCACTCACTTAGTTGGATCCTTATTGATTAAAGTGAGAAAACAGAAGAGTCCAAAATTCATTACAAACAGGATCCCTCCTATTCTCCCCATTAGCATGGCTCTGCACAGAAACTGGCAAACTATGAGTACTAACTACACTTAGGACACTCTCAACCCTTTAAATGTATTACTAAAAGTCATAACCCCTTTTTTTCCCTGCAACTGTGATCAAACTGTCACAATTCTCATTTTAATAATATTCAAAGGTAGTGCATTAATACCTGGACTATCCCTCAGCAAACAGATTGAACTGAAGTTGCCACACACTCCCCCATCATACAGTTACCAGGAGATAAATGTCACTGAACCAGGAGAGATGCTGGTTTTGTGTTGCCAGTAAATAAAAACAAAATCACACCATATCCATAGTATTTTCACATATGTGTTGGACACAGCTTTTAAATTATTTAGCAAGTCAAAATCTATTTCCTGGTCTGTCTGTGCTGACACTTTCAAAGGTCTGCCACATGAATCCCATCAAAAGCTGGACCTCACAGAGCAGCTCTCACAATAACACTTCCATTAAACTGGCAAAAGGCAGCTGGAGCTTCCAATTATCATCATTTCCCCTGGTTATAAACAGAATGCAATACATGTTAAGTCAATATAATAAAATTGGCTGAGCCGCCCATTAGCTTTTATTAGGATCTTGTTTCAGGTAGCCGATTTTCTTGGCTTTCAGTGACAAGTTTAAATACTCATCACAAATAGCTACTAAATAAAAATGATATCTTTGTTTTTTTAAGGAGGAATATGTTTACTCCTCAGCTTGCAAAGACTGGTTTTCACCTCCAGTCTGGAATACTCCATATTTCTGTTTTCTGCACAGACACCTTCCCTCCATGCACTCTTGGTCTAAGCAGGTCCACGCTGTTCTACAAATACAGAACACAAGCATTTTCTTTTCTGGATGCACTCAAACCTTGAGGTTGTTTGACAGCTTCCTCCCACAACCCTCCCCACAGAATGCCTAGAGAAGTTGGTTATTAAAGCACGTCCTACCTGCACATTAACATCATACCTAAAACGAACAACACTTGAGAAGTTAATTCTAAAACTGTAAGCATTGACTTGGGTAGACTAGAAAAACATGACCTCTGAAAGGAGCATCTCTAACACAGATCTCCAACTGCCAGGATGGCAATTCAACTACATTTATCTAAGAACACTGTACTTGTCTTTATGAATCTGTAATAATCTGATAGTTTTGTCTTCTCAGACCGCAATATTGATCACATATTGATGACAAATACCTTCATTCAAGGCTACCAGCCAAGGAACATGACCTTTATAAATAAACCACCACATACAATAGCCTTGCCACTCACAGCCAATTCACAGAATGTCAGTTGGAAGGGCCTCTGGAAGTCACTACTACACACCCTTCTCAAAACAAGTGTAAATAGATCAGCATGTTCGGGGACACATCTGGATGTCTCTGACGGTGGGGATTCCTCAACTTCCCTGGGCAGCCTGTTCTGATATTTGACCTATTTCACTGTAAAGAAAACAGCACTTGCAATTCACCTGTGCCATTCATTCAGAAAAAAATTTATCACATATTAAAATCATTAAGACTACACTCAGTCCATCTCATTGCAAAAAACTTGAACGAGGAGATCTCTACATGTCTTGGGTTATGTCCCAAACCAAGACACTACAGAAGAGATACGAAAGATGAGAATGAAGACAATCACTCAAAACAGAGGACAAGTATTTGTAGTACTCTTCAGCAAGCCATGAATTTTTAACAGACACCACAACATAGCAGCCAATGCAGACAACATCAAAGGATGAGGAAGAAGCAAAAGGAGATCATACTCCTCGTTTATCATACTCCTCCCTCTATTCAAAACTCTTTCACTGTATCCAGACACACACACAAAAAAAAGGTTTTCATGTAGGAACTGAAAATGCCACCTCAGCATCAACTGTTTGCAAACAATCCTCTTAAAGGCTGACAGAAAGAAAATAAGCCCCCTGGCAAAGAATCATGTGAACAAACCTGCAGTGACTATCAAGGGTAGGATCAGAGTCCAGAAAAATATCTTTATTTGCTGAACAAAATTGTCAAGTGATGAAAATCCTGTCAAGGAATTTATGTTTAGCATATAGTGAAGCTGGTTTGTGTGCCACAAAAAAAGTGAACCCTCCGAAATTCCAGATGATGTCCCTCTATTTAAAACATCAGCTCAGTATATTCATTTATACAATCTGTTTCTGAATTAATTAGTTGACAACTACTGGGAACAGGAACTTGGTGAGTTCTTCAAAAGATGATGTTCCAACTAAGCCCTAACCCTATGGCAGAAAGAAAAAAGAAATGGAGCAGTGGTCTCCAGTTCTTTTAAAAAACACAATCCTGATATTCGAGGTGTTCATGAACATGTTGAGTGCTTCTGTATTAAGCATGCAGAGCACTACAGTATGAACTGTACACTTCAGATTAGGTGTAGGAGGAATAGAGAAAAGAAATAGTGATGAGAAGAGAGGAAGAATGATGAACTTTATTCTCATCCCCCCTCAGCTTCTGCCAAACACCAGCAAGTTTAGCACTTTAGGTCTGGACACTTGCCAGTTTGCACGAAGGTCAACAACACTAGAAGCTGCTAGAAATACACTAAGTTTTGGGGATGTAAAACCTGAATAACATATAGACAGGGACTGAAGTTAACTACTCACAACTTCAATAAATACAGCAAGTTGAAAAGGAAAAGACTGGAAACCACTGACTGAAAACTATCAGCAATTCAAAGTGAAAAACAGTAAACCAAAATTCAAGTAGGAATCCCTCAGTTTCTTTTTTTTTTTAAAGAGGGCAGACTATCTTCGTTCTTCCAACAGGATGTCAGTCACCAACAAACTTTTGTGAAGCAAGCCCAGTACATTAGAAGAACAGTGATCTTGAAAGCTTCAGCACCATGCTGTAATCAGAAAATAGAGAAGGAAACAGCAACCTTCCTGTCTCTGGAAAGGGCTGCTCAGGTGGTACCTAGTGTATTTACAGCGTTTAAAGCAAGCTGTCAGTCTGCATCTCCTAAATGGCACTATGACACACTGCTACACAAACACCAGTTCTGTTTGGGGTATACGGACCTAGGGTACTGCCAGGATTACAGAAATCCTGGAAGCAGCTTTTACCATACAGTGCCCACAAAAGCAGCAGCCAAGTGCTTTTCCTTTTTACTCAGCTGTTTTACAACTGCAAGTCAAAGGTCAACTATCTTCACTCACTTCTGGAAACAGGCCACAAGATTACTAACAACCAGCTTAATGGCTACAGCTCAATCAAGTCCTGACTATGTGGGTATGCAGCAGTAATGGCACCATGACATCATAGGCAAGTTATCTGCTGAGATCAGAAGGAGTCGGTGTGCATCACTGCCTTCTCTCTCCACAAAAGAGAAACACCAGCTTCCAAGCAACAGGAATTAAAGCAGTAGAGATTATGTTCTTTCCTTCGTGTGACCAAAGTGTAACATTTTGGAAGGACACAATCCTTTCCCATCATGATACATGCCACAAAACTAACTGGGCTTTCTGGAGGTACACTGAGACAGGTGACTAACAGACACATTTAAAGAAGTCTTCACTGCACGTTGAGTTACATGTGCACCTTGGCAAGTGATCTAAGAAGCAAACTGTGCATTCAACAGTTACAGCTTTATTTCTATCCCCAACTCATTTGAGGGCAGCAGGACTGACTTGATTAGTAAGATCACATGAGGTACACGAATGGGATACCCTGAGATTTCTGAGCCACCAGCAAAGCACTAACAAAACAGATCTACCATGTCTGATGAAAATTGGTTTCCACAGCCTTAAACATACTTGAAATGAACCAGACTTTCAAAATGACAAAGCACCACTGTTCACCAGTTTGAGTAAAATGAACCGTAACACGTCTAATTGCTTTTGGCTCATTTGTCAGAAATTTGCCAGCTTTGAAGAGTGCACCTTACTATACTGCACCAAACTCAGCTACATGCTGAGGGATTCCTGAAACTCTTGGAGTCTCCACTACCTTTGGTGACAGTTTAGAACAATGTAGCACTTCTACAACTTGGTTTACTCATCTAAGAAGAAAATATACATTTTTATTTATGCAATATGTAAGTGCTTTCAGAATTTAAGTGTTTTCACACTATGAGCTGAAAGGAAATACAGTTCATCTATGCTTTGAGGAAGTGTTCAGCCAGGGTTTTGCAAAGAGTAGGAAAATCCCTCTCTGTATTCTAGGAAAAATACAGCTATTAATGGACTGTCACAAGATACAAACTTTGTCACACTAACAGAAACATGGTATCTGTGAGTGACATCAAACAGCTCTCAAGAACACTTTACTAGTAGCCACTGTGTATAGCTGTAAGAGTGTCAGCACAGACTACACATGCAAAAGTTATTAGAAGTTGTTTTTCCTTCAGTTCTTAGAATAAAAATAAATTGAAAATTTTAAAATAAATTTTTCATGTACTTCAGCAAACTTCTGTACCAAACCAGATGAAAATAATGAAAAATATGTTTTAAAATAAACTAGAGTTCATTACACTTAATTCTTCCTTCCTATTCAGCATTTTCTACAGGCAGATTTGAACCATGCTGTGCTTCAAATTCACTGCAAAAGCCAATGATAACTTGTAGTAGCCCGAAACAGAAGAACACAGCTCAGATAAGGAAAAATAAATACAGGGTTATCACAAAAGACTGCTAAAATTCTGACAGTCTCAGATTTTTAAAAACCACTACAGGACCATTCTAATAATTTACATAAACACTGGCACTGAGGCATATAGGCATAACCACATTTTTAGGCCAGTTATGAGCTAGGGGAAGGTGTAGGATATATAGCAATGCAATGATTTTACAACGTAACAGTCTCAAAGCAGGACACATTTTTGCAGCCTTTATCTGTTGATGGCCATTTTTTAACAAAGACATAGTTATGCTGCTGAAATATCAGCAGTTCCAAGTAGAGGTTGTTCTTTCCAACTTATCTTAAAATAGTAGTTAAAATCAAGCCCTTCCACAGCAAAAATGTAGAGCAGATGAGTAATTCCCCTAGAGGTCTGCAGGACTTGGTTTGTCAGTATACACAAAGTTACAGCCTCACATCTGCAGGACAGGCACCTCTCAAAAGCATTTCTACTCCAAGCACTCTAGAAATAAGCAGTGTAAAACACTTTGATACTAAATACTAATACATCACACTAGGAGGTAAAGCCCATCTTATACATTTATGGAGAAATAGTGACGGAATGAAGCTCCATTACAACATTCCACAATATGGCTTTTATTAATTGGGAGCAACAGAGCCCAGAGCTGAGCTTCATGGAGGCAAAAATCACAACAGGTTTTATACTTTGCTCTTTCCAGCAATAGAATTTGGGATGTGTGACCAGTTCTTTTAAATAAAGTTTAAGATACTAAAATATTTTTCAAATGCCTTTAATGTAGCCAAGATTAAGCCAAAAAAGCCTTTGATATATTGAAAGAACTACAGATTAGAATACCTCTAATGCACTCCAACATCCACTTACATCTGCACACATCCATTAAATATTCAGCCACAAGCTTATCACTCAAGTTCATCAAGAGCGAAGATAAAACTCAGCACCAATATTTGACAGCCTGATGCTAAAGGATTATCTACTGAGAAATAATCTAATCACTGTTCTTTGATATTGAAACCCTTGGCAGGAGGCAAAGGAAAAGGAATACCAAGTTGATCTTGATTACTTTAAGGGGCTTCCTTTCACAGAAGCAAATTCAGTGTAGAGATTATGTGGTGCTTCTGCTTATTTGCCTCCACAGAATGTTAGAACGGTGGGTGCTGGAAGGGACCTTTGAAGATCTTCTACTCCAATTGCCCTGCCAGAGCAGGATCCCCTAAAGAAGGCTGTACAGGAACACATCCAGGTAGGTTTTGAATGTCTCCAGAGTTGGAGACTCCATAGCCTCTCCGGGCAGCTGGGGCCATGGCTCTGCTACCCTCACTGTGCAAAGTTTTTCCTTATGTTTAAATCAAACTGCCTGTGTCCACACAGCTTAATTTTCAAATATACCAATCTCATAAGGCAGACATGTGAGATTTGGGGATGTACACCTTACAGAGAAATGAGACAGCTCCTCCTGCTTTTAAAGAGGTGATACTGACAATGGGAAATCTTTGGGTACCCCGCTAAGAGGAAAATGGTGTTCTCTGAGGTGGCTTTTCAGAGATTTAGGTCTGATGGACATGAAGAGCCTCTGGAGAGAAACTCCAGAGGTAAAAGCAGGAACTGCCAGCCCTTACCCTCACTTACCTTAAGGATATCGCCCCGTTTGAAGCTTAGCTCGTCGTCCGCGGTGGCTTTGAAGTCGTACTTGGCGATGGCTTCCATGCTGGGACTGCAG
>VZRI01003146.1:195122-311217 GCA_013397515.1 Upupa epops
GCAGGGTCCCCCGGAACCGGAATGCCCCCGTAGCGCGCGGGCCCCCCCACCCCCCCCCCCCCCCCCCCCCCCCGGCCATCTAGCCCAAATACATTCCTTCTCAGTCTCCTTTTCACAAACTCCACATGAGGAGCCTAAGCACACATAGCCCAGCATTAAGGCACAAGCTGCAGAGTTCACATCCAGGCTCATGGAAATAATGAGGTTATTTTGGGCCAGGACTACATTTAATTCAGACGCAGATAACTGATTCTTTAAGACAGATGCATATTTTCAGCCTTAAGCCCATACCAGTTGATCTCCAGCTGTACTCTGCAGGGGAGGGTTGTCAGAGTTTCATCCATATTAAGACTAGAATAACATCAGAATATACCACTACCTCATATGCTCTGGCTTACAAACCATATTTTGCAGACATTGACTGCTGACATACTGATTCTAAATGTTTAAGCAGCTTGAAAAAGATTCCTCAGAGGCTTTTTTGGATGACATTTGTTGTTGAAACTTGTAACAAGTTCATTTTCTCATCCTAATACCACTGCACATAAAGGATTTAACTTATTCCCAAATTTTGGTGTTAAATAAAAGTGTTAATTCTCCCAATACTTCTTCAAATAGTAGAAAGTATGGCAAAAAGGAGATACAGGAGTGGAGGATGCTACAAATGTTTTAGACATTCTCTGAGGATGCAGAAGTGATTCCTCTAAGATGACAAAGACTGGTGAAATAGGAGCTAGATTCCAACTTGTTCCTAGATCAGCCTTACAGAAGCTCTGGTTTCACACACAGCCTCAAAATGAGGAGTTACAAGTTCTTAGTAAGCCTTCTATAAGTTAAATAACATCCTCTCAGAAACATTATAGCAGCTACTTTTAGCTGGACTTGGAAAGCCAGACAGGGCTAACAGCTGCCACTTGACTGATGGCTGCTTTAAGAGGTTGCAGCTGCCTGACTTTAAAAGGGCAGCCCTAGAAAAATCAAACAAGCAACAGATTTTAGAAATAGCAGAGATCAAATGGTTATAGAAAGATATTCCTGATAGAGGGGCTGCTCAGATATACTTGATTGCAAACCAATTAAAGTAAAATGTTCTCCCAGCTTGCAAACAAGTTAGTGTTGTAATAAAATACACAACTTGCTATGCAAACATGGTGCAGCTTCACTACAGCAGAAGCTGAAATCCAGGCAGAGCTATAAGTGAGGGTGAAAAAGAGAGACGTTGGTTTGCTAGAGGATCAATTTCAACTGTTTTCTGTAGTCTAGGAATAGCTTGAATTTTCTGATAGTTTGTGGTGATAAAATATAATCTAAGACTAGCTATGATTATTTTAAAAATGACTAAGAGTAAGAAAAACCTTGGTGTCCGACATTTGAATACCTTTTAAACTTTTCCGAGTAGTCTGGGGACATAAATGCATGGGATTCACTACAATTAGGTCAGAGGAATATTTGTTAAAAAATACTTTTTGTAAGCAGTCCCTCAAGGTTTGAAACTGCTGTTTGAAATATTTGTATTAAATTCTGTTACTGACCAAAGACAACAGTTACTGAAGGTATAAAGCTTAACATGCATAACAGCAATTACATTAGTACAAATGTTGAAACAAACCACAGTAATAAGAAGTGCCTTGTCCTGACCCCGTCTTTCAGCCATGTTCCATGAACATCTGTGTCCTTGCAAAGGAATTTAATGATTGTGGAAACTTTCACATTATTAGGACTCAGAACTCCCACTGCTTGTCACCTAAAGATTCACTTTTTCTAGTACTGTCACAACAAATGCACAAACTCAGTGTGTGGTGGTGTACCTCTAGACCAAGATCTCCAGTGGGTATTGAGATAGAATGTACATGTTCCCATTTTTGTCACCATCTTCATGCTATTGTGTTCAGTAAATGCACCTCCTTGGAGGGCTGATGCAAGGAACTAAATGCTAACTGGGAAGATATTTTAGACTGTTTCTTTTCATTCAGAGGAATAAAGAAGTGACCTCTCACTCCCTCTTGCTGAGAGCATCAACACATACAACATCAAAGGTGGTTTTGAAAACTAACCATGAGAGCTCAGATTGGAGCCCAGGGGCCTCTGCCTCAAACAAAAGAGCAAGTAGGAACTACTGGGAGAGCTATTGAACTTAGAGAGGGTTCATAGTCAGAAAATATTTGCTCTAGCTTTGATTCATATCTGTTCTCTCTATTGGCAAACACAAGTTAAAGAATTGCAAGCTGACACAGTAATGAAAGAATGAGCTAGTGTGGTCTCTATATTCTGCATGCACTATGAGCGAAGTAACTGCAGCAGGATCTTTCTGGCGATAACTGCAAGACACAGAAAGAGCCTAGAAAGCAATCACACCCCTCAGGTGGAGCAGAGGCTGCAACAAGAGAAGTCCAAGCTTGAGCAGAGAACAAAAGTGATCATTAATTTGTAGTCCTTTAGTTTATAGATGCTAACTTGATGCAAAGTTGCATAAGGACAAATTCTTTAAAGCTTCTCATCAATCAAAAGGAAAAATCTAACATCTGACTAATTTAGATACTGTCAGTATCAAAGATAAAATGGGGTGGGTGTAATTGCCTTGAGCATGAGCAGGAACTGCTTGGTGGTTGTTGGAATCTGACATCACAAGCCAGCTCTAACTGAAGGAGCCTCTGGCCTTGAGTAAGTCCTTGCTTCACCAGCACTGGTGTCTCACAGGCAGATCACCATCTCAACAAACCTCTGAAAGGTAAGCAATTTCTTCACAACAATGTGGCTTAACCCTACATTCCAGGCTTTTCAGCCTCTTTGTCTGCTGAACCACATGCAGAGGAAGATTTCCTGCCTCCAACTTGTCCTTCAACCTTTTTGTAGTCTTCACAGTTGTTCCAAAGTCCATTCACCTCAGACTCAAGAATCTACCATCATTCTGAACTGCAATTTAAGGAACTTTGTGGATTTTTGAATGATTATTTTTTTAATAGCATCTGGCACATTAACTGAAACACACTGCTAATGCACACCTTTCTTCCTCTGATGTGTTTCTTTATTTCAAAGAATTGTAGTGCTGTAGTGTTGTTTTAAAGAAAAACCTTGACTGGCTCAACACATCTGAAGATGCTCAATTTCCCATTATGATTCTGCACTGCATTGCTGAAGTTCACACAGCACAACACCGTCTATTACCCTGAGTTGTATGTACATAAGCGGCCTGATGTGTGTGAACCAAGACAGAAATACACCCCCCACAGAAAAACTATTTCTACAATCCACTGTTGGGAATGCAGAATAGATGTAGAGAACTCAAGATAGCCCTGGATCTATTTTCTTGCAAGCTGAAAATGTAATGCCATCAGACTGTTCTGACAGCTGTGGGTGAACTGACTTGCTATATAGCTCCCAGATGCACAGGAATAAAGTGGGTGCGGCAAATAGGGGAATGCCAGGAATGTAGGCACAGCACGGAGGGAATGCTGGGAATGGGGCTGTTGATATTTGTTTCATGAACAGTACCTCTTTGCTTTTTTGTTTTCACATCAACCTGTGTTGGCTTTTGTAATAACCAAACCAGGAACATGTGCCACAAAAGCTAAAACTATTCCTTTTAGTGGCTATTTGTTTTGGAGTGCAAGCTGCTTCACCGAATGTGCCCAATGCAACCCAAGAGCAATGACTGTGATGAGCTCTAGGAAGATGTTAAACACCTTGAGAAACACAGGCATCTAGGTGTGAGTTTGTCTTAAAGACAGGCCACATGCAATAGTCTGCAGACATTATTTACAGACAGAAAAGACAACAAATCCCCCTCATCTGTAATTCAGTATTAAAATTGTCACCAAACAATCTTAGCCCATTGAAGATGTCTCGAAGATCTGGTATTCTACAAAAACTGGCATTACTGGAGTTTCTCTGAAGTCTTAGTTCAAGGTTCAGGTTTGTGTTTTAGGTGCCTGTATCTGGAACATTGTGTGACAGACAGTACACTAGAGAACCAGAGCACAACTAAGGACAAAACCCTCTCCATTGTGTCTAGAGAGCAGGACAGTGAATGGCTTGGGTACCTACATTGCTGTCTATTACCTAATTAGTTTCATTTTAGTTTGTGCGTTGCATTAGTGGTAAAGACAATGGTAAAGGGATAGCATAGATGATGAATACACAATATAAACATCCATATTCTGCAGAGAAACAGAGGTGTGGAAGGCTTGCCCAAAGTCATATAATTAACATCACAATATTCAACATTAGGACAGAATTGATAGTTCTGAACCCTGCTACAATCATCGGAAACCCTCCCAGTGCTGTGCTCTGGCTTTCTCACACCTACTGTGTGAGAAATTCACTTACTGTGAATTTTCCCAAGTGCAGTAAATAGCTGTTGGTGTTTGTGACCCAGACAGAACAGCTGAACTGCCAGAACAGCTTCACAATTTTACTCATTACACATCTCTAGAGCACTTGTGAAGCAGCTTAATCACCATGTGAGACAAACAGGAACTGTTCTGACTTTTATAGAAAAGGAAACGAGAAAAGATAGCTCAGCCTCAAAACTAGCAGAAAAAAGGTCCAAAATAAAACCATCCATGAGTCTTACAGAACAGCTGAGGAACAATGTAATAAAGGCAGATTCTCTTCTGTACCACATGTGTTTCTATGAACACAAAGAAAAAGAAAACAAGATTGTTACAAAAATGACTATGTAGGAAATGCTGTTCTACCTGGGAACTGTAACAGCCACTGCTGACACTACAGAATGAAACAATAAAATGAGTTGGCTGTGATCAGCCAGAACTGCTTAAGCTCTGAAAGAAATCTGTAAAAGGGAACTAGATCCAACTATAGCGTGCCATCTCCCTTTCTTTAGTACAAAAGGGCTTCTGCTTTCTTCCTACTCCCAATTCAGTCATCTGTCATTTCCAGGACAGCTTGGAATTGTCAGCTCAATTACCTTTCTGTTTGGATTAAAACAAAGCAGATGCTGTTTATTGCTAGAAAGGCAGAATCACTTTTGAGGAATATATAATCTCACTTAATTTTTTATAATTAGACATTGAATTGTGTACATTTCCCTTGTTTATTAAACAATACACAGGAGCTGCAAAGTAGTATCACCAAGCTGAAATGAAAGACTATCTTCCCTTCAGCTCTAGTAGGGGGTGTTGGTCAACTCCACTACTGCTTTTAATTTTTAAGACTCAGACAGATTTTGCATCAATCTTCCCTTTTAATTCTTCTAATTACTGTACATGTATTAGAAATACAGTCAGTTCTCAACATCTGTCAGGGAATGTGCAAAGGTTTGGGGGAATCGCAGACATAGCAATTGCCTTTTCTACACAATACAAAATTTATCACCAATTAATTTTTAAATTATTTGGCACTACTGTTCAGAAATGCTACTCATCAAATATTAAAATGCAACTTGAACATCTTGCCAGAAAGCTTAACTAGAAAAAAAGGCAAATTATTATTTTTTTTGCATACAATACCTTCTTTAAAGTGGTCCTACTCAGATTTTCATGTCTGCTCTACCCACAGCAGCACACTGATGAGGACTGACTGAAAGGCACATGCAGAGAGGTCAAATAATTCCTTTGGATCTGTTGGGCACTGTGAGCCATTTAGAGGTGGAAGCTTACTGCAAACTGAGCCATGTCTCTGCCCATATGTCGTGGTCCCAAGAGGAGACAGTATATCCCTGCGCTGGAGACAGAGTGAGCATAAAATTAAGCAGACTATACACAGAGGTTTTCAGTGGCTGTTTCATTTCTCTCAACTCCCTTACTATCAAAATTACACAATGAAATGAGTCCAAGTACCACCAGTATGGAAAAAAAACAACCAAGGAACACTTTTAATAGCTATTTTGAAGCAAGTATGGGAAGTGATCTTAATTTGCAAGTAAAATTGACTGATATGAGCTTTCTATTTAGTAGTATTACATTATTACAAATGCCCAGAAGTAACACTCTTTACCATTCGTTCACAATTCCGTAATGTTAAAAAATTGAAAGGATGATGATGAAACATAGGACAGAGCATTTTCTTGTAGAACAG
Source organism: Upupa epops (assembly GCA_013397515.1). NCBI lineage: Eukaryota > Metazoa > Chordata > Aves > Bucerotiformes > Upupidae > Upupa > Upupa epops. The sequence continues at coordinate 201,159 of VZRI01003146.1, forward strand.
GGTTTTACACCAGTCATACCAGTTTAGTGCTTCTCGAATATTTCACTGCATTTCCTTTTTGAGTTTTCCTTTGTCATCAAGCACTAGATTACGATTTTCTCCATTATTACGGAGAAAGCTCTCCGAGTACCTGTCCTGTTTCTGAACATATAGCAACACTGTTTCTGCTCTTCCAACCACCCTTGTAATAATGCATTTTGATAATGTTTTTCACTTAAATCTCAACATGCTCAACAAGCATTGTGTCTTTAAATCACTCTGAGGTGAGGCTAGGTCAGATTTACCAAAGAGGATATAAAGGCACAAAATCATGTTAAAGGTCCAGTTTGTCAGCTCCTGGAACTGCACTTCTCATGACAAAAACTCCATACACACCACACTTGTAAGTTAAAACAGGTTTTATTAGTGGCATGCTCAAGACCCACAGGGAATCTGCATCAGAGGCAAAATATTCCAGACTGTGGATCTCTGTTCAAGTCTTATCTTTATTCTGACCTTTCATTTAAAAGGTTCTACTAATTAAGTAGCTTTTATTGGGGGTGGAAGAATCTAAAGAGGAACTAAAGAGATGTTCATGCAGCACTAAGCACAACTCATGATCATGTATTATTACATCTATCCTCTTCCTCTTCTTTGTACTGTCTCTAAATTACACCACAAAATACTCCAGAATTATCATTTTAATTCCTTCTAAGGTACCAAAACCACCTCCAGTATCACTCAAGTGTATTATACTTGCAGGGCTTTTTTGTTCTGGGTAACAAGCAGCTCAGAAAAACCTGGAATCTGTGGCCTTCATTCTCCTTATCAAAATTTAGATTGTACTTACAAAAGCTGGAAACTTCACACCTGTAGAACTCCTGCACTCTGTATGTATCCAGACACTGTAAAAGTAGACTGTCTCAAAGAAGCACTGAGTGAGCTCCCTATTCTCATCCAAAACTGCTTCTGCAGGGAAAACAGTGTAAAGCTTAAGTTCTTTGTACATCTATTGTTGTAAAATTGCAAACAACTGCACCAGGTTTTGGCATCTGGGGCTTTGGACACTAAGAAACGTCAGTCAAAACATTCTCACATGAGAACTACTCCATCCAGCCTGTGACGACACGAGCTCTGCAATGAATTACGGGAACAGGAAAGGAATGAAAACTAAGGGACATGCATCTTTTCTATTTAGCCAGCCCACTGTGCATTCAGAAGCCAACACCTAAATCTTCCTGCACTGAACCGAGCCATCTCAGCCTCGACCTGCGATTTCGTTTACAGATTCTGCAGTGGTTTAGATTACCGGTTAGATTACCAGCTCGGGCTGTCTGCTTCTACCCAGTGCGGCTTCCTGCGCTCCCTGCCTATACCTTCACCTCATCAACCTCTGGGCTACTCCACGGCTAAAGCGCCTGTTTAAAGGGAGATCTGCAGGTGTCACCCTCCCGTTGCACAGGCCCTGACGAAGACACACCCTGTCCCCCTCATCAGGCAGGGGCACCTGCCTGCTGCCTGCCCTAGCCAAGGGGCTGCAGCCTCAGGCCGCGTTAGGGCCCTCCCCACCTTCAGCGCGTTCACTTCACCCGGAGTCACTTCGCTGCCCCTCAGCACCTCCGGCGGCTGTGGGGCCCTGGACGGCGGAGAAGGATGGCGGGGGATGGCCTCTCTACCCGCCGCGCCAACTCTCGCCTTTGCCGTTGCGCTAGAGCGGACGCCGCTCAGGGCCGGCCCCGACTCGCCGCCAGGACAGACGCTCAGCTTCGCGCGCCGCCCTGGCCCAGCCAATCACTGTGTGGCATTCGGGTGGCCGCGCGGGATCGCACCAATCGGACGCCGGCTTGTTAGGGCAGTCCCGAAGCGCCACGGCGGGTCCCCGGCGCTGAGGCATCCTGCTTGCCAGTGANCGCCGTTCCCTTCACACACTCTCCCCCGGCACCTGGACCGAGCGTTAGTTATCGCATTATGTGAGGAAATTTAGAAAAAGGCACAAAAAGGAGCCTTGACACGAACCCGCGACTTCTCCCGCCTCGGGGGTACAGACTTGCCTCGGAGCATCGCCCGGCGGCACTGGTCTCGGCTCTTCCCTCGGGCCCAGCGAGGCGGGGGCACCAGGCCGAGACCCCGCAGTGTTGGGTTCTCCGGTCTGTGCTCGGCTAGGATTTTGGGGTGGTCCCAAAGTACTAAAAAGCCTTCACAAGTTTACCTGAATCCCTTACAAGGTCGATAGCAGCCTCTGCTCAGCCCCTTCTTTCGTTTTTCTTCACCCCTGCTTCTGCCTCATCGCAGCAGAAGTTGGTGGCACACTTCTTTCGGCCTTAGACATCTGCTTGTTTTATTTCCAAAAGCTGTTGGTCCATGTAATTCTTGGATTATGTTACCGCTGTTTGTTGTTTGGGAACTTCCTCCTACGAAGATAACACAGGCCATTATTGATAAGAAAAGGCCTAGAAATCCCAGTTTAAAATCCCACTATATAAACCACAAGAAGTTTGTCATAGGTGATACCATCCATCCAAAAAATAGCTAGAGAGGAAGGGAAACCCAACAGATAAGAGCAGATAGTGTTTTAGTTATGCCTTTAAGACTCACTGAGTTTTCACAGGATAACTTCTGCCACAGAAGTGTTTCTTTGTTAAGTCTTACCAGTCTTAAAAGCCACCATGATAGCAGCAGATGAGCACAAGCACCCATCCATCCTCTCTAGACCACTGCCAAGTAGTGCATATTTTCACATTTTCTGAGAAAAGGAAACTGCTCTACTTGTAAAAACCACTACTTGTTGCTGTTCCCCCAGCAACCAGAATAAAGTTGCTAGGTGAACAGACAGCTCAAACACAGTGAGACGTGCAGAGCAGTGCCTGATCTCGAAGAAACACTTTAGATTCCTATGAAATGCGTGTTTACACATAAACAGTTACCTAACAGGTGCTGCACTGCGTTAAACTACAGAGCTTGCTCAAAGTTAGCAAAATTTGAATAACCTGGCAAGCAACCTAGATCTACTTTTTGGGAGGCTAAGTTGATACAGGCACACACATAAATAGATACATTGTGCTGTCTTTATGGAAGAGATCTTTTCTACTTCAGTGCTCTATATTTCTTGTCTTTTACTCAAACACCCAAAAACTCTTTACATAATATTCTTCTTATCCATGGCCTTTTCAATAAGCACACCGCCAACATTATTTTATCTGATGAGAGGATTAAGATATTAGTGCTCCTAGCCTAGGTCACAAAACAAACCAATATTGCTATTACAAGTAGAACTAAGAAAACAAACCTCCTTCCTCTAATCTTCATATTACAGCTTTAACTGTTTAAACCTCTTTCTTTGAGGCCATTCTTGTTTCATTTTTTGAGTTCTACCTCGCCTTCCTGCTGGCGATCACAGCCAGCATTCTAGGAGCCAAGCTGCTGCAGGAAGAAAGACAGCCCTGAGCAAGGAGTGGACTGTGAGGGTTAATATAGCCCTGGTGCTAGATGGGACTGGCCCAGAGCAGGGCTAGGACCATGAAGGATTGGTCAAAAGAGAAGTCTTTCTCTAGGGCTGGCCAGAAAGAGAGACCTGCTAGAGTTGTCCTGCCCCCAGGCCTGCAGGGAGAGAGATTCACTTTGGGTTGGTTGGGTTAACATCTGTGATAATGTATACGACTGTTTGTACACGAGTAGGGTACTTTGGATCTGTGTCTGGAATACTCTTGAGTGAATAGTGGAGCAAAATTCTTAAGGAGCTACAGAGAGCCCCTTTCACAGTTGAGGAAGTCAGTTCTCTACCTTTTTTCTAGACAGAGTTCATTGTCCAAATGTTCATCATAAAACTTTCATGAAGCTTGTTGCGAAAAAAGCAGAACAAAAAATTCACTGAACTGGCAGTGTCTTTTCTACGTAAGGGCTGCCCTGTGCTTGAAATGAGTGTATAAGCCGGGTCTTGGCCTTTGGGTACTGGCCCTGCTTTGCCCAGAAACACCTTCCCATCATCACCTTATCTCCAGATGGCAAAATCTGATTGAAGAGTGGTTTTGCCTAGTTTTACTATAAACTGTGCATAGAATCATAAGATTGCTCATGTTGAAAAAGACAGTCAAGATCATCAAGTCCAACCATTAACCCAGCTGTCCCAAGCCCACTACTGAACTGTGTCCCTGAGCTCCAGATCTAAATGATTTGTAAACACATCAAGGGATGGCAATTCAGACCTCTCCCTGGGCAGGCTGTTCCAATGGTTATAACACCTGTCTTTATAAGCTGGAATTAAGAGGAAGTGCTGTGCTTTTTTACCCATGAATCACAGTGTCTCAGCAGACATTGGTTTGCTACAAGGTCCTATAAAAGACACAGAAGCTTTACCTTTACTTTGGGCTGCTGCCTTTTTGTGATTCTCTTGCATTTCAGGATTTACATAGTTTCTTTGAAGGCAGATAATTGCACAATCCTGGTTACCATAATAACCAATATTCTGGTGGTGAGTGACAACTGTCACTTTGTATTGTTCTATACATTTGCTGTAAGACATTTTAGTTGTCATTCAAGGCACCATGCCCCAGAGCAGGCAATGTCTCAGCACTCTGCAGAAGCTGGAGGGACTCATGACTTTCAGAATTGTGGCTTTTTCCACTTTGATCTGGACTGCAGACATGCCAAGTCCTTCTGTGGCAGGCTTAAAGTACCTGAAGCAGAAAAGGTAAATAAAGCACTCCTTAAATTCCCAAACACTTTCTTTAACCAAGTAAGGAAAAATGAACACAGGAAAAATGAACACAAAGTGTTTCAGACTTAACTATAACTTGAAATGGTATCAGCCTCAGTGGAAATGGTGGAGTAGACTAAACCAGTTTGATCATTCTTTTGATCATAGATATCAACCAGGAACTCACCAGAACAACATTCAAACAAAACTATGTTCTTTTGGTAGTGTTTTACCAATCTGAGTCTTGCAAATAAACCAATAGTCTGGGTGTTGCAAGTGTGCCAGAGCTATTTCCTACTCCCCTTCTCCCCCTGCATTTCTCAGCTGTTGTGTGAAGCCACCACTGGCCTTTGAAGCCAGACTAGTGTGCAAACCTTTTGCTGAGAAAAGAAAGCAGTCAGAAATATTCTTGTTATTTGAAAACTCTCAACAAGTAAGGCTTAAACAAAAACAAATTTCATCCCCAACATGCACAACTGTCATGTGGAAGACACTTTTTAAGTTCAAATTAGATCCTGTTGCTGATTCCCTTTAATTCCTGTCACTTGGAGGGCAAAGCAGACCTGTGCAAAGTATACTCCCCATTCTTCACAGCTCTGCACAAATAGGATATGTGACCAATACTGATGTGGTGACACTTAGCACATAGACAACGTTAGATCAGATGATCTTACTTGATTTACAGATACTAATAAATGTACCTCACAGTTTCTTTCTGAAGCAGATATGCAAATCTCTCTCTTAATTTAGCATTATTGAGGCAGAGGATGTTTAGCTGGCCCAAATCTTGACAAGTTTTTTCACAAGAAGATCCTGAAGCCAAGAAGTGAGGCTGCCAGCTCCTTTGCTGTAATTATTCTGTGCTCTCAGTGGGTCTCAAAACAGTTGACAGTATCACTTGATGCACCTTTGGAAGCCCATATATCAGCCAATGTGCCCACATTGCAAATATCAGGCAGACATCAGCTACTCATGAGTAGGAAGACTGTATGGTTCTGCTGATATCAAAACAATCAGCTCTAATCTAAGCCATTTCTCCAAGGCAGCTGCTTTTTTGGTTATTATGTATTCCCCCGCATTTCTATTCTTGGTGACAGATCAAGCTTCTGTTCTTGAGGAATTCACTTTTGGCAGCAAGAAATGTTCAGACTCCCTGTCATTTTTCAGAGACTAATCTACGTTGGGAATTTTCTGTAAATAGCATGAAAGCACCAGTGATTGAACACTTTAGGGAAAACAGTATCATTAGGTTGATTTATTTTTCTCCCTAAAGACTTGTGACTTCTAAAACACATTTCTCTTTGCAAGTGTCTATAGATTGTGTAGTTACCTGCTTTCTCTGGTTGCTAGTTGCTGTGTAAGTTCTGTATGTAATGTAAGACAGGGGTATTCAGAAGATGATCAGGTAAACAAGAATTTGAATGAACCCTTGTAAAGCTCTGATTCTGCTGCACAGGAGGATGTTTCAAATGCTAGCTGATAATCACATCAAGCCACCAGACTTACTCTTCTTTCAGGGCACTTCTAAACAGAAATGAGTTTGGGTGATAGGTACTTTTTTTTCAGATGTTTTCATATTTTTCAGATTAAAAGGGTTGGGTGTCATACACACATGACAACTTGCGCACTGAACTCGTTATTTGATAAGGTATTCTAATGTGCATTGCAGACCTCTCTACCTAGCTATGGTGTAACTATTGCCCAAGTTCAGGATACAGGATTTCCCAGAATTTAACTTGCCTTTAGTGATAGTTATTTGATGGGCACTGTGTTGGATTTCACTGTACCGAGCAATTTGGAAGTATTTCTCAGGCTGAATGCAGCATGACATGTCCAGCCATTTCCAAATTTCACAGACTGCTCTAGGTATGAGAATTCTGAGAAGGATGGAGTGTGCTGGGAAAGTAAAAGGGGGTAAACTGGCTGTGCTTGGACTCTCTGGTGTCTGAGTTAGAGCAACCACAGCTTCAGGCACCTCTCTCTGTGGATGAATACTTGACGCCCACTAACATGTTCCAGCAAAGCAGTTCCACTTCATTTCAGTCCTGTTATCTGTCAGAGTTTGACATGTTGATTCCTGAGTGACTAATTGCCTGGGCAGACAGAAGAGAGATAAGAACAGGGAGGACAAAGGAAGACAGAAACTCTAGTGTGGGAGAAATAGTAGTGCACAAACCTCGAGATAGGTCCTGAGCTTGACAAGTCCCTGCTGCTGGGTAGGAGTGATGGAGAGACCTGTCTGGTGATTACAGGGGTCCCTGAAACAAAGAGTCTGGGAGGGGAGCACATGAGACTTTGTAGGGGATGGAGTGGATGGATGTACAACTGCAGATCTGCACATTGCCTACAGAATTCATGAGCTGCTTAAACGTTGTTGTGTGATGCCATTTTTTGAGTGTCTGCAAGACCTCTGTAGTGCATCTGAGATTTTTAGTTGGTAGGACATAACTCTTGGGATATTCTTGCAGACTTCTAATTTGGATAAATTGAGCATTGGGATTGGACTAGATGATCTTTCGGGGTCCCCTGCAATCCCTAATGATTCTATGATTGCATGATTTGAAAGAAATTACACAAATCATAGTTTACGTGGCTCCAGTGCCAATCCTGATGCAGAAATTGAGGGAAAATGGTTTGGTATTGTTGACTGTCTTTCCTTTTGGCTTCAGTTATCCTAATGCCAAACAATCCTAATCTAACTAGAATCAGGTGTGCACCAAGTCCTTGTTATAGTTCACTATAACAACTTCCAAATTTCTGTAGGCAGGTAATATTTGCTCTTTCCAACCAATATTTAATCTTCATAACACCATGTTGTGTGTCCTGCTGCCCAGCACTGAAGGACTTCAGGGTGCTGTTTCTCAGCATGCAGATGATGTGTCTTGAACTTTAAGGAATGGTGTATTTTCCATTCAGGATCACCTTTCAGTTTGCTGCCTAAAGCAGAATGTCACTCCCAGCAGATCCTAGTCCTGTCTGGCTGCCTCCCGGCATGGCCCTTGCCCTCCAGCCAGAGCTACCAACCACTCCTTATGGTACAGGCTCCAAGGGATTAGCACAAGCAGTCCAGGATGGTTTTTCTTGTTCTGCTTTTGTGACTTTGGCTGCCCAGTTACTCAGTTGCGTCACTAATAATTATAGTTTTAAAGTCCAGATCCAGAGAGAAATTCGGGTGCTTAACTTTGGTTTAAATGATAGAAAGTATGGTGTGTACATTTTTCAGTAGAGATACAAATAAATCTTCTGTTGGAGAAGAGTAAAAAGAAATGATGAATTTATTTCTTAGCCCTTTAATTATTAGTGACCATTTTATCCTTAAAATTTTCTCGTGCCTTTCTTCCTTACATTGAAGTCACTCTCAAGTTCAAGGTAAGATCCCGAGGCTCTGAGCTGCTGTGTGCAAACACACCACAGTACATTTTCCACCTTCCCACTCCCAGCCCTCTTGGTCAGCTTCACTCCACCAACTTGGTTTGATCCTCTCCTTGCAATTGCTAATTGGCCTGGCAGGGAGACTGCAGATAGCTTCATTCTTTAGGTGTGTGCACACTGACAGGGGACACAGAACATAAAAGTAGGACAGAGTCCATACTTGTGGCTCGTGCCAGCCAGTTGGTGGCCAAAAAATTGGCATTCGCAGGTGCTTCTGGCTGTGCTGTGAGCAGTTCTTTGGTAACCAGCAGTCTGACTGCTAAGTGCTTGCTGCTTCCCAAAATGCAGGTGCAGGACTTGCCTGCAAGAAAGGAAATATTGACATCTATCTCCTTAGAGCAGGGCAGCAGAGGCTTTTTGAGTAACTTTCTGAGTAAACTTTTTGTTTTTCTTGAAATGATGTAGCATCATGGAGAGCGGTGCTGTAGGTGACAGAGGATCCCCAGAATCTTCCTTTGTAGTAAGTCCCAGCTGGCAAAAGCCAATTCTGTATTTAGGAAATGTGTGGGTGGTTTGGATGGCTTTGCAGATCTAGCTGCTTCCTTGTTTGCTTGGATAAGTCTATGTCCAAGCCCTGAGTTTGTGTGTGATATTTAAAAACTAAAAGCAAAACTTACTAACTAATGAAAAGGCTTTCCCAAGACCAATCATAGCATAATCTTACAGATTCTTGTGTTTATATGTAAGAGAATCCTCTGGAGCACTGTAGACAGATCCTTTGTTTTGAGCAGAAAGACTTTTTGCATATGTGGAAGAATGGGTACATCAAGGGGGAGGTGGTTGAGAAGGAGGATGTGAGCTGCTTCCTATCTCATTTCTGTCCCAGGTCATCTGGAATTGGTTTTATGACTTCTGGCCTCATTAGTGGTGGTCAGATATGCTCAGCCCAGCAGTGTAGCCCTGTCAAAGGGTGGATGTGTTGTTCAGCAAATGGAATAATCATTACTGCAGGCTGCATTAGAGATTAGCTGGACAAAGCTAATAGATAAGAATAGCAAGACAAATAGCTCTGAGTGACAGCATGCTCCAACACCTGGTGGAATCCAGTGCTTTGTCAGCTTTTGTTGGACACTTGCCCAAAAGTGTGAGAGCTGCAATAATACTCTTACTCTGAGCTATAGGGAATTCAATTCACCTATTGCTGCCAGTTTTGTGGGGAGATAAGCTAATGGGATTGGCTCTTCATGAGGGGAGTGTTGAGGTACTGTTAGAAGCACTTGCACTCTCCAGGTTTTCTTTTAAAGACCAATCTGTGATGTGAATTTTGTGAAATTCATTACTTTCTTGTGCTGAAGGGAGTGATTTGTAGAGTTTGATTATTTCCCCTTCTGTTTCCACAGATGGTGATGGGATAAGTGTGGTCAACCTTGTCTCCACTTAGGAGACATTCTCCTCAGAGGAGCAACTCCCTTTTGCTGGACATGCTTACAGAACCACGTAGCCATGGACCTCAAAGAGAAGTGTCAGGTGGGTTTCCTAATAAGGGTCATGCCCACCATTTGGTGTATTATGTGATGGTGTAGTCCATGGTTAGTATCAAAGCTGTGAGTTCTCTCACCTTCACGTTCCTCATACATGCTTGTATCAGTAGGTAAGTCCTCTACAGGCTGGGTCCAAGGCACTGTGAAGTATATGCTATCTTATATGCTATGGTTTTCTTGAGGTTGAAGGTAGGGCTTCTGTCTCTTGGACAGTGAGCTTGACTTTGTTTGAGATGTTGAATTCACTGAGAATATTTTTAAAATAGACTAAGAGAATGAGATTATCTGTGTCCAGTTTTTCTGGACTAGGTTTGTACATTAGTGCAAAGTACATTGTAGATAATTTAGACTCACATCTGCTCTAAAGGTTCCTCCAGCAGTGTAGGTGACTTAAAATGTACTCAGCTTTTCACAGCAGATCTTCCGCTTGCCTATGGGAGATGCTCACTGGGTTTTGTGTTCAGCAGTGTGTGAGGTCAGGGTTTACTCACACCTGAACCTCTGGGTGCTGTTGTGCTTGGAGAATGTTTGAACTGGGTTGTTTTATATCAATTTGCTGTATGGAAGCAACATTCCAACCAGAATAATAATCTGTTTATTATCTGTTATTCTCTTGGTAATGCCAAGATTATTATAAAAGATGATGCAGTTACCATTCTGTACATGGGTGTGGTCTGCGTAGGATCTGAGAGCTCCAGCACTGGCATCACTGCAGCCACAGCCGAGCACAGTGGGGACACTTTCGCTCTAGGTCACTGTCTTTGATTTGTCTCTGTGTTTCTCATATGACATTCTTCATTGTACAGTGCAGCAATAGCATATCAAATTGCTGGACAGACAGCAGCGTGGACTGTATTATAATAGAGCTTTGAAAGGCCCATAGAAAAGTGTGCTGCACAAGGAGATTTGAAGGTGAACCACCATGTTACGAAGTACTGGTCTCCTCTCCTGACTTCCTGAAGTTTTTTTCTGAATGTGTAAAAGTGAAGAGATCATCACAGGCTTTTCAATAGGAATTAAAAAAAATTGATATGGCTGCATTTTACAACCTCCTTTGTTTGGATTCTGAGGAAAGGCTGTGGTTTTATTCTTGTTAGCAGTATATTATGAAGTGTTAAGTAGTTTACTCTTAGGTTTTTTTTCAATACTGCAGATCCTTACTTCATGCCCTTAAGGTGAAATCCATCTTCGTTTCTAAAGTGAAGAACTTGGACACATAAATGCTGATAAGGGAACAAATTAACCTGCTGTGCAACCTCAGTAGTAAATTTGATGTGCTCAGCTTTCTTAAAAATAAAATGAACCCAAGAGAAAACATCAATCCCAAATGTAAACAAAAGCAATCTCAGTGTTCTGATATATGTGTGTGAAGAAGAGTTAGCATTCATGGAACAGAGGATGTGCTGGGAGCACTGCTGCAGCACAGATACCTGTCAGAAGATGAGAGACTTGTCCTCTGGCTCCAGTCAGTTAATACAGTTCTGTTGTAAGAAGTGGCTGAGGATCAGAGTTTGTCAGGTATGATTAGGCCACCTGCCAATTTTTGCCAGAAGCCAGGCATTGCAAAGAAAGGCAGAGAATATTTTAGGAACAGTGCCAAAACCATCTTAAATGAAATGAGCTGATATCTTGTTCTCTCCCCTCTTCTCCTGACTTCTTAGTTTTCTATTTCTGTAGTGAATTTATTACATGAGAAAGGTGCCGGAATCTCTTCTCCAAGACCCACACAGCATATACCAAGACAGGCAGCAGCACTGGTTGCCACAGGATAATGTAAGGCTCACAACTTTGAGTTACTGTGGGCATAGGCTGTATTTGCAGTAACACAGCTGTTAAGATTATTGACATGATCCATGCCACAGTTACCAGTAACAACTGAGCGGTGTGATTGCTGCAGCCTAGGTACAGCACTGAGCTGCCTGGCTCTGTGTTCCTGGAGTTCTTATATTCTCCACTCTGCCCCAGTTACTGCTCTGCTGGTTCAGCTGTCTAGTTCCAGGATGCCCAACAAGAGCTGCAATCCTACCTTTGGAATGAAAAGCTGCACAAATTCTTTGTCTCTTTGTACCTTGCCAGTAACTGCAGCTCTGTTTCTATTCCCCGCTGGTCTCTAAAGTCTCAGCTCTTCTTCCAAGGGCTTTTTTACAAACTGATCCTTTTTCCATGGGCATGTCTCATCTGTCTTGCAGTTTTCATACCAGTCACAGTCTTTGTACTTCGCCTTTCATTTCAGGCCACAGTTTTATGTTCAGAAGTCAAGTGTACAGTTGTTGCTTTTGCATTTGGTTCTTTAATGCAGAAATGCATGTCCGTATGTAATTTATGATATCAGCTGATAGCAGAAGAAACACACAGTGCAAATTACAGCCCTACACAACACACTTCAGAGCAAGGTCTCTCAACAGTGGGGTAAACAAGAAGGGGCCATTTGAGCCATTTCCATCTGTGTTCATGACCAAAGCTGGAGGAAGGTTCTGTTCGGACAGCTCCACTGCCTGAAGCAACAGAGTCATTCCTGATATCACACCATCACCAGCAGGTTGTTGTATTCACATTCATTTGAGTCTCCAGAAGATGTAGAGCATGGGAAGCAGAATAGGAAGCGCTTAAGGTAATATGGTGCTGTTATGTGTACCTTGTGTGAGGTTTGTCCATTCTTCCCCCATATTGCTGTCATTGATCCTTTCTTTTTGCTCCTTGTGTTCTTCTTTGTGTTGGAGTGAGTAGGTGAGTAGTTTCTTAGAAGGAAAAGATGAACGAAAGAAAAATTGTGCTACTAGGACATGTTGTTTCTCTATGGTTTAGAATTTTTGTCTAGGAAACAAAATGCCCTACAGAATATTGAAGGACATCTTGCCTCCTTTTCCCCCTGCTTTCTCCTAAGTTACATTAAATGCAGAGTTTGCTTCCCTTCAACTTTGGCTTTAAGAGCTGAGTGAGATGACATACCCAAGTGTAATTCAGCACTAACACAGAGGTGGTAACTAGACCCTGGGCCAGCTGTAATCTCTGGCAATCTATTGACTGGTTTTTGGCTGGGCCAGTTCTTTACCCTTTCCTGTGTGTAAGCAAAGCAACTGAATAGTTTAATGGTTGCTCTGCAAAACTGGGGAGCCCCAGACAGAAGTAGGACAGAATTGAAGTAGAACCTGTATAAAAACCCACAGGCACCTTACAAAGGTGCTTCCCTCCCAAGAATGATAAGGAAGCATTCCTCTAAAAGGCGAGAGTGAGAGAGCAGGCTCATTCCTTCTTCACCTCCCAAGGCCTTTAATGCTGTTACCTGTTGTTCTGTTCAGCCCTTCCCTGTCCACACTAATTCTTTGGCTTCTCTGTACCCTTGCCCAGCTAGCAGTAAACAGGGACCCCCAGGCATGGCACATGGCTATGAACAATTTACATGCACCTTTTGGTTTAGGAGATGTGAATATTGGCTGCTGAGAAGGGTTTTGCTGCTTTTACTATCAGGAAAAGAGAGAGGGAACACTTCAAACAGAACCTGTAACCACCTTGACATGTTTAAATAGCAGATGCTTCTATGCTTAAATTGAGCTTGAATCCAAAGCTGTGGAATCATCTGGAAGACTCTCAGATTTATATAGGGAAGTTAGTATTGCTGGGTCTCTCTGTCTCAAAAGACTTTTCCCTTGCCTGCTCCGGTGTTCCTTATCCTGTAGAATATTTTATAGCACTTTGTCCTGTCTAATTTGCCATCTGCTTTTCCACAGACCCCCATCTGTCAGCATCAGCCTTTACTGTGCACACATATGCATCTCTACAGGCAGGGAACCCAGGGATTCTGGCTGTGTCGGCTCCAGCTGATGAATGAACCATTCTTACAGACATCTTACAGACATCTGGTGCTATCCAGGGCAAAACTTTCTTTTCTCTCTGCCTTTTTTTTACTGCCTTTCTCTTCCTCATCCCCCACCCCCATCCACCGCCTCCTTGCTGGATCCGCAGCGTGACTGGAAACAGGCTGAATTAATCAGCAGACTGGTGCTTCACTCTGCTGCTTCTGTCTCATTCTCTGCAGCGCTGGGCTCTGCACAGTCTTGCTCTCTCTCCCTCTTTGCTCTCTCATTCTTGGAGGGCAGCAGCAGTGCAAGTTGCTGGGGAAGTGGCACAGGAATTTAGCCCAGATGCTCTTCAAGCAGGCTGATCTCTGGATGCCCCACCAAGGCAAATGCTGCAAAGTAAGTTTCTCTCCCTTAATGTTTCAATTCAAAATGGCTTTCCCTTTCTCCTTCCCCAACCTGCATCTTGCCCTATGTCATGGTGCATGAAGACGTTTTGGGGAAAGAGGTTATGGCAGGGCATGAATCGGTGAAGGATGATTTAGCTAGGGAATGGCTTGATATTGGAGGTGATGGGGAAAGAAGCTCTGGTTTAAACTGCAGATTTAACCCTAGAATCAACAGGAGGGGCCAAACATGATTTTAGCTGCTGATTCCTGCTTTGCTCCACTTATTTGTCTGACTCTTATGTGAGCTTTGATCTGTGGCTGTTGAGCCTCCTGATCCCTTTGAAACATGTATTGCAGTGCACCTCTAGACTCTGTCACAGTTTTAGTCCCTAAAGTCTTAAGCTGAAGAAGTGGGGATGGGAAGGAAGCTAAGGGGAGGATGAAAGATATGTTGAAATTCTTTGGGTTTCTAAGCAGTGCTGGCCTCTGGAAAGGGATTAGCAGCCTCTGGAGTATTCTCTGCACTGGCATAAAGGAGTCAGATGTGTCTTAAAGGCTGAATAAATACAGACCTCTAACTGGTCTCTGAACTTGGAGGAATAATGTACATGGATAAATTACAGTAATTAAAGCTTGATAATTGTGTAACATAGGTGAGCTTCAAAGCACTTCATAAACACTGCCTGGTTGTGCTGGCAGCCAGGTGGGGCAGGTAGCTGTGTCTGGGGATTTGCTGCTGCAAACAGGACCCAAGAGACAGGCTGAGGAGTGGACAGTTCAGAAGTGGGTTGTTACCTGGGGAGTGATTGCCTCTGCTGATGAGCTGCTGCTCTAGCTGAAGGAGAAGCAAAGCACTGTACCCATGCAGAAAGATTTATTGTGCCTGTTGGCATCTTGCTCTGTGCTTTATGCAGGGCATAAAATGTGTCTTTAGCTGGATTAAAATGGACTGTGTTCACACCAAAATGCAGCGGTGATTCAGATGGCCATTGCTTTGGTCACATCTTCTGAAGATCCATGCTCCTATAGCTGTCTCTTTGCAGTATAAATCTTCAGGCCCTGTAAGCCATGAGCTGTGGGGAGCCTCAAAAACAGCATCCACACTGGAGCTCCTGCCAACACCCAGTTACCAGATCATGGGAGCTCTTTTATTGAGGGGCATAGGGAGATCTGGGCTACCTTTCACACTGTTGCTGCAGATGGAGGAAGGAGACAGTTTGTGACTGTTGTTCTGTCCATTAATTTGGGAACTGCTGTGCTGAACACTTTGCTTGTTTGATTTGAGACCACCAAGAGCTGAACTGTGGCTGCCAAGCTCATGTCAGGCAGCACTTAAGCCAATTTTAATAGCTGTGTTCCCTGTGCCTTCTGGTGCCTTTCCCAGCATGTCCAGTTTTAAAGGCAGTTGTCCTCACAGAGCCATGATCTACTTGATGGAGGTGGCTGACTTGTGCATGAATCCAACGCGTATTTCTTTTTTCTGTGCTTTGTAGTAATGTTCAGGTGGCTCAGTGAGTATCGCAGTCTTCACACCGACTGCAGCTGGTAGGGGATTGCCAGTCCCATTATAGACAGGAGAAATTATGGCACAGAGGAGTATATTATTTTCAGAGTCATGCAGAAATTGTTGGCATGAGGAGGAACAGAATCCAGCTATCCCAACAGCCTAGTCTTAATCAAAAGATCATCCTGTGGAATAGGAATGTGTCAGGGTGGAGGCTTTGTGTAGCCTGGATCACTAGAGAACACTAACTGTGAGTAAGGGATCTGACCTCTTTGGAGAAGTAACTAGACAAGCACTGGGAAAGATAAAATGCATCACAGGGACCAAAGATGTAGGTGATAAAGGGAAACTCTCTAGCTGCATCCGGGTGGTTCTGTGGCATGGATGTGCCATTTCAGGTGGTCTGAGCACTAACTCAGCAGCCACAGCTGGATAGAGCTGCAGCTTTCTAATGTTTGACTTCTAAAGTGTAAATCCCTGTCTAGCATTAAACTGCTGTAAGAAATGTTGTCCCATGAGGTTGTGTTTATGTCTGCCATAGTCCCTGATGAGACCCAAAAACTGCGCTAACTGCCATACTGTGCATTATCCTAAGCAAGAATCTGAGTTAGGGTATTAAATGCAAATGTGTTTGGTGGAGTTGCTCCTTCTCTGTCAACAACTTACATTTCAGGAGGTATAATCCCTGAAGTAGCTTATTTGCCTTCAAAATGTCATTATTAAATGAAAAACTGCCTTCTGTTTTTGCTAAAGAATGTAAAATAGCTCAAAGAAAAAGGAAGATCTGCTGCCCAGTTTCCTACCTCTGTTTAAATCTGAAAAGCAATTGAGTACAAGTGTTAAAATGGGCTTAAATGTGTGCAGTTTGGAAAAAGGGAAACAATCAGACAGCTGCCCTGTGGGGGTTTCCCATACCACTGAATCAGAGGGGTGGGTCCGGAGTCTATGAAAATTGAAGCTTTTAGCAAATCTTGTTTTCTATTCCTTTATTTATTTAAACAATGCTTGTAAAGGCAGTTACATTCAGCAGTCTTGGTGAGCAGCTCTTATTCTGTGAGAGGCTGTATCCACAGAGAATGGATCAACTCTCTGCTCTGTAAAGCAAAGAATGTATTTGTGCTGCAGTGTTATTTAAAGAAAGACACTGGTAAAACAAATATCTGTGCTGCTATGGATGTATAAGCAAGAGGATGTCATTATACTGATACTGCATGTCTCTTTCTCATCTCTACACATTCTGACCTTGGCTTGTTTGTTCCTCATGAAGGAAGAAGCAAGAACTCTATCTTTCATTGTATAGCAGAGATTGTGAGAATAGCTAAGCTCTTCCTGACTGGTTCTATGTGTAAAAGAATAGGATGGAAATTTTAGGAGGAGAGCTCAGGAGACACTGGTGATTTTGTGGGAGGATGAAGGTGGGCTGCATGAAGCAGACATGGGTAGGTAATGTCAGGAACGTTGTCATGCTCAGGAACAGCTTCACGTTGTGGGAGATAAAAACCAGAAGTTAACCACTGTTCCCTACCTATCTGAAAACATTCCTGAAACCCCTGAGGAAGGCAAAAGAAACCTTTTTGATGTAAGGCAGGACTGAAATAGTCTTCTGGATCACTGTGTATTTGCCAGCTAATTTCCCCAGGCAAAGAGTGAAGGGGCAGTCCAGAAGGTAGGGCAAAGAAATGTCTGCAGGTTTTGTAGCTCCCCATCCCCTGGCTCTGAACTGCTTCTTGTCTCTTTCCTGGAAAGCCAAACCAGCTCCTAATCCTGGGCACTTACTAGATTTATGTCAAGTTCCCTTTCGCTTTGTCTGCAGACAAGGTAAGCAGTAATTTAGTGTGTAGGGTATTTGCTGAAAGTGAAGAAATCCACACATCTTCTTGCTGGATCCACACCATAGCACATCCATTCCCTCTAGAAGCTAAAATCACATACACCGAACAAAATCTGCAGTCTGTTTTCACTCAACAGCTGTCCTGCAGATGACAATTCTTGGGAACTGTGGCAAGGCAGAGGGTTGCAGTGATCCTGTGTTTACCTGGCCTCAGTCGTGCTTCTCCATCTCAGGCTGCAATAGCAGGGGCAGGTGTCAGCTCCTGAAGAGCCCTAAGTGTACTTAGAGGCTCCCATTCTCTCCAGACTCTTGTGAAAGAGGAGGAAGCAACCTCTCATTTCTCCTCAGGACATTCTTCCTTTAGCTGCCATGGGTGAAAGGACAGCATGGCCTTTTAAAATGCCTCCAGAGGTTTGCTTTTGCTGTAACCTATTTACAATGTACGGTCTGATTTTTTTTGCTTTCCTGTTGCTCTTCAGAGGAAACCCCTCTCTCTGCTCAGGCAGCTAGGTGGGAAGGGGTCTTGCTGCTTTTGACTTGACAATTTGCAGCCTACTCTTTGAAAGCAAGGCTGTGAATGTTAAGGGGTTTATTAATGGACTGACACCTCCTATGAGGTGTCACACCCTGGGGTGCTCACCTCCTGTTCTGTGGCAGGAAGAGCACTTGCATCTGATGAAAGGCTAGAAAAATCCCTGTGGGACAGCCCAGGGGTTTGCCATATACACAGGTTTACTTTAGGGCATTTGAAAAACACCTCGTTAGCAGCTGATGACTTAGCAGGGCAGCTCTTGTTCTGAAACCTAGAGCTGCCCCTTGCCAGGAGCGGCTGTTCTCATCCATCCGTTTCCTTTCATTCCTTGGTTTCCTAGCGCTTTCCCTTGATGCTCTCCAGGCACCACAGGCAGCTTCACGCTCCCATTATACAGATCTTGTTTACGAGGCTGGCTCTGCCAAATACTCTGTGTTTTAGGGTTCATGATGGGCGCCTAACAGTCCCTGTCCTTCCTGCCACACTCTGCACTTGTTCTTTCTCACCTGCTACAGCACCTTCCTTTGTGCCTGCTCTGACCTTGACTGATACTACAGCAAAGCAGTAACTTCTGTGTAAGGGCTGGCCTGCAGGTACCTCAGGAACCTTTCTGATTGTTGCTGAATTTGCTGCCTGTTCTGCTTGCTGCCTGCTGTGATGTGGCAGTTTCTCTTTCTAGGCAGTGTGACTGTACTAGCTGTTGGCACAAAGTGCAGTTTTCCTCTCACTTCTTCTGCAGCTCTTGATGTATCTGCTGGAACCAGCTCGGTGTCTAAGCAGATTGTTTTTCCAGTTACAGTCTGTCTTACTACTGCTGCCTTTCTTTGTGTCTTCTTTTGTCTTTTCTGCTCTCCCTATGTTGGAGAGAATGAACATTTTTGTGGGTGCTTTGCTCTGTCCCAATCACTGGACACAGAAACCATATTGTCACTTGCTGTGTATTGTGCTCAGGCACTCATGTTTGTGGTGCAGCAGCACAGCTGTTGCCAGCTTCACTGCTGCCATCTTCTCCTTTGGGAGTCTTTGAGTCTTTGCTGTTCAGTCCTGTACTGATGTTACATGGGCTGCTTCCAAGAACACCACAGAACTGCTTCCTCTATTCTTAAAACTGACACTGAGAATGAAAACTGCAGCAGGTTTATTTTTAGTTCTGTAAAAGTGCAGCTAAAGTAGCATCACTAGGCTCTGCCCGGTCACAGTTTGCTGTTTTAAATTGTCCCTGATAGGTGAGGAGTCTGTGGTAGATGGTAGTTTAAAGAGCCTTTATCTGCTATTCCATGACACTCACAGCTTTGGACTGAATCATCAACTCAAAGGAGTCTGAAGTCCAAAATTACTTTCCAATAAATGTTCATCATGAGACCACAATGAAGGAACAGGCAAAGTGCAGATGGTAGCTGAGCTCCACTTGCAAAGCTGGGTGTGCTCATGCAGCTCCTGAAAAGCAGAGCTGCTGCAGCTTGAGACCAAGGTGGATTTGGCAGAGCTGCTGACTCCAGCAGCAGGAAGAGCTGCAGCTCTTGCCTGAGCAGTGTTTGCTGGGCTGTGTCACATTGATGGGGACTTGATGATGAGGCTTCCTGCCTGCTTTGTGTTCAGTAGCTCTGTACAAAGCCTGGTACACCTGAGCATTTCTCATGAGCAGGATGTCCCATGGCCTGAGTACCCTTGTTTTTTTCCCTATTTAAATACTAACTGTAGTGAGAACTTTTACTGACCAGTTCCCTGATACCTGTTGTAGCTCTGTTGTGGGCACCCAGCTGCTTTTCCTTGTTGAGTCAGTGATCTGGCACACACAGTACCTCACAGCAGTCTTTGCGGTTTAAGCAAAAGGAAAATGCTTGTGTTCTTGCCCCAGAAATACAGGCTCCTGCCACACTTCCTTGCTGTCAGCATCTTGGTGCAGTATTTACTCGTGTCTCACTCTTGAGCTGCTTCCTTTCAGGCTGCTGACTGCTGCTGGAGCAGTGCTCTGGGCTTTGTGTGCTTCCTTCATGACCTTCCTCATGCCCATGCAATTCAGCACATAAAACTCCAGTGCTTTCTCTGGTGCTAAAAGGGAGAGTTGATGCTGGAGTCACATTTCCTCCTGAACTGATCCACAATCCAGCACTTAAATCTGGGAATTTGTGTCAAAGTAGCCACAGAGTCTGGATTTGAATGCAAAACTTCCTGACAGCTGTGGAATAATTCTAAACCCTCTTGTTTAGAATTGCAGATGTTCTACTACTTAGTTACCACTGTTAGCAGAATCCATCCTGTATCAAGTTCTGCCACAACTGTTTTGTTGTCTGTATAAGCCAATATCAGTTCAATCCTGTGTAGCCTCCCAGCTGAGCAGCCCTTTGTATTGTCCTTACCCTCTACTGATTAGAATCTTGTTTCACAGAAGTGACTTGGTATTGTGCTTTGATAAAGTATTTATCCAGCACTGTCAGGATAGGTTTGTTTACCTGATATTATCTAAGTGCTCAAATTCCAGCCACCATCTAAAGTTCACAGAAGAGAGGATGACTTCAGGAAAATGGAGACTCAGACTGGGGATGATGAGCACAGGACATTCTCACTAGGTTGCTCAATCAGCAACCAAGAAAAAGCCAAAAAAAAGAAAATAGGAAAGCACTGAACAGTTTCTCTGGCACCACAGGATGAGATGACCTCAAGTTTGGGCCTTACCACAAAGAAGGCCCTTACGATCCTGAGAGACCAACTGTCAGCACTGCTGGAGGGGCATCAGAAGGAGCGGAAAAAAGTGACTTCATGGAAGGTGAGGCACCAAAGATGGGCAGTCAGTTTCCACTTCCCAAAGCTGAAAATTAAACAGAAGTTGGGTTTGCTGCTGCAAAGCATCTGGGTATAGAACTGCTACAGTCCTTAGGAACAAAGCAAAGAACTTATCCTCTCCTGGGTGCTGGAGCTTAACTTCACTTGTGAAAAACCTAAGAACCTCAGGAGCAGCTCATGACAGTGTGCCCAAGGGGTCTGTTTCGGGTGGAGAGAAAGCTATGAAGCTCAGTGTTCCCTAGTCCACACTGTCTGGCAAGCCTGTTGGATACAGATGTAGTGTTCGGGCACGATACTTAAGAGTGCGACTTGCTTGGATAGTAGCAATGGGGCAGCCTGGCACAGAAACCTTTCCATTCATCCAAGCAAGAGTAAAGCAGAGTGTTCACTCAGATTAGCTAGCTGAGCAGCCACTAGTGCTGTCACATTGTCATAACTGAACTGGACTGCTCTGTTTTTAGACTTGTGTTCACTGTCGAGTTTTAGCTGCTGCCTTCATCCTTCCTCACTCTGCATTTTTAAATCTCTGGCTCTGTATTTCACAAATGCTGACTGTCTGCTTGCTTCCCTTTCATAGAAAGTATGGAGGAACAGTTTCCTGTACCATGGTAACCGTTGCTCCTGTTTCCATTGGCCTGGTGCATCTCTGATGCTTCTGGCAGTGCTGTTGCTGCTGTGCTGCTACGGGAGTCAGCCACAGGGGAGGTAAGCAAAACACCTTCTGCCAGTTAACTAAAGCAAGGTGGTATCTTTATGTCATCTGGCCACTGTGTGTCTGGCATACCAATGGTACTCTTCCTTCTGTCCAGGCATCTAAACATTAGCAGTCCTACACTGGTCATTCTGTCCCTATCAGTTCCTTTCACAAAACTTAAGACAATTTAGTTCTACTTCAAATAGACCCATAAGACATCCTATGGAGAGGCAGAGTTTGTTTTCTACAGCATTTGTAGATCTTGAGAAAATGTAAGGTGTTACAGGTCACAGTTGAGAAGGGTTTTGAAACCAGAGAAGTTGTTAGTTGTCTACATTTAGCTCATAACCACAGCCAAATCACAGTGGCTCCTAGAAATCAGTGCCACAGCATGCCTTGACAAGTTTTGTAAGGATGTTTTCCTCAGTGAGATAGACCTTTTCAGACTTCCCTGAAGCATTATTCTAAACAAGAGCTGTGATCATAGCCCCCCTGCTTTTCTTTTTTCACATGTCTGTGGGATGTGGGAATAGCCAACCAATTAGGTGTTAATCAGTTGTTAAAGGTATGGATGACTGGCAGTATATTCTGCACATTTACTCAAACCTCGCCTACTTTGTGCTTTCTTCTGTTTTGCTATGCAAAGCCAAGGTGCTGAGATAGTAAATGCTCTGGCACTTTTCCTCCTTCTCCTCTTGGATCTCTTCATGATTGGGCGTCAAGAGAGACTAAAGTGCAGAGAGGTGGAGAGAAGACTTCAGACAATCGTCGATAAGATAAATGGTGAGATCTTCTTCATTTGTCTCTCATTTGCATTTGTGTTTTTCTCACACTGGATTTGAATCCACACCTGATCACTTATAGGATTAATGGACCTTACTAGCCTTCCCCTGTGTGACATAGGAAAAGGCTCTGAGAACTGAGTCCTGTTGTGAGAGTTGTGTTATACCTGTCCTGTAGAATAGTTACTCTGAGCTGTCTGGCAACCACGTGCTTCCATTCTGTGTGTTACCAGGTAAGTGTCTGTTATGTCTGTGCTTTAGAGTAATTAAAATCCACAATATCTTATGGAAATATCTGCCTTGGAGTAGATGATAAGGGAAGCATACATGGGGTTGTACCACAACATACAGCAGAAGGAAATAAATTGCTGTGCATGAGCATCATCTCAGTGGGGACTCTGGAATCTGAGGAGGCAGCTCATTTCAGTATGGCGGG
The DNA here is from genome assembly GCA_013397515.1 of Upupa epops. Classification (NCBI taxonomy): domain Eukaryota; kingdom Metazoa; phylum Chordata; class Aves; order Bucerotiformes; family Upupidae; genus Upupa; species Upupa epops. The sequence goes on from VZRI01003146.1 coordinate 223,493, forward strand.
TTTAAGAACAGCTTTTAACTTTTCCATTGTATTGGTAGGTGTTTAAGGCCATAAAGTGACTATGTTTAGTTGTTTATACTGGATGGAAAGAGAGGAGGAAAGCCATCAAGGAGAAAGAGATGATACAAGATCGTGGGAATGGACTGAGCTTAGCACTGGAGGAGCTATAGTTACTACAGGATGTAAATCAATGTTTGATTGGCCCCTCCAGATTTGTTATCACTAGTTCTTTCACACTGCACTTTCAGATACACTTGGCAAAGAGGTGAAATGGCCGGACTCTATGTACCCTGACCTTCACATGCCTTATGCCCCATCTTGGTCGCTTCACTGGGCCTACAGGGATGGTCATCTTGTCAACCTACCTGTAAGCCTGTTGGTAGAAGGAGATGTCATTGCTTTGAGGCCAGGCCAGGAGTCGTTTGCTTCTCTGAGAGGGATTAAGGTAACTTGCTTAGTTTATTTCCATTGCCAATTTTCTCATTTCAGTGTACAGATTATTGGAGTGTTTGATTTCTTCTGACCTTGAAAATAGCTTGACATTCCAGTTCACTTAAGGGTGATGCTTTGTTAGACAGGCTGCATCTTCTCTTGTGAACTTCCAAACCCGGTGAACAGGAGACACTCGTGTGAAACCAGAGCACCATATTTCCATCTCTCCCAGGTCAAGGGGGAAACTGTAATGTGCAGTTAAATATAATTGGAGTAAATCAATCAAATAGGATGTTATGACATAGAACCCCCCCTACTTTATCCTGGGTTTTATTCAGGTAAATAATTTGTGTCTGCTTTGACCTTCTCCTTACTACTGATTTATTATAAAAGAAGGTAATATAGAATACCTTGTCTAGAAGTAAATGAACAACTCAATTACAAGATCTATGCATAAAGAAGATCAGAAAAAGTTGAAAGCTTTAAATGTATGTGTTGTTTTTTGTCTAAACTTCTACTCCATATGCCAGCTTTTATGAGACAACCAGATGTGCTCAAACACAAGCATTGCATTTTAGCTAGTTTAGGTAATGAATCTTTAAGAGCTGAGAGAGAGGACTGTGACAAGCATGTATTGTGTCACTTGTAGTGGGCAGGATCCTGATTCTACTAAACCACCAGTCCCTCACAGCAGGATTCCACCAAGGCCCCAACTGCAGCCTTTGGACTGTCTGACTTTTTTTTTCTAGGATGATGAGCACATAGTTCTGGAGCCAGGAGATCTGTTTCCACCTTTCTCTCCTCCACCATCCCCAAGGGGAGAAGTGAAGAAGGGACCTCAGAACCCTCAGCTCTATCGTCTCTTTCGTGTCTTGAAGACCCCAATAATTGACAATGTCAGGTGGGTTCAGTACTGCACACAATGCCTGCAGTCTCTCTGGCCTTGTTACTGCTTTATGTCAGCAAAGAGTGAGATTTGTGAGTCCAGGACAGGAATTTTTAAATACACTGTGCTATGTCTCTTCTAGTGCCTAGCAATGCTCTAAGTCTCTTACTATCTGTCTTCAGTTGTCCTCTTTAAATGCTGGGTTGGGCTGATACATCAAACCATGTATATGCTAAGTAGTGTTGTTCAGCTCCTTACTTTCCAGCTGAATTGGAACAATGCAGGGAGGTGATGGTTTTCATGCATTTGATGTAACTATCAGTATGACACGCATTGGCATCTGGAGATAAAGATACCTGAATGCCCTGTTGGAGCATCAGTACACACTGGGGCAATGAAGCTTTCCTGTTGAGTGGGTGAGGAGACCTGGGGAATTTGCACAACAACACTACAAATATTCTTTACTATGGCAGGTACCAAAACAGTTATTGCAGAGCTTGGCTTCTTTTTTGAAGGTCATCCCTCTTAGCATAGGGTACACACTGCCCTAATCAGGGCTATAGGAAGTTTATATCTGGAGAAAGTGCGGAGTTAGGGTCTCGGTTGCCAGAATCTCAAGCTGGTTTCCATTTTTTAGGTGGTGTCTGGAAATGGCTTTGTCACGGCCTGTGACAGCCCTGGATAATGAGAGATTCACTGTACAGTCAGTGATGCTGAAGTATGCTGTCCCTGTTGTACTGGTAGGTCTCATTTCAAGCCTTTGTAGTTGAATATAGCCATGTTTTGTCAATAAAGGTGAAGAATTTGCAGCCATCAACAGGAAATTGTGGCCTGGCTCTAACTTGTACTGCTGACTGTGTGTACTTTGGGTAGTTCAGAGGAGCAAAGATGCTGAGGCATCCAGCTGTGAGACAGTGGAAAAAGGAACTGCAACAGCAGACCAAGTAGACTTCCAGACATTCTCAGGGCTGAGAATGTTACAAGGCAATGAGTAAAAACTCCTTCCCTACAAGTGCTAGTAGCTGACAGCGTCATCTCTGAATTGCAGGTTGGCTTCCTCATCACCAATGCTGTGCGCTTCATTTTCCAAGCTCCTGGAATTGCTTCTTGGCAGTACACTCTTCTGCAGCTACAGGTAAAGGAGAGCTTTGGTCTCCACTACACTCTATCCACAGAACAGCAATGAGACCAGTTCTCTCCTTCAGTGACTTGCTTCAAGCCATGATGGCCTCCTTTGCACACCCTTGTGCATGCTGGATCCAAGAGCTCTCAGTGGAGCAGGCCATTCCTCCTAGACTGCATTGTTTGCTGTCTCTCACTTGCCCTGTATTATATAGATAATATATCCTTTGCCTTTAAACTTGTTTATGCTTGTTCAGCTGGAAAACCACCTGCAAGTTGGTGTAATTTATTCAAGGCCTCCTTCATTACAAACTCTTAAGTGTGCCTGTGTCACTCCTCCTGTGTTTGTCCTTGGGCTGTGCTGCTTGCAGTTCAGTCTCCTCCCTTTCTGCCATTGCCTTTTACCCATCCTTTCAACAAGGTAGAAAAGATGTTATGTGAGAGGTCTAACTTGTTGTCTCTGAGCTTGCTGGTGATAACAGGGTTTTTTCAGGTGAATGGTGTTCTACCCATCCTTCCATTACTCTTCCCCGTCCTGTGGATTCTTGCTACAGCCTTTGGAGAAGCCAGAGTCTTGGCCCAGATGAGCAAAGCCTCATCGACCTCGCTGGTAGGTATCTCGTCACATCAAACCATTGCAGAGAAAAAGGCAGGAGATGAGAAGGGCTCTGAAGTGAGCACAATAAATTCAGCAGACGTGCTCAGATAGTTGTAAAAGCTTCTTGGATGTTTGGATGTACCAACTATGCCCTCTCCTTTAAGCCCAGTGTGGCTTTCTCTTGAACAGATTTTTCAGTTTTTTCAAGCTGTCTACAGATGTCCCAAGGTGATAAGAAGCTCCAGTGATTCCATAAGTGTTTTCAAGGCATGTGCTATCAGATAAGTATAATCTGTCAGAGGTGTCAACATGGAGATAAAGAAGTACCTCATGGTGGCTCTAATTAGGGACCATTTAGCCACTGGCAAGCAATGGGATACATGAGATCCTCTGCAGTCCTCTGTTTGAACATGTGGGCTGAACAGTCCTTTCCTGAGGCTCTGTGACTTCACTTGCAGGCATGGCCTGTGCAGTGGATCAGGGAGGAAGAAGAATTTCTGATGGCTGTGCTGGTTTGGGGAGTAGAGTTTCATAGTCTGGTTTACGTGTGTTCCCTAACTGGCTGTGCCAATGGGTGTCTCTTGTTCTGTCTTGGTGCTAATATTGGTGAGGTGCTGTGTTTGTCTTCTGTGCTGACACCTGTTATGCCTGTACTTTGACAGAGCTTCTCTCTCCTTCTTGTCCTTCCTTGGCCTCTGTGGCTCTGGGTCTGTGTTTTCTAGTCTTTTCCGGACAGGCTGTCCGTGACAATGTCTTGTCCTGAGAGGAAGGACACACGTTTCCTCTCTCAGTGGTACTTACACTTTCACCATCTCTTTCTAGTGTTTCTTCTCCACCCATGCTTGGTATCACTTGGTTTCTGTCTTTATAACCTTCCTCTTTTCCTTGACACCTTGCTGTTTGCCTGGGAAAAGCCAGAGTTCCTTGGCTGCCCTGCTTCATCTTTCTCAACATATCTATTTGCCCTGTCACTCATACTTTCATCTTCCTTGTGTTCTTCCCTGTCATCTTCTTTTTCTTGTCCAGGCAACAAACTCTCTCCAGCTCTTTCTGTGACACCTCAAACATGATCCTCCATCCTTGCTGCTGCAGAACAACCATTGTGATGTGCCTTGATCATTCTCTTGACCAGGGCAGTCTCCTCTTGTCCTCTTTATTTCACTCCTTCCTTCTCTCTGCTCTGTTGAAAATGTAGCAGGTAAGACCATCTTGCTCCCCCCATTACTTGGCTTGTGTGATGCTCTTCTTCATCTTCTGCTCCCTCCTATTGTGTTTAAGCTGTTTGATTCCCGTTTTTTGAAGGCCATAGGTGACTTTTGTGCCTGGTTAGTCAGGCATCCTACAGGACACAAACTGTGACCCCCTCCCCCAGGCAAGCCTCTAGCTCAAGTTGCATTACAGCAATTGCCTACAGCAGCACTCCTTTCAGAAATGTTGCTGTGAAAACATTTGTACTGCACTTGGTAGGTTGTTTCTGTAATTATTTACTTTCACTGCTGAAAATGGACATCCTGTGTTAGTGAGAATTTCTGTAGTATCTGATTTCCAGCCCTTGGAACTTTCTCATCTCTAGACTCCTAGATGTAAGAGTATGTCAATCAAATTTCTGGTCTGTTGTAGCTGTTTGCATTCCCTTTTGCCATCTCTTTGGTTAAGTAAATGGTTTAAGCACCTCGAGTCACTATAAGCATGCGGTCCAAACCTCTAATCTTTTGGCTTTCCTCTTGGCTTTCTCTAGTGCTTCAGGTCTAGTGTAGCACCATGAATTCAGAAAAGCACAAAATACTCCAGTAACAGTTGTGCTTGTGCTACATTTCAGAATAATTTGGATATTCTACTCTGTGTTACCGTGTTAGTGCAGCAAAGAATCTTATCAGATCCCATAACTGCTGCTTTAAATGATCAAACCCGTTTCAACTGATAATCTGCAGAGTTGTTGCTTTCTAAGACAGATTCCTCATCCTGCAAGTCCAACCTTTTGTTCTCCTGTGGATAGCAGCACAACTGTACTGTTGTGCCTGTGGCTATGCATAGGTTTGCTTATGTACCAAGCAGTCCATATTGTTCTATAACAGTGTTCTGTTCTCTTTGTTATTGGACTCTGCCACAAACTTTATACGGTTTACAGTCTCTAACAGTAGTGGTTTTTAAAGGTTTCTTTCAGGCAGTTAAGAAAATACTCAGAATTATTCCCTGCTTGAGCCAGGAAAACATCCTATTACAAATAATTCCTCACTTTCTGGTCCATTGGGAGATAGTCTGTTTCTCTTCTATTTGATACAGGCCTACTTCTTTGTTATTGCTCTAGTTTCCTAACAATAAAACCAGTAAAGCATTTTGTATCAAGTCAAAATACCAAGCGGTTCATGTCAGAAGCATTACTTCTATCAATTAGATGTCTAAAGTTGTCAAAAAGGATATCATGATAGTTTGATAGAGATTTATTACTCATATACTTGTGGTGTTTGGCGCTGGTTGTATTATTCCACTTCTTTTCTTTTAATTGAGTCTCATATTAGCTGCTTTGTTATTCTGTCTGAAATCAAAAGTCTGTCTGGGGTCCTGTGGTAACTTGCTTTGTTCTCTTTCCCCTTTTCTTGGCCTTGGCATCATGTTAGGTTTCTTCCATTGCACTGGGACTTAATCAAGCCTTGTGCAAAATCAGCAGGAACAGTCAGAAAGTTGTCCAGACCTGCTAATTTAAACATACTTACTTTCAGCAGTGAGTGTTAGAATGGAAAATATTTCATGGTTATCATATAGTCTGATTATATCACTGAGGAAAGGCTAGCAATATTTATTTAATGTCTGCTTTGTCTGCAGTATCATTTGCATCTGCACTGTCTTCAACAAGCAGTGGACTGGTTTCAATTACCTACTCAGACTTTTTATTATTTTAATGTAGTTTTTACTTCTGTTTTCACTCCACTCAAAACTGGCCTTCTTTATTTTTACTGTGGAATTGTTGCCTTTTAAAAGAGACAATAAAACACTGTTAAGTCATTCCTAAATATCCTTCATAGTTCTCAGTTTAAATTATTTCTGACAAATCTGTATTGGCACTTTCCAGCTTTGTTAAACCAATCCTTTTTAAAGTGCCACATATATGTTATGATTTGGGTTGTCATTTCACTTGCATACAAATGTAATTGCCGCATGTACTTATAGTTACGAATTGAGTTAAATTTAACCTTTTTCAGAATTGCATCTACTCTGGAATCCATGTGTGCTGGATGCACAGATTTGGAGTTAGTTTTTTTCTCAGTGTAATTCCATGGTAGTACCCTCCTGCAGTTCCTTTTCATTTCCTACCCACATCCCATTCATACCACCTTGATCCTCCATGGTCTTTGTGTTCCAGGCACCTGCTTTTACTCGTCTAGCTCCCTTCTTTTAACTGACCCATATAGCTTAAAAACAGATGTGTCAGCCCTGGCTCTTTCTGTCTAAAAATAACCATCCAGAAAGAGCCTCCTCTGGGTCTAATTCATGTTATTTTCTCTATAGACATTTAGGTAATGACTGTGTGTTCTTCTGTGATGTACAGCACCAGGCACTTTGACTGTGCTTCACAAGTAGCAAAAGACATAGTCCATTAAAGACGTAATTACTTGGATGAATTATTGGCCTGCCTCGGTACAGCTGTTCCCACAGGGCAGGACTCCTGCTTTCTTCTCTCTGAAGGCACCGTATTTAAGGAAGGATGTTTCTCATGACACACTTCTGAGCACGACTGTAGTAACTGGTCTCTTCTCTTGCTGCAGCTTGCTAAGTTTTCAGAGGACACTCTCAGCAGCTACACAGAGATGGTATCTTCTCAGGTACTACTATTATGAATTGTTTTCTTCCATTTTCACTGCAGAACTTCATGATATCCTTTCCCTTCCTCTCTGATCTCATGCTTGTTCCTAGACTCTTTCTACTTGTGTTGTCCCTTGTGCTCATTTGGTGCTTTAGTTTGCTGTGCATGCAGTCTGCATGTCTTTCCCCTGCACCATTCCATGTAAATGCTGCTCTGATGACCAGAGATTGAGATTTGATGCTGAGTCCAGTTGTACTTTACTGAATGTTGCAAATGGTTTGAAATCAATTGTTTCTATCCTGAAGAAGGTACCTCTTTGAAGTGCTCCAGTTTCCAGAGAAAATAAATTTGATATACTGTGTGTCAGAAAGAAGGAAAGTGTTTTGCTTGTACCAGAAAAAACTCTTCCTTCAAGCTAAAACTAAAGACCAGAGGGGATGGTAATCACCACCAATACCAAACTTGAATGGGGAGAATGGGGACCATGGGCTTTTCAGGCTTTTTTAAAGTCTGATCCTGTTTCATAGGCTCCTTAACAAGCTTAAGCATATTACTACTAGTGCTTCCAAAGCTGGGGCAAATAGATATTCAACAGACCTGTTTCTGGGGGAGGAACTGCATCTGGCCACTCTATAAATTGCATCATCCAGATTAAACAAGTGGGTAGAGGAAAGACACTTTTCTGTTTAATCTGGCATTAAGATTCCCCTTTCAATGTGGTAGCAGATGGACTCCAGGAGGGATTAAAAATGCCTAGATTTGACAAGAATCAGTTTGTACCTCCTTGCTTCCAGTAAACAGGGGATGCCCACCCACATTTCCTTTGCTGAATATCTTGTCTTTCTGTGCCAGTTCATTTAGCTGAGGTGGTTTTTAGGTGTTAAATGGGAGTGACATGAGCTGCCTTTCCTCGTTGGAAAGATCTGCTTCTTTCCTTTTGTACCTATGAAACATTTTTGCTTATGAGAAAGTGATTTACATAATGCCTTTTTTTCTTCCTTCTTGCTGATAGCTCATGATTATTTGGTGCTTAAGCTTATAGTTATACTAACCCTTAGGATCTAAGGAATGTGATCTAAGGAGCTTCCAGAGGGTAGCACTCTGCAGTGACAACATTCCAGAGCAAGAGCTAAAAAGCAGTAAATGAAGACTGTAATGCGAACCTGGTTTTGCCATTTAGGAGTGCACAGACGAAAACATACTGCTCTGGTGGGTTGACCACTGCCATCCAGACATCCTCTGAAATATTTTCATGGGCTGACTTGACAATTTAGTTTTGCAAAATATTCCCTTCTTTCCATTTATTACCATATAGAAGATCACAATTCATTTGTAATGATGGAGTAGCCAGGGCACCTTGGCTTTATTTCCAGCATTGTCACTGCCTCAGTAAGGAACCATAGACAAGTCATCTCAGCACTGTGACTCCATTTATCCAGTCTGCAACATGGCCTCAAGTTAAGGGGATGTGAGCTACTTTAGGGAAAAATACTAAGAGATAACAACAGATTAATTCAGAATAAAATCACTTCAGAATTGCTTCCTATGTTTTTTTGACAAAGGTAGTTTCAGGGAATTCTTAGTTCAGTAGTCAGACTTCCCGTGGACATCTTCTGGGAGAGGGAAGAAGTGCCTTTCTCTTGAGAATGCCAGCACTGTATCAGTTAACAGGTTACCATGGAGAATGATGTTTAACTTACAGTGTATCACTGGGTTGAACCTAAAAGCAGGTAATGTCATAACGTCATAACGTCATACTCCCTTTTTTATTTCTTCACCTTTTACCGAATGAGCCTTTAATTGGTTGATGTTCTCTGCTTCCCCCGGCAGGAAATGATTCGCTGTATCTGGAGCCACTTCCTCTGTGTTTTGAAAGGCAAATCCCCAACTCTGAGCTTCACTTCCAGCTTGCTCCATAGTCTGGGATCCGTCACTGTGAGTATTGCTGGGTTAACAGAAGAAGGAACGCTATGTGGATGCTTCATTTACATCATTCATGTTGTCCTTCCTTGAGCGTAGACTGTTAGCAATCAGTTTACTGTGCTGGAATCAGAAACCCTTCAGGCACCTATCTTTGTAGAGGAGTTTGTAACTGTCTTGTCTTGTCCAAGCAGCACATTTACAATGGTTAGAGATACTCTCTGGCATTTAACAGGATGTCTGTATTTTCTAGCCCTGGTTCTGATCTCATAACCCTTTTGACTCCTGTTCAAGAACCAGCTGATTCAGGTTCTGGTAAGGTATTAGCTGGCGAAATAGGTTGAGTAGTTGCTTCCTTCTCATTGGTTTTACTGTCTGGTTTTGCAATATAGTGAGACACAATTGGTGGTAAACAACCCCTCAATTCTGCTAAAACAAGGAATTCTCAGATTTCTTGGAGGGTTACTTGATGCAATTTCTTAAAGGGTATGTGGAGGGACTTGCTGTTCTCCCATGTGCTTATTAAACTTGCAAGATTTACAACTTTGTGAACAGGACATGTTTTCACTGAGATTTTGCTTTCTTGTGGGTGTTGTGGGGTGTTCTAGGTGCTCTGCTGTGTAGACAAGCAGGGGATTCTTTCCTGGCCAAACCCCAGCCCAGAGACTGTTCTGTTCTTCAGTGGGAAGGTGGAACCTCCTCATGATAGCCATGAAGATCTGACTGATGAGCTCTCTACACGGTCCTTCTGCCATCCTGAGATGGAAGATGAGGTGAGTGATGCATCACGTATGTTTGCTGTAATCATAGTTTGACTGTCATGTTTGACAATGTTGCAGTACAGAGGAGGCCCTTTGCTTGTGTGCCATAATTCTTTGCTTAAAAGATAAAGCAGCACTGAGGATCCTAAAGCAACAGGTAAATCAGTAGTGGCTTATGTTCAATTACTGAGTCACCTCTGTTCATGTTGTTGGTCTCTTGTAGCCCCATGAAAGGGATGCTTTGCTCTCTGGCCCCCTGGGAGACACAGTCCACGTGGCCACTGAGCAAGAGAGGAACAACTGGTGTGCTGATCCCCCAAAGGCTCCTGATGCCCATGCCCACCGAAAGCCAAACAGCAGAAGCAAACATCCCTCTGGGTCCAACGTGAGTTTTAGCAAGGACACAGAGGGTGGAGAAGAGGAGCACACTCAGGTAAGATTTACTAGAGGGGCACACAGATTGTCTTGTGAAGCTATAAGACAGACCTGAAGACATAGAATCTTCCCTGTTGGGAATTTGATGATTGGTAATTCCCTGTGGGATTCAAAGCTTAAGTTGTATCATTTGTAACCACTAGAATTCTGTCTGTTGGCCCAGGTTGTTGGTGACAGTGAGGTGCTGGCTTGTGAGGCTGAAGACTTTGTGTGTGACTACCACCTTGAGATGCTTAGCCTCTCCCAAGACCAGCAGAACCCTTCCTGCATCCAGTTTGATGACTCCAACTGGCATACACATTTGAATTCCCTCAAACCTCTGGGCCTGAACGTGCTGCTCAATCTCTGCAATGCCAGTGTGACAGAGCGTTTGTGCCGCTTCTCTGACCACCTCTGCAACATTGCCCTCCAGGAAACTCACAATGCTGTGCTGCCTGTCCATGTGCCCTGGGGCCTTTGTGAGCTTGCCAGGCTAATAGGTAAGGAGAAACTGGATGAGCAAACACAGAGAAATCAGAGCTGTCAGTAGACACTTAATCCTTAGAGAGCACAAGAAAAATATTTCCCCAGTCCTGGTCACTGAGAAGTTAGAATTGCAGAGCTGACTGTTATTGTTCGAGTGCCAAAAAAGTCTATTAAAGAGATTGCTTTTGGCAAGCTCTGCCATTGTAGACCCTATCAAAGGAACAAATGTCATCAAGGATGTTTCCAGCCAGCTCTGACTAGGCTTAGTATTCTTCTTCCTAGAGTCTGCCAGTCTCATCAGGAGGCAAAGAATACCTGCTGTTGGACACATAGCTGCCCTGACTTTGCAGTAATGCTTTACCGGGAGTTTAGCTATAAATTATGTGAGAGACCTCAGCTCATTTTATAGATGGGAAAACCAGGGTGTAGAATTGGTAAGAGGTTAGTAGTAACATTAGGATTAAAATCAGAAAGCTCTTGAATTCACTTCACTGCCTGTCCTTGTATGTTATATTTCATCTCTTCAGTGAACCAGAAGCATGAAGGCTCTAATTATTGAGGACATCTTGTCCTTCTGAATGTTTTTCATCCCAGGTCTTGAGCCGTCTTGGTGCAAGATGCAGAGTGAGCACAGCTCATCTGCCTGTTGCTGGGGAGATGTCAGAATGAGTGCAGTGTGTGGCACAGAAGCAGGAGCCTGCTTTGGTTAGAGCCTGATTTTTCTCCTCGTGTTCACATTTCAGGTTTCACGCCAGGTGCTAAAGATCTTTTCAAGCAAGAAAACTATTTGGCCTTGTACCGCTTGCCAAGTGATGAGATGGTTAAGGAAACAATCCTGGGGAAGCTTTCATCGATCACCAAGAGGAGACCACCCCTGAGCCACATGATCAACCTTTTTGTGAAGGACACCACAACCAGTAAGGCTGCCCCTTTCTTTGGGCATCCACTTGATATAGGAGAATCTTTTCTGCAAGGAACCTAGAAAGTGTCAGACTAGAAGAGTCTGGAATCTCTGTGAGGTGATGGCCTTGCTCTGCCTAGGATCGGTGCTGTGATGTATTGAGGGGGAAGTGCCTTTCCCTTGAGACATACTGACATACTGGTCCAGCTCTGGCTCAGTCCAGGATCATTAATAGTTTGTTTAAATTGCCTTAGATAGCACATAGTAAACCTATTTTCTGGGACCACAAGGCAATGCAGAACAAGGTGGGAGGTTTATTGGCTTATGAATAAATTTCATTGTGGTAGGGAAGCTGATACTTCATAGAGTTGAATATTCCACAGTGTTTTAGCTAGTGATGTTCATCCTTCTGATAACCCAAATCCCTAATCATTGTGTTTGTGAATTGTCTGGTATATTGTATTGCATTTCTATATTGCATACACATAGGAAATCACAGTAAGAAACTCTGTGTGAGCTCACGCTGACCATGAATATGGTACCTGTAGCCATGCTGACTTTTCCACTCTCAGTCTTTCCTATTCTAATAGGAATGGACTAGGATGGAAAGGACACACAGCTAGGCACTGTCAGGCATAAAGCACCTCAGCAAGATTTAACAGCTTGTCTGTCAGAGCTCTCAGTCTCTTTGTAATACCTTAAATTGACTGATCTTGGCTCTCTGGGTTGACATATGTTTGATATTGAACCAGAAATATGATTATGCAGGCCAGAGATTTACCAAGTAAATTCGCTTCTCTTGCCCAGTTCTTCTTAAATTTGTATCTTAATCTGAAGAGGAGTTTTTTCATTTATCTTGATTGCTGCTGTTTTGCCTTTGTGAACAAGAATTTTTCTGATGCTGATATTCTTACTTAATGTTGCCTCATTTCAACTCCTTATCCTTGTTTTTAAAGGGTTTAGTTTAAAGGCTGGAGCTCAGACAAGTAAGTGTGTGACCTGGATTATGCTGTCTAGAGTGAATTCTAGGAGGAATTTTGCCAGTGGTGTTAGTTAACCATTGAAACACCGCTTATCCCTTGAAACTTCCTAAATTGTATGCAAGTAGAAACAATGAATGATGCAGGTAATACTGGGTGGAATCAAATGGCTCCATTCGCAAAGAAGAGCCAGCCCCAGATGATAATGACTAACCTCCCTTGATACATTATTTGTGAATAAATCTCAGATCCTCCCACTCCCATGACACGCTGAAGGCAAAGGGAGATGCATAATAAATTCTACAGCTGTAGCAGAAATAGGAGGCAGCTTATCTGTACATTCCCCTGCTATTCCACTAAAATATGTGTCTCACCATCTGGCAGTGTTCATCCCAAATCCATAGTAACCACATGGAAATGAGGGGCTCACGGGCACTTTCAGAGGAGTGAACTGGCTTGATATAGACTCTGTCTTCTTTTGCTGTAGTTGCACTCCTCGATTCCTTTTTCCCTCTGCCTCAAGGCTTAGCTGTAGCAGCTTGGCTCTTCCTGGCAAATCCCAGCAGTCATGAATGGGTGGTCATCCCCCAGCCCTATTCATTAGTTCTCTCCCTTGTGCCAGAGAAATCCTGGCCTTTGAGTTTCTGGTTTAGTAAGGGAAGAGGCTGAGCTCATTTTACTGGCAGTGAGAGCTGAATGAACTCCTTCCAGTTCACAGTGTGTGCTGTTGCTTAGAACAACTGTTGTGGGGGATGCTGGTGATAATGGGAAATGGATTGTGATTGTGGTTGGGCATAGGGTGTATGTACCTGGTGGTCATCTCTGAGCTCCAGCTCTGTGCCCAGGGCATTGGATTTGTATGAACCAAGGTGGGAAGTATTAGGTGTTTGTGCAGCAAAATTAAACAGAGCTCTGCACAAGTACTCCTTTGTGTCCCCAAGACAGGCTCCTTTCACACAGAGCTCCTGTTTGTCTTGGAAGTTTGTTATGCTGATAAACTTGGTGTGTGATGACTATTTGTAGCAGAAAGCAGAGAGCTGCTGTGTTTTGGAAAATTCTCCAGTGTTTCTGAGGGTCGCTGTCTGGTTTGTGTGAGTGGATATTCTTGGTTCTCGATTTCTGCAGCCAGTGTGAGCATTTGCAGTCAGCAACAATGCCTGCAAAAAGCCTTTGGGCTCATTTGTCTTGGCAGTGATGTTTTTTTCATTAGATCAGCTTTGAAGCTGTTGGGGGCAAAGTAACAGAGCAGCTGGAGGAGGGAATGTAGACAGAGAAGCCTGCGTGTGTGCAATGTTAATGTGTCAGTGCGAGTGAAAGGGAGCAGAGTGAAAGGGAGCAGGACGTGAGGAGGCGCAGGCAGCCCTGCACCCTCTCAGTTGTGGCCTGAGCCTGGGACCTGCATCACACAAATGATGCCATTGAGAAACATTTTTTAACATCTCTGTCTACAACAGAGAATAAAAGATTTTAAGTTTTTGTATTAAAGAGTATTGGAATTTAAAAACCAGGACAAACTGTGGTGTCCATTGTTCTTCAATTCTTTCCTGATCACAACATGAGTTCTAGTTTCTTATGTTGAACTTTTTACTCATCCTGGTTTAACACATTTTCAAGACCCTTTGTAAAACAGGCTGCTATGTGTTGGGTCACCCTGCTAAATTAGCTTCTGCTACTGGAATGGAAGGCATTCAAGAATAGCTCTCACCCTGCAGATCTACGCCTGGCCCAAAATTGAATGCACTTTCCAGTGTAGGCACACTTTCATCCCCATAGGCTCCTTGCTAGTGCTTATACTCTCATGAGAAGCACACAGAAATAGCTTCTGTGCTATTGGATAAAGGAACAAGATAATGACTACCTTCTGTAGGAGCAGGATTGTTACACAGTGTTCAGGGCTCATGTTTTATCACATAAATATCAAGTGTGTCAAGGCAGTTTGCGGGAACACTTGTTTTAACAAATAAGGGCACAGTTGGTGTGATGTCCCTTTCCCGAGAGCCTGTCTGTGTGATGCTGACTCTGTGTTCTCCACTACAGGCACCGAGCAGATGTTTTCTCATGGGACAGCTGACATCATCCTTGAGGCGTGCACAGACTTTTGGGATGGTACCGATATCTACCCCCTCTCTGGCTCTGACAGGTGGGCAGTTTTGTCACTTGCTGCATTCTAGGAGCTGCAGATCAATGGCAGAAGGAACCTAGTCTTTGTTGAAACTCCCTTTCCTGATGCTTGTTAAGCTGTTTAATAGAAGCTTCAATTAGGTTTTGAATGTGAGCTGTTTCTGCTTATAGTTAATTGTTATAGCAGTGTAATAGATTAGACAGCAACAAGTGATCTGTTAACCTGTAAGACAAACCCACTTCTTATGATACCTGTTAAAATACCAACCTCTGATCAGTGGGCTGTACTGTGGAGTAGGACTGTAATTATATTCAGGTCATGTGCTGGTGGCAGAGAATTTTTGTTGCTATTCAAGACAAAGACCTTTTATTGTATAAAATGCAAAGTGGCTGATTCTTCCTGCTGTTTACAGCTCCAAACCAGTCCTACACACTGCATCACACTCTTGTAGTCCTGCTGCAGTATCTGACAGTGTCTGTTGCATTTTTGTCTACCAGTTAAACTACTGTTCCTGCTGGCAGAGCAGGCCAGTCAGGTTTGATTGCATTGACTAGCAGCACACCGTTTGTTCTTCCAGGCCTACTTATTCCCAGGTGTAAGAAAACTCCCACTGGTCCTTTTTGTAACGTTTATTGTCTTAGAAGCCCATGAAAAATCCCATGTATTGTCTAATTTCTTACCTTTGTGAGTTCAACATATAGAAGGAACTTCACGCTATTCCAGTGACTGAATATTGAGAGACTTCACATACAGCTCCTGGGACCAAACTCTGAAAGGAGACAAGAGAAAAGTCTGTTACTGCAACTATCTCTGCCATAGATACAATTATCAGAGTTGTCAGATCCCTCCTTAGTGTTTATTTCCCTACAGATAAATTCTCTCAGATAAATTAAACTTCTACTATCATGCAGTGGATTTCCCTGGAATCATCTGTCAGTCATGTCGAGCACGTTATAGTCATAAGAGTATTCAAAAAGCACCATGTTCATACTCATCAGTCTGTCTGATGAGCAAACAGAAATGGCCACCACTGCTCTGTTGGAATATGTTTTGTTACCCTGTAATGCCTGCAGCAATAGACTCTGACCACTTCTCATGGAATACATTTTTCCAGATACCCAGCTGGTGGTTTCTCTGGTGTGTGTTGTCAGAAGCACAGCACATCTCTGCTAACTTGGTCTGTGTTTTGTCTCTTCAATGTAGGAAGAAAGTGTTAGATTTCTACCAGCGAGCCTGCCTATCAGGATACTGTTCTGCCTTTGCATACAAGCCAATGCATTGTGCCTTGTCGTCCCAGCTCAATGGCAAGTGCATAGAATTGGTGCAGGTCCCTGGGCAGAGCGCTATCTTCACCTGCTGTGACCTCCCTGGGACGACCCCCATCAAACAGAGCAGTCGTAGGAATAGCTGGAGCTCAGATGGTACGTGTCTTCTATGCTGTCCCTAAGTAAGTTCTGCTACTGGGCCAGGCACTCGCTTTCTGATCACTCTAGAACTGTAAGAACATTGTTCAGCGTAACAGGTGGAAATTGAGAACTGAGTGTTTTTGGGGTAGATGCATTTCCAGAGGAAGTCAGGATGAAGCCACTGCTAGAGATATTACTAGTTTAGTTACTGAAGCTTGCAGAGAAATTCTTCTACTTGTGGGAGGCCTGTCTCTTAAAGCAGGCAGAAGAAAGTCAAGACTTTGGGCTGTTTTGATAGTTGGTTTGCTCTTTGTCTCATTTTATGGCAATGACATGTGCTGGGTTTTTCAAAGGAAAACAAACATATGCTGGTACGTGACTGGTCCCCCTTGATGGATGTTGTTGCTGTCCTGAGGAAACTGATTCCCACTAGATGAATCGTACATCTCCTCCAGAACAGCAGTGGAAGCTGGGAAATAAGCACATACCATTACATAACTCCAGGAGGCTCTTCTGGAAAACCAGTCTGAATCTCTTTCAGCCTTGGTCTTCTGTAAAATGTAAATAATTGTGTTTTCGACAGCTGGGAGGCAGTGGTGAACAAGAGTTTTCAAGATACATTTGTGTCCCCTCTATAGCAAGCTCTGCAACTGTGTGAAGTGTTACATTATTTTGTACCTCATGCTGCAACCAGCTCCCAGTCATCACAGGCTGATCTGGTGATGGTGAAGGAGCCCTGTCAGAGAACCTTTGGGATCTTTGAGGGTATCTGCAATGAGCTGGAGGGAACATGATCCAGTTCCTTTGCATCAGCCCTTTGTACTATGATACTGCTGTGCCTCAGCTAGACTCACCACGTTGTTTAAGCACAGTATGCTGTGTTTTAAGATGCACACGTGAATGTGTTGCATCATACATCCTTCACTTTCCTGCCCCAGTGCCTTGTGACTGATCCCTGTCTTCTGCTTTTTTTCCTTTCCATGCTTGCCGCTTCACACTTGTATTCTTGGTTGCATATGTGGGGATGTCCTGAAACTACTTCTGTGATTGGGGTATGCTGGAACAAATGGATCTCTCTCTGTCTTTCCTCCTGTGTATCTGCATGTTTCTGTGTACTTGGGTGTTGTCTTGGTGGCCTGCCCCACCATGTATACTTTGATGCACACGTGACCCCTTGTGTCTCATCGTGACTGCGTGTTGTTTGCATGCCTGAAGAAGGGATTGGGGAAGTGATGGAGAAGGAGGACTGTATCCAGGCTCTGAGCGGACAGATCTTCATGGGAATGGTCTCATCTCAGTATCAGGCCCGTCTTGACATTGTCCGCCTCATTGATGGATTGGTCAATGCCTGCATTCGTTTTGTCTACTTCTCCCTGGAAGATGAGCTCAAAAGCAAGGTAAGCTGGCTTTGCGGAAGCCCCTGAATGTGCATGTCCCCTAGTTGTCTGACTGGAGAGTTTAACTCCAGTGCTATCTAAGGTTAATCTGATTCAGCTAACTAAGGGGTCCAGAAGGTACCTACACTCCAGTAAGGCATTTTGCTGCAATACCCTGCCTGGACAGCAACACTGAAATATTTGTCTGCCCACCTGCAGGTGTTTGCTGAGAAGATGGGTCTTGAGACTGGCTGGAATTGCCACATATCTTTAACACCCAATGGTGATGTGCCTGGCTCCGAGATCCCCCCCTCTAGCCCCAGCCATGCTGGCTCTCTACATGATGACCTACATCAGGGTGAGAACTGTGCCTAAGCCACTTCAAATGACACATGTTTCCTAGATGGTTGTTTTAAACCCCTTTTTGGGTTCCTGTATTGTCACCAAACACCTGATCCTTGAGAGCTTGGAGCACAAAACTGAATGGGGCTGAGCTGTGTGTGTATGAGCAAGAGCCTGACATTTATGGCCTTTCTACTCAGTAAGTACTGCAGTTGTTGGAAACAAGTATCCTCCTGTGCACCAGCTGCCAGGATTTTACAACTGCTCATTAATGTTTTGGGTTCTTGCTAGGGCTCTGGTGAAGCCACTGAGGGTCTCTTACCTGTGCATTACTGTCTTTTCTTACTTCACATGGAATTTCTTCGCTCTCTTCCTCCTCTAGAAGTAAAAAAAAAGCAGAACAGATAAACTATTGTGTCTTTAAAAAGAAGAGATAGCTCAATGTACTTCTAAGCAGATTAGTCACCTAAAAATACTGCATTTGAGATGACTGAGTGGGATCCAAGTGTTGCTAACCTAGAAAGTCAGGCCTCATGCTTCCTGGCTTCTGCAGTGCCACGTGAATGTGCCATGTGGGTGGCACAGGGGTGGCAAAGGTAGCTTTGTGCTTTTTATTTATGCTGCTTCTCTCCACTCCAGTTTCTCGAGAAGATGTAGAGGGTCTTCTGCTGATGGAAGAGGAAGGGCACTCGGATCTCATCAGCTTTCAGCCAACAGACAGTGATATCCCCAGTTTCCTGGAGGACTGTAACAGGGTGAGGCCCCCTTTTCCTACATACCTTATGCTTATGGTCAGTAGTGTCCCATCATTACTCCTGGAGTGAATTCCTCTTCAGAGAAAATCGACTGACTTGCATTGTGACTCCTGATTCCCACCTGCTTCCAGCTTGGTATCTAGAACCTGGAAAGTGTGAGATTCAATGTTAATCATTTTTGCTGAACAGCCACAACTCTTTCTGGATCTCTTTCCCATGTGCTGGGCAAGGAGTGGGAGTAGCACCACATTCCATGCAGATATAAGAAACTGTCTCTCCTCCAGCTCAGCCATGGCTGGTGCTGCCCAGTGCTCAATGTAGAACAAGCTCTTCCTGTCCTCTTAAACGACTCAAACATACTCAGCAGAGGTTACAGGAATAACTGAGATAGATGCAGATATTAAAACAATATCTATTAGGCCTGGTTTTAGAAAGTGATAACCTTTCCCTTGCATTTGCAATAGATCTTGTTACTGGGAGAAAGCATGTGGTCTCTGACTAGATTCTCCACATGTGTAAAAAGTCCTTAGAAATCCTTGAGCCAAGGTTTATCATGTTGATCTTATAAAGCCCAAGGGCAAAAAAAGAGGGCTTGGCACATCAGTGCAGAACTTTAGAAGACTTCATATAGTGGCTTGGGAAAGATACCTTCCATTTGCAGGGACATCAGTTTGTGTCTGATCTTGAAGTTGCATAATGCCTCTAAGCCTAATTCATATTTCAGCAGTCCCGACTGAAATGCCTTTCCCTCAGATGCACTCCCCTGGTTTAGTCTCTTGTTTCTCTTTTTCAGGCCAAACTCCCAAGAGGGATCCACCAGGTGAGACCTCACCTGCAGAACATAGACAATGTGCCTTTGCTGGTGCCACTCTTCACAGACTGCACCCCGGAGAGTAAGTGGTGCTGAGCCCCATCCTGCCTTGCTGCTGTCCACAAATACCTTCCCATTCATTTGCTCAGGTTTCTCTGGGTGTGGGGATGGGTGAAGGGGAGGAGACGGAGTACAGAAATCAAGAGGGGCCTTTTGGTATTAAAGACCCTCTGTTGGTGCCTGTGGGAAGCCAGGTGTTAACTTCATGCTAGTGCAGCTGTTCCCTAGCTACAGACCTGGACTGTGAACCACTCCTCTCAATTTGCATTCATCAGAGACACAAAAGCAAACATCTAAAATGTTCGTGCATTTTATTAAAAAGGCATTATCAACTTGCTAGGAGACTTTGATCTCTGCTCGAAACCCTCACTGCCTTATATAACGTGGAAATCACTTCCCAGATTTTTCTTGTGGCAGTCCCTGTTAACACCTTCTGGTGATTTGCAGAACTGTTGACTGCAGAGACCCCAAAGTACAACATTTCTTTGTCTCTCCAAGAGATCCTGTTTTGTCTAAGAAAAGGGCTGAGTCCTTGGCCGGTTAATACTTGTCCAGTCTGCAGTAAAAGCATGAAACATCATTATGATTTGGCATTTTAAGTACCTCTGAGCACAGTTTATAAAGCACCAGTAAGAACCAGTTACAGCGCAGTCTGCCTACGCAGTCAGTGCCCAGTAGATTTCTTCTCTCTTCCTGACAGAAATAGCAATTTCCCACTTTGTCCAACCCTTTGCTGGTCTGGGTGCACTTAGAGAAGTTGTTTACACAGGAATCTGCAGAGAGTGGGTTTTGGTTTTTTTTTCTTGGAGCATTCTAGAAAATTTATACATGCACAGTTACAGAAACAGAACCCCATCAAACAGCAGCTTTGATTCTAAGGCCTGGGAGGCTGTTGCTAAAAAGATTGATGAAGGTTAGAGGTAGCGCATGAACAGGGGCTGGCTCTGAGTAGGGCTAAGTGTGACACTGCTTTTGGAGTGGTTTGTTATATTCCTGCTGTTCCTTCAGACTTTCTGCTGAGCAGAGTTGTAATTGTGCAGTTATTTTAGGTTTGAATTACTCAGGTTTATTTAATTTCTGATGTTTTCTACAAGACCATTTGATGCTGAGGCCATCTGTATTCTGCTCCCAAGCTGTACCTACAGCTCTGGTTTGAGAGAGATGCTAGAGATACAAATCTCTAAGCGAGTTGTGTGACTCCAGCCTAGTTCCTGCAGAAAGCTGGGATACAGAATGCTTGGACTGCAATTAATTAGCTCTTTAATTGTGTGCTTAGACTTTGTATCTTGCTGTACATGACTGAGTATCAGCTGGGGTAATGTTAAAAGATTGGGCTGCTTGTTATCCAGACAGGCAGGGTTGGGGAAGCACTGCATCTGCCTGTGCATAATGACAAGCAAATGTTTTTCTCTCTCTGTCCCTTTGCAGCCATGTGTGAGATGATCAAGATCATGCAGGAGTACGGGGAGGTGACCTGCTGTCTGGGGAGCTCTGCCAACCTGCGGAACAGCTGCCTCTTCCTGCAAAGTGATATCAGGTGGGACAGGACCCACCTGAACTTCCTATGCCTTGAGCTTAGCAAGTGCCCAGTCACAGGTCCCACCAGATCTATGGAATGTGCAGGAGATGCTCAAAATTACTCTGTCCATTATTAACTGCATTTAACTCATTAAGGGAGATTTCGGTGATACTGGATGGGAAGATTATCTAGGTCCCTTGACACACACAGATACTCCTCTCCATCTTTGAAAGGAAGATGTTACTCTTGCATGCTGAACCATGCACCTGCTAACATTACAGGTGCTTCTCATTGGGTGAAAGTGCCCTTCTGGACCAATCAGTTTGTTGACCAAACCCAGATGTGTTCATTATTTCTCTGAATAACTAAAACTTGAGGAACATTGATTCTGAATTTGTATTGCAAGTCAGGCTATCTCTACCAGCAAAGTAGACAGAGGTAGAATGGCACAGCACAGCATGACTTTACAAGCTCAGCTGCAGTGAAATGTGGTTATCTCAGGGATGAGAACTTTCAGTAATGCTCCTGCATGTCCTTGCAGTATAGCACTGGACCCTCTTTACCCATCTCGCTGCTCCTGGGAGACTTTTGGTTATGCCACCAGCACCACCATGAATCATGTCTCTGAAGAGCTCACCCCACTACAACTCTCAGGGCAGCTCAACAGCCTCCCTTGCTCCATGTCCTTCCGCCAAGAAGAGAGCACCAGCATCATCAGACTCATAGAGCAGGTAAGCCATCCGCCCCTCTAGTACTCACCCCTCTGTTCACAGCTCGCAAAGAGCTCATGTGAACATTCTTGTCGAGTTGCCCACGGAAAGCTGCCCGCATTAGCTTTGCTCATGTCTCCTGCCCTTTGTTCAGGGAGCACAAAAATTCTCTCTCTGCCTGCTGCCAGCCCAAGGGGTAGGGCTTGGTTTAGGAATGATGCCTTGTGGCAACAGAACAGGAATATTGTTCAACTGGATAAAGTTTGAACTCAGAGATCTCTCACCATGCAATAATGCAGTACTAAGGAGAAGTGTTACCCCAGTGCTGTGGGTTGACCCCAGACCCCTTTGCCAGAGGTTTAAGCCAGGAGGTTTAAACTTACGTTCCTCTTGGTTTCATTCTGCCTTTCCTTCACAACCTTCACACCTAAGTGGAGACATTCCCTTTCTGCTTACAAGGTGTCCAGAATCTCTTCCCTCCCACTTCCCCTGCAGGCCACATGTCCTGCCCCTGCCTGCCAATAATTGCTCTTGGCTGAGAACTGTTCCTATCCCAGTGAGGGCTCTGAGGGCTTGTGCTTCCTTCCAGGCTAGGCATGCAACCTACGGGATCCGCAAGTGTTTCCTCTTCCTGCTGCAGTGCCAGCTGACCTTGGTTGTCATTCAGGTGAGTCCAGGCCTGGCTGGGGACAGCATTAACAGAGGACAGAACTGCTACCAAGACTGTTAGTGGCTGCAGTGTGGCAGCTATATAAGAGAGGAAGATGGCCTTTAGTCTGCTTTACACAGTGTCTTTGGGGAAGTTGCAGATGGGAACTCTGACCTCAGCCTGTGTTGACCCCTCTCCCTGACTCTGCTACAGGGTTTTCTCTTGAAACCCTTTTTCCCTGGAGAAAAGCATCCCCTGCAGCACCTGCCCCAACAGCCTGGAACACGGGGATGAGCTGTACAGTCAGCCTAGTTACAGCTTATCCCAGCGTTTTGGAGAAGACAGTGACATCTTTGGTAACAACAGTGTCCTGGCACTGCTTACACTGTTTGCTTTTGGTTGTTCTTGTCCAGTTCCTCTCCTGCCTGGTGCAGCTTCCCCCCATCCTCAGTACCACAGACATTGTGTGGCTCTCCTGTTTCTGCTACCCACTGCTCAGGTGAGTCTATCAGACAGGGTACAGTGTTCTGCCTCCCAACCACAAGGTGCACAGACTAATCCCCCAGTGTCACTATGTCCATGTGAAAGGAAAGCTAACGTCTCCTGTAGCATGCTAAGAAAGCTTTTAAGATTCTTCCAAATACCTGCTTTGACAAGGTGTTTGGAAACGGACAGGATTTGCCTGCTGTCTAGCTTGAACTTCCATCTGAAAATCTTCTAATCCTGATATGGTTGCACTGACTGGAGTGTGATGGGCAGCCTAGAATGTCAGGCAGAGACCAAGGTAGCGGGGGTGGGTTGTTATGTGAGGTGATGTCCCTCTACTGTCTGCATCTGCCATGAATGATGCCTTTAGAGCCTCTGCTTAAGTGCCAATGCTCCAGGCAACCTGAGGAGCTTATTTGGGTTCAAGTGTTTGACACAGACAAAGAAACCCAATGGTTCTGCTACTTGAAATTGTTACTGAGAGAATACCTTAACCTCTCTGCAGCATCTCGCTCCTGGGCAAGCCTCCTCACAGCTCCATCATGACCATGGCAACAGGAAAAAACTTGACTTCCATTCCCAAGAAGGTAGGTGGCCCATCAGGTTAAAATGATTTACACATTTTTCTTTTCTCCATTGTCCCAGCATTGGTGCATTGCTGAGGTGCTGTACCTTCCCAGCTCACTTAGTAATTGATCCATGGTGTCAGCCATGCTGCCCAAAAGCCTGGCATGGACAGGAAAGCAATCTCTTAGTGCCAGTAGGGCCACAGGGCAGATCCATATCTCAGCATCTCATCTGTTTTACCCTGGTTCTTTTGCATGGGCTGATGCCCTGATGGTTTACACAGCGGGAGACTGGGCCAGCAATGTGCCCATGTCACCCTCCTGCCTCTCCCTTATCCACAGACTCAGCACTACTTCCTGTTCTGCTTCCTGCTGAAATTCAGCCTGACCATCTGCTCCTGCCTCATCTGCTTTGGGTTCACACTGCATGAGTCCTGCAAAGAGGTGAACGCTACTAGCCTCAACCTCACTGCCTGCTCCTCCATCATGCTGCACAGGTGAGGAACTGAGCCTGGTACAACCCCTCACCCTGTGGGGCCTGGGACTCTTTACCCTTCCCAGGTAGAACTGGTATCTCTCTAACAAACTTCAGACTCTTGCATGATCCAGCTGTAATAGCCATGCAGAGGGCTAGGAGGTCTCCCTATAAACTTGACTGTTGTGTCTTTGCTTGCTGTTATCTCCTGGTACTAGGACAGCCTGACTCCTAGTTCACACTTAGTTCTTTCAGCTATCAGAGAAGGACATGGCCCTGGTGGGAATGGATAAGACAGTGAATCCCCACTGTTGACATCTTTCCTGTGTCCTCATTTCCCAGCAATGCTGATGGTGCTCCTGACTGGTTTGGGACATTTTCCAATGCTCTTCTTGTAGCCCAAAAACTCACAGCTGGCCTGATTGTTTTACACACAGGTAAGCCCCTGTTCCTAGACCCCTGTTATCCATCTTTTGCCGCTCTCTTTGTTCCCCATACCAGAGCACAAGCTCCCTGGTAGAAACAGACACTGCAGTAAGTCAACACAGGCATAAAGCTCCTTGTCCTACTAAACATAACCCTAGAGATTAAAGGTAGCACCTTCTAGAACTGATTCCGCTTCCTA
Source organism: Upupa epops (assembly GCA_013397515.1). NCBI lineage: Eukaryota > Metazoa > Chordata > Aves > Bucerotiformes > Upupidae > Upupa > Upupa epops. Next base: position 247,697 of record VZRI01003146.1, read on the forward strand.
TGAGCCTGATGAAGCACTGGTTCCCTTTTGTCTCACTAGAAGGGCACAGCCCTCTTTGTTTTCTTCCAAATCAGCTAGCAGCATACTGCATCAATCCAGAAGCACTCACTGCTGCCTTTTTTTGAAAGAACCCCATTTCCTCTTCCCAAACAGCACACATGTAGCTCTACCTACCTCTGTGCTGGAAGCCTTTTTAACCCCTCTGGAGGGGCAGGGAGCCAGCTTCTTGTTGACCCTCATCAACTACATGTGTTCGCTTGGCAGAGTAGGTGCAGCTGCTCTCTGATACTCTTCAAGGGTCTCTGTTCCCTTGCCATCATATCCCATACTGCTGTGCATTGTGTGCTGAGATGTACAGTGTAACCAGGCCAACAAAAACACTTCCCAATTGTGGGAAGAAGTACTCTACATCCCTGGTCTGTGCCCTTCAGAGCAACGAGGTTGGGCAGGGCTGTCCTGCCTGGCAGGTGGGAAATGCTGTTTTGAAGAGCCTAAGCCAAAGCTGAGCAAATGCAGAGTCCTGTGCAGACACCCCTGGATTCCTGGCTATATATTGTCCTCTGGCCTGGAGCTTTCCACTGGTGCAGGCTTACAGTCACCCAGCAACAAGGGCACTCCCCTCCCTAGTCCTGGTCCTTTCTTTGCCTGATGTGTTTTAGCACATCAGGCTGTGACCCCAGCCATGGCATCCCCACAGTGAGAAGCCCTGTGCAGTGCTACTACTGCCCTGCCTGCTCAGGGGAGGCTGGGCTGTAAGGACCTTGAATGAGAGGTTGGTTTCAGGGCTATTAACCCCATGTCCCTGTGCAGTGATAGCTGTTGGGTGAAGTGCTGTAGCTGTGTGTGATGCTCAGTAGCCTCCTCTTCCATCTGTCCCCATAGTGTTCATATCCATCACCCACGTTCATCGCACCAAGCCGTTGTGGAAGAAGAGCCCCCTCTCCAATCGGTGGTGGACGCTCACTGTGGTTGTTGTGTGAGTATCCCCAGACCTGATGGGACACTTCAGGGCTGTAGACCTGCTCCAGCATCATCTGCAGGTTCTGTGAAGCTTCTTAGCTCTGCTGAGATTTGCTGTGTCTGTTCCTGAACTTAGGTTGCTGGGGCAAGTGGCCCAGACTGTACTGGACCTGAAACTCTGGGAAAACCTCAATTCTTCATTGACCTTTAACCATGTTTCCATCTCCCCTGTCTCATGGCTCCTGGGCTTTCTTTCCTTGATCCTGGTGGTTATCATCAATGAGATGGTCAAACTGCATGAAATCAGGTATGAGGGCCACGTGGAAGATGGGGACAAAGAGCTGGAACCTCCCTGCAGCCTGGCCTTGAGCTGCAGAAAAATGATGCACAGGGAGCAGGGCGGAGAATGAAAAGAAAAGGATGACTTGGTTTCGTGAATCACCTGGTTGTGTGCAAGCTCATGTTCCACCTCTCTGGGAGGAAGTGCAGGGCAGGAAAGAGGGTCAGGGAAGGGCAGTGGCAGTGATTGGGAGCAGGAAGGGAGACCAAAATTTCCTTATCTCAAACCAATGAGAGGGAGACAGCCAAGGCCTATGAAATACCAGTATGGAATTGGAGAGGGCTGTTCTCTCCATCTCATCCCATGAGGACAGAGAGGCATTGAATCACAGCAAGGGAAACACATCTTCACACAGAGCCTGGACTGTGGGACTCATTTTATTAACGGGAAGTGGCTGAAGCCAAGAATTAGCAGGCAAAGTGACTGGCTGTTCTTCCTAGCATAGGGAGCAGCCAGCGCTGGGAGTTAATGCTAACAAGTGTTAATTCGGGAAATGGGTTGGTGAGGAAAAGCAGCGGGGATTACTAGGAACCCTGGTGGGGAGCTGTCTTTGTTCCTGGGTAGAATTTCTGGACCTTTCTCCATTGTATCTGGTGGCTCTGGAGACGGGACTTGGCAGGTTGGGGTGGGACTGAGACCATGGGTTTCTCTCTGGATTTGATTCCGTTCCTGGGATACCACAGGACCCAGGCCAGGGGGTTCCCTGCTACTTGGGGCTCAGGAGCAGCAGCAGGGCAGCCCTGCTTGCTTTTCACTCCTCCACGTGCTGACTCTCTGCTTTCTTTTTATTCTTTAGGGTCCGGGTCCGTTACCAAAAGAGGCAGAAGTTGCAGTTTGAAACAAAGCTGGGGATGAATTCACCATTTTAAATGCTGTCAGCTCAAGTTCCCTGGAGCTAGGGCCATCCAGCCACATCCTGCACTGGGACAGTGGTTGCACCAAAGGCTCAGGGGATTTTCCCTCACACATGCAAACCAGCCTCCTCACAAAACTCCCATCAGCACCTTCCAGGGGCTCCCTGGCAGGGCACTGCTCTGGGAAGCCCTCCTGAAGGTAATGTGGTCCCTATCCAGCCTGTTGGGTGCTCTGCGGTGATCCTGCCTGCAAGCTCTGGTGGCTGTTCAAGCTGCTCTTCCTTTATTTATTTATTACTAGAGGTTTTTGTTAGTGTCATGGTGATGCTGAAATGAAGTGACTCCTTCCCTCTGTGTGAGCAGATGGGTTTCCTGGAGCTAGCAGGAGGATTTGGGGAGAGCAGGAGAGACGTAGGGCTGCTGAAGCAAGAGATTGCTATCGAAACCCATCTTGTTTCTCCATCTTCATGTGCTCTCCTGGACGATGTGTGTTCATGCATGCCTCTGCGTGCCCTCACCCACCTCCCTGGCCCTGTGTCTTGGGATGAAGGAGCTACCTTTCTTGCAGCTCCAGGAATGTCTGGCGCTCTTGTTCCCAAGTGGGCACTGGGGCTCGTGCAGGCTGCTGGAAAGGCCCCTGCAGCTGGGCCAGGCCTGCCCTCTAGTGTTGTTGCTGTAGCCACAGGCCGGCTCTTGAGTGCTTCACGAGAAGAGAGGTAAGACAGGGCTTTAGAAAAAGCTGCTTTTGGCCCTAGTGATCGGATGTGGAGGAGTCAGGAGAGCAGCGCTGCCTGCAGGGAGTCAATGTGATTCGGCTTCCGCCAGCCCCTTTGTGTTTTAACAAGCCACAGAGTGGTTTATAATTGTCCTTGTTTTTGCAATTGGGATTGCTGTTCTGCTTCAGTAAAAAGCTGTTTGAGAGACCACAGCCTAGGACCTGTGATCCTGCCCTAGAGGGAGAGGGTATCTGTGCAGGATACCTGCTGCTTAAGGTTTTGACTGACAGGGAACTCGTGTACAGCGCCTTTCCCAGAACTGTGATTACCCTGCCTCCAGTACTGTCTGTCCGAGGCATGGAGAAACCCCCTCATCAGGTCTTCCTGTGGCAGTTCTTGGAAGTCTCTCCCCTTCCTGCTGGTGCTCTCATATCAGCTTCCTCTTTTTCTGGAGGTCTCTTCTTCATTTGACTGGGGGAACCTTTCCCCAAAGGCTGCTGCAAACTGTGGTTTGCTCCAGTGCAGTACATGTGTTCCTGAGCTCTGAACAGACTCCAGCTGTACTGGAAACACTGGTGCTGTTGTGGGCTGACAGTCGAGGGCCAAACAGGAGCACCCACTTAGCTACTGGGATATTTGCAGTTCATGGAGGTGTTGACTCTCTTCCTAGTTCTAAAAACTGTCTAAAGCTGGTTAAATTCTGGCACTGGCTTTGCTCCCAGTGTTAACACTACAATGTAGGGCTGTTGCTTCCCCTCTGGTACCTAAGACTACCCCACCCTGCTAGTCCTTCCCTGGCAGGCTGGCTAGGAAGCCCCAAGCTCTGTCCTGCTGCTTCAACTTGTCTTCCTTATACTTCAGCATAACCGGAGTGCACACACTGCTGTGTATCTCTAAGCAATACCCTCCTCCCTATTATAGGACTGGTAGGAGAGCAAAGTGGGGTACAGCTAGTCCCTGAGCTCTGGGGACAGAGGATGCTGGAGGGGAGCAGCTAGGGGAGTTCAGAGGCCTGGGATGGGGTTCCTGCAGCTGGAGAACAGCTGTTTAGGTTCCATGCTGCTGGCAGGGTTGCCTGGGAGCAGCAGCTCACTGAGGACCTGCAGGCTGCTCCTTGCAAGGCAGCAGCACCTAACTCCTACCCACCCTTACTAGCTAGGCTGAACTCTGCTTCTCTTTCACTTGGGCTACATCTTTCTCAGTTCATGAAACACCAGGTCCAGATCATTACTTGAGAAATCAGCTTGTCTTGGTGTTGGGGCAGGTGGGACAGGGTCTCAGCTGTGAGCTGGAGTCAGGTAGCACCGAGCTGCATCCTGCTGTTCCTGCCATTGAACATCCCCCCAGCCCTTGGCTCTTGCCCTGTGCCACCAGCTGCTGTGGGTGATAAAAGGCAGCAGATACTAGGGCTTCCTGCTGGCCCCACCTTTCTCTGGAGGAGGAACCTCCAAGGTTTTCTTCTCTGGCTCATCACAGATGTTTATTTTCCTGCATCCTCCTTCCCTGGCTAGACTCGGCGGGAGCCGAGGCGCATGAGCAGAGCCTTTTGGACGGCCTTGTCAACACCACCCTTCCTGAGGGGCCGAGGGTCAGGGTGCACGGCTTCACAATGAAATTTCCTACGTTGAGATGTTTTTAAATGGTGTATATTTTATATTAAAATTTTTGGGATGTATGTAAAAATACCTAATTTGTATTAAAACTTGTAAAGTGTATAAAAAATAACCCGAATGCAGACCCTCATGCATCCAGTGTTTGACTGGCAATAAACGATTGTTCTGGATAATTCACAGAGTGGAAGGAAGTTTGCGCCCAGCAGAGTGAGGAGGTAGGATTCTGCAGCTCCTCCTGGTGTAGGATTTATCTGCTCACCTGTTGTGGGGACACAGCCCCATAGCTCCATGCTCCTGGAATCCAGTCTTGGCACTTTTTCCCACTTCATGCTCAGCTTTGGGCAAATCTTTCCAGCTCAGTTTGTAGGAAGAGGCATTCAAACAGCCACTTACTTGTGCTTTCCTGTATCCAGGTGCTGCTCTGATCATGGCTGGTGGTTTGAAGGTCACCCTGAAAAGTCAGGGACCCACAGGGCCAGGCACAGTGAGTGCTGGACAAAAGCCACGTGGTGAGGTGAGGAGCCAGAGCTGGTTGTTCTGAGCACAGCTGGGGTCACTGTGGCCGCACTCAGATCACCAAGGAGAAGGCAGGAGCGCTTTGACTGGTGGGGGGGGCTGAGGCTTCAGATGTGCCCAAAGCCAGGCAGGGAGCCACTGGAAGGCAGTGCTGATCCCAGTGCTCTCTCCACATTACTGCCATGGCAGTAAGAGTTGAACTGACTGTTATCCTCACCGGAGGTGACAGCGGGACGTTAACCCAGGGGCTGAAGAAACCCAGATCTTAAGTGCTTGTAGGATAAAAGTGATCCTCGACGAGCTTCAGGCCTAGTAGGAGCCAAGCTTGTGAGATGTGACACGAACGACACAACTAGGCAAAACTATCAAAAGGGTAACATACACCCCGCTGTTTAATAGAATTTAGTCTTAATGGATGTTAGTGGAAAAACAAAACACGATTAACACAAACAGAGCAGATGGTTTCAAATCTGTTGTCAGTCTGGTGATTACATGGGCTATTTTTTCCCCGTCAGTGTCTTGCTGCACGCAGCAGGTGCAGCGGGGTCAGTCGGTCCCAGTTGCAGTGTACATAACTTACACACCATACAGTAGCTTCAAAATAGAGATCTAGAGCTTAAAAAATAGGCTTTCTTCTGCAAAATCCCAATGGTTCATTCCCTTATGGACAACGAGAGCAGCGTGATGCTGCCCTCAGGTGGCTCAGACAGCGACAGCTCCACGCCAGTGTCTCATCCCTGACCCCAGAGCACAAGTCTCGCAGTTCTGGTTAGTAAATATATATAATAAATCACATTTAAAATATATACATTGGCCTTTAAAAAACCCCAAACATTTACAGTTTATCAACATTGAGAAACAACAAACCTGGGCTTGTTCCAGGTTGCCTTGTCAGAGTAAAAAGTTCTAGAAGGTTTCTGCAAACCTTTGGATAAAGTGCCACCGGCTATAGCTGTTTAAAACAATCAGGTCCGTGATGCAGCCCTGGCCTGTCAGACACAGTCATGTAAGTACACGATGTGACGTGAAATCAGAGCAACCAGCTCACCAGGAGAGAAGTGTCTGAACAGCCTCAAATTGACCTCAAGTCCCAGCCAACGATATGAATTCAGGTTTGTTCAGGGCTTTTTCATTTGCTTTTCAGCCTAGAAGCCAGGCTGGCTCCTCCCGCCCACTACAGTGACTGGGACCTCTGGAATCTCCAGGGCTCTGCTCATAGGGGTTGCCCCTGGCCACTCACAAATTCCCAACGGGAATGGGAAGCAATTACCTCTTCAGCTGCCTTCTTTGTGCAGTTTGGTTTTGCGTTGGTGATTTTTTTCTTTTTTAAAAAAGGGGGAATACGTGCATTAGTTTTCCCTTTGTTTGGAATTTCTGTAGTGAACGGCACTGCAGTACAATCCTAGGTTCCCTTCTGGTGCTCTGATGCTTTCATTTGCTTGGCATGCCGAGTGCAAGCCAAGTTTGGAGCTCTTGGACATATTTAGCCATGCACTACTGAACAGATCCTGCTGCAGAAATCTGTCTTCCAGCTATGCAGCCACTCCTGCCGCTTGGATGCGATGAGCTACCACTGCTGTTCCCCTGCTGCAGCCACGGGGCCGTGACCGCATCCCGCCTGGGCGCACAGAAGCTGTCGCTGAACTGGATTCACCCAGTGCACGAGGGGTCACCCCTCCTGCTGCGGTTTAGTGCTGCGAGGAAGCGTCTCACAGAGTCCCAAATGCCGCTACTGTTTAACCACGCTCATAGCAGAGTCTGGGCCAGCAGCTCCCCGGAGAGAGGGGGAATGGGAAAAGGAACCATTTTCTCCCAAGAAAAGGGATAGGGGAGGGGAAAAGGAACAAAAAAAAAGCACAAACCACACTGCTCCTTCACCTGGACAGCGCTGGGATGGGGGTCTGCTCTGCTGGCACCAAGGAGCACAGTCCAGCACTATCCATTTAGCAGCACGATCCAGAGATGGACTGGCCTTTGGTGCTGCCATCACCATCTTCATTGCTCTGCGGAAGGGGCAGTAAAACCCTCACATCCCGCAGAGCTGCAGCAGTATCCGTTGCTTCACAGGCTGTGCTAGCCCCTTGTTGAGGAGTCTGTGGGTCCCATCAGGGGGATTCTGATCCACTCGCATTACACGCTGCCTGATGCTGACGCGTTTGGAAAAGCAACAAATAAAGCAGAAAGGCTCCTCCTCGCCCTGCGACCGCCAAATCGTGACAAACCCCCAACTCCTTTGAGCTGCTGTCAGGCCTTGCCAGGGCTGGAATCTGCTTAGAAAATAGCTGGCTTGGAGGCAGCTGCCCAGGGAGGTCTCTCCTCTGACACATTGCTGGCAGGGGATAAATAATGAGAGGCAGGACTCTGCGACACAGCAGGGAAAGAGAAAGGTCTCTTGTGGAGGCTCCTTGGTTCTGTGCAAGGGAGCAAGGACTTCTCCATGGCCTCCAGGACTGTGTGTGCAGCCCCTCTGGGCTCTCAGTCTGGTGGGAAATGCCTGACCCCCTCAGAAAGGGGCCCATGCCAGGGGTGATCTGGAGCCAGGGGCGAGCAAAGAGGGGCAGCTGTGTTCCCAGCCACAGTGCAAAGTGCAGGGAGGGACCTGGAGGCTCTGCTTGGTGCCCAATCTGCTCTGCCCCATCATGAGAGGCACTGGTGGAGCAGCCGGCGGTGGAGGGAAAAAGGATCAAGCCTCAGTCCAGCATCGCGTCCAGCTGGTCGGCCAGGTCATCGAACATGTTGCTAATGTCTTCCAGAATGTTCTTCGCAGAGTGTGCAGCCCCGGGGTGGCTGGAAGGAGAAGGATAGAGTCAGAAAACTCTCCCAAGGCTTGAGGAGCTGATGGGGTGGATAGGGCTGGCCAGGCTATACCAAACCCTCTCAGTGGCAGCTGGAGCTCAGTGTTGCTGAACTCAAGCCTGTGTGCCCTGGTGTGGTGCAGGGACATGGCCTTTACCTGCCCATGCTGGGGGCTTCCCTGTTCCACCTTGGGTTGCCCAGCCCCAGGGTCTCCCTCACCCCCAGCACCATCTCACCTCTCTGCTTCCGCCTCCACTGTGATCTTCTCAGCCACCTGCAGCGTGGAGGCCAGGCTGGAGTTGGTCTGTTCCAGCTGCTGCTGGGTCAGGGCAGCTCCTGGGGCAGCTGCCAAAGGCTTTGCCAACACCTTGCCTCCCCCTTCCAGCATCAGTGAGCTGGGAACAGCCAGGGACCCGATGACATCTGGCACAGCCTCAGCAGCTGCCCAGGGAGCAACAGTGTGGCGGGACGGCTGCAGGACCTGCTGGTAGATGGTCTTGGGCCCAGAGAACACCAGCTTGGTGGACGCCACAGAGGTGTGCTTGGTGGGGACGTCTGCAAAGGAAGGGGATTTGTGGCACTTGGTTGCACTCATCCTCACCTCCTGAATCAACCCAGGAGGGAGCCCTCAGGCTCCTCCACCACTGCAGTACCCGCCCTGAGCACACATACCTGGAGCAGGTGTCCTCACCACAGCAGTGTTGAGCAGCTCTGAGGGGCTGGGGGCTTTGGTGGGACTCGGTGCCTTCTTGATGCCCTTCTCCAGTGACAAGATGCTTTTCTCTATCTCAGCAATCCTGAACTCCACGCTATCATCATCAAAGGCATCTCCAGCCAGCTCGACCCGTGCTGCTGGTGCTGGCACAGTGGGGCCTATAATGCTCACTGCCTGCGACTGGGCATACTGGGGCACGGGGCTGGCCCCCGCCTCCGCCTGCCCTGCCATGCTGAATGCCTTCAGCACTGCCTGCAGTGGCTCCCGCTCCCTGAAACGTGGCCGGCGCTTCACTGTGTCTGACTCAGTGAGGTTGAACTCCAGCACCGGTGGCTCCTTGACAGCAGCAGGGGCCTCCAGCTCCTTCTCAGCAGGTTCTGTCGGCTGGGAACTGCTATCTGTGTCCGACACAGCTGCATCGGCCTTGGGGTGCCCAGCGGGCTTTGGCCGCTGTTTGATGGTTAAGTTGCCTTCTTCTGCAAAGGGGATGCACTCGCTGGAGCTGTTCTGGGAGGATGAGGAGGAGACCCCAGGCTTGGCCTCCTCCTCTGTGTCAGAGCAGGCATCCTCCTGCCCACCCGGCGCAGCCACCTCTGTCATAGGAGTGCTGGGCTCACTCACTGTCCGTCTGCGGGGTTTGCTGCTCTCAAAGGAGTCCCTGCCAGCGTCAGAAGCCGTGGCGCTGCTGGTGTGACCACCACTGCAGGACTCGGCGCCTACATCTGCCCTGGGGAGATGGTCCTGAACCAAGTGCAGCGGTTTGGGGGCCAGGAGCGGCTTGGGCGGACTCAGCCCCGGTGTCCCTTCTAGTACAGCTGCCAGGCTTTTCACTGTCCTGCCGTGACCAGTGTCACTCGGGCTGGCACCTGCGTCAGCCACGTCCTGAGGGGCTGCGGGCTGCCGCTCGGCTGGCTGCTCGCTGTCTGCCTCGGCTGACAGGGCACTGGAGACCGAGCTGAGGCGCTTGGGAGGTGGTGGGAGGGGACCTTTGCGCTTGGCCCGGATGGCAAAGGACTGGCTGCGGGTCACCTTGGCATCCGTCTGCAGGCAGGCCCGGGGCATCTGGCTGCGGCCTGGCCGCCGGGTCAGCGTGGCATAAGAGCCCAGAGTGCTGCTGGGTGCCCCCTCCTCCTCCTCATGCTCCCCATCCGACAGAGCATAGCGGTTCAGGCTGTGTGAGCGCTTCTTGTACTTGACACCTTCGCTCCCACCCTGCTGCTCCCCAGCCGCGGGGGCCAGGGCAGGTGGCTCTGCAGGGCCACACTGGCTGTGTAGGTAGGAAAAGCCTTTCTGGGCTGATGTCTGGAGGCTGTTCTTCTGTCCTGGGGACACGGCAGGGAATGTGTGTGCTGGGGTCTTGGGCTGCTCCACTCCTAGGTGGGAAGGGACCGTTGGGGACTTCAGGGAGACGTGTGGGTACATGAAGACGTATGGAGCTGTTGCCTTACTGGGCGTCTGGGGTGGGGTGCAGGGGGTGACTGCTGGTGTCCCAGCACCTTTCTGAGCTGCTGGCCGAGTGTACTGGTCTGTGCCCTCAGGCAGGTTCCTCTCCTTGAGAGGGCTGCCACTGGCAAAGCCATTCAGCCCCTCGGGGGAGACAAGTTTCCCATAGGGCTCAGGACTGGGCCATCCTGGCAGGCTGGCTGGGCTCTCCTTGCTGCGGGGTGGTGCGCTGGACTGGCCACTGCTGCTGCTGCTCTCCCCGCTGCCCAGGCTCTCCTGCGATGGGCTGGAGAGGCGCCGGGACAGCACATTGTCCTGTGAGTGCCCCGAGCCCCGGGACCGGACACCGATGCTCTCCTGGCTCCGTGACATCCCCTGGCTGCTTTTGATGCCCAGCGTGTCGTGGCAGCTGTTGGACATGGCCGTCTGCAGCTCGTAGCTGAGCTCACTGTCCTGGAAGGTCGTCATTTTGGGGGTGTGTGGGGACTGGCACTCCCCATTCTCCAATGACTCAATAGTGACAATGTCCAGGGCACCGGGGACTTTGCGTCTTGCCAGAGTTGCTTCTGCTTGGTTGAGGTTTTTGCGGAGGTCTCTGAGCTTCTTGACAGCCAACATGATCTTCTTCTGGTGGCCTGTGGGAAGGTTGCAACAAGAAAGGGGTGTTAGGTTGGCTCTAGCCCCCAAGGCCTTTGTTTCTGGTCAAGAAGAGTCATCGTCACGTCACTAACCAGGTCAAAGGCCTCTGGGTTATCCATGCCCTGCCTACTGAAGGGGATGAACCATGGCTGGCATCCACCTGGCTCAGCCCAGCCCCAGCCCGCCCATGGGAGTCCTTAGGACCAGCCATTAACTGCCCTTTCCAGGTGCTCAGGATGTGCCTGCACCTCCCAGAGTGGGATGTGGGGACCTGAGAGGGCAACTTGGCTGCCCTGGGCCACCTCAGGGCAAGGACTCACCCAGCTTGTTGATGCCGATCTCCTGTAGATCCTCCCACGTCAGCTCTGTCACAATGGTGATGGAGTCATAACCGTTGTTGACCAACTTTTTGTGGTACTGCGGCAAACCGATGGCACTGAGCCAGTCCATCAGGTCAGCCTACAGAGAGCACAGAGACACTGCCATGAGCGTCAAGTACAGGCAGTACCTTCAACCTCCCCCTCCCCACTCCTGGTCAGGAAACTGCATTTTGAGGACCTGTCTGCATCAACATGGCCCCTGAAGCACAGTTTTACCTACAGACCCCACCCCAGCTCTGAGAAAAGACCTCGGAACCAGGCAGTGCCGGCCCAAAGCCCAGTACCAGGGACTCACTGGGATGTAGTTGGGCAGCCACTCGGCAATGCTGAGCTGCCCGATTTCAGTGGAGATCTTCTTCCTATGACCTGGCTTGGTCACACCAATGGCAGTCAGATCCTGGTGTGAGCAGAGTGGAGCTGTGGTCAGTAGCAGCATGGGCAGCGTGGGGGTGTGGGTACCTGGGGGATGCTGACTGGGGTGGGGATGGACCTGCCTTACCTCTGGGGTCATGCGGCTAATGGTGGGGACATCGTAGCCAGCATTGAGGAAGTTGGCAGTGTACGACTCCAGCTGGAACTCCCTCAGCCAGTTGTAAATGGCTTCTGCATCCTGGGGAGAGAACAGGGTACCAGCAGCCCATGAGGGTGGCTGTGAGGGCTGGAAGGACCTGGCTGTTCCAGACAAGATGACAGAATCTTCTTGCCAAGACCCACCTGTCCCCACTGTCTTCAAGACCCAGTTCCCTGTGACCTCAGTGCAGGGCCGCAAATACAACCCTCTCACCCAGCACCCCAGGTCCTCAGTTGTCCCAGTTACCTTCCCCTCAAGGAGCTGCTCGGGCCGCAAGAATTGGTGGGACAAGACCCTGTCTCCAGGAGGGCAGCTGCCTGGCGTCTGGTGGCCCAGTGGCCCTGGCAGAGAGGAGAGAGGAGAAGCGTCACAGTGAGCAGTGAGCAGCCTCCTGGATGGGAGGACAACTGTCCCCAAGCCCCCCTGGAGATGGGACATCCCTCACCTGCTGTGGGGGTCAACTGCCCGTTGTGTGGCTCTGATCCCAAAAACTGCTGCTGGAGGTTGTCGCTGGCAGAGGGCAGTGGCTGGGGGAGAGGAGGAGTGAGTGGAGGAGGGAACCCCCTCTGGAAGCAAACCCTGTCACCATCCTGGAGTGAAGCAGGGTCCCTGCACTGGGCTGCTGGGTACAGCTTCAGCCAGTGAAGGGCTGGTCCTCAGCAAGAGATCTGAGCAGAATTTGGCCCACAGCCCTTTTTCTCTTCTCAGATGACACAGAACAGTGGAGCTGTTATGTGGTACCAACCACAGACTCCAGCTCCACTCTGCTAGGCTGGCTGTGCTGTGGAGGGCAACTGGGGACCCTCCCTGCTGAGTCCTGTCAGTAAATGGGTGTTTGGTGGAAGATGCCCAGCTCCTGCCATGCTTCCTTCACTAGGAGGAGCAGGATGACAGGGAAAGTGCTGGGGGAGCACCACGGTGAGGGGGAGCAGCACAGGGTGGGGTAGCAGGGGAGCAGCACAGGGGAGAGCAGGGGCTGCACATACCCTGGCGTTCTCGATGAGGATGCTGGTGCTCTGCCCATTGGTGCCCTCGGTGCTCTGGCCGCTGCCGGCGCTGCGGATGCTGCCAATACTGCCTTCGCTACCCACGCTGTTCCTGTCTCCTGCTGCTCAGGCAGGCAAGGAAGCATCAGCAGTGCCCCAGGATGAGGGCTGACACTGGGCACAGAGGTCCCAGCAGGGACCCGTGTGCCAACAAAGTGATGCCAGTAAAAACCAGCCCCCCACGACATCCCTCCAGCCACAGACGATGCATCAGTCCCTCCTGCCTCCCTGCACACACAGCATGAACAGGGTGACCTGGGCTGGCAAGGGGTGCCTGAAGGGGACATGTCTGAGGACACAGGGAGGGAAGGAGCTGCTCTAGGGGGTTCCCCTAAACAACCTTTCCCTGTGCTGTTTTCCCTGCTGTGTCTCCCTGTGAGGGCAGGGCTGGCACCAGGGCAAGGTCACCAGTCCCTCTCCCTCCCCAGCTGCACCCCTGACCTGAGCTGTCAGGGCCCGTCCGCGTTAGGGTGAGGTGGCCAAAGGCCGCTGGGATGCTCGGGGCTGCCTGCTGAGGACACTCGTCGGGGAGGTGCTGCAGCCCGCCCAGGGGGGCTGGGAGGGCCCCAGGGGTCCCCTGACGCTGGTGCGCGGGCGGCACACGAGGGACCACCATGCCTGCATTCAAAGACAAAATATGGGTGGTCAGAACTTGGGTGGGAGGCAGCTTGGGGAGGATTGTCAGCCTCAACCTCCAGATTGCCACCCTACTGACGGCAGAACCCTCTGTGCCCACCCCAGTCCTTCTCTGCCTCCCTCACTAGCCAGGGCTGCAGGGACCTGTCCTACAGGAGGTGCTGGGAAGGCTGGGATGGGGCCACACAGGGGACTGTCCCCAGCACAGTCAGGACAGCCACCGACCTGTTCGTTTGCTGATGACTTCAGCAATAGAGGGGGGGAAGTACCCGACCCGATCAGTGCCCTTCTGAGCATCATGGATGTGCCCCTTCCACCGCCCGTCTGGGTGCTGCTCCAGGACCTGCCATGGGGACAAGAGGGATGAGGTTGGTACCGGGGACGACGGTGGGGCTGAGGGATGGGGAGCAGGGAGCAGCCTCACCGTGATGACATCTCCTGCCCGGATGTTGAGAGCAGTCGGGTCATGGAGGTTCCAGAAATCCTTCAAAGCTCGGACTTTCAGGATTCCTGATGCCTCTGAAGCCAAGGGACAGAGGGACGGAAGAAGGTGCCAGAGTGCAGGGAGGAAAAAGAGCGGTTCAGGGAAGGCAGAGGGAGAAAACAAAAGCGAGGAGAGGGCAGAAGAAAACATTAACATTGCAGGAAGGACTAGACCCCTGGATGATCTCCAGAGGTCCCTTCCAACCCCACCAGTCTGTGATTCTGTCTGTTGCCCATACAGCAGGCAGGGGACCAGGCTGGTTTGGGCTGTTAGGAGCATTGGGAGCCCCAGGCAGATCCCAGAGTGAAGAACTCTCCTGAGTGCAAGGCAGTGTCCGGCCAAACACTGATCCCACCTCACCTCGCAGCAGCTGCTTGATGTCCTTGCTGGCGTGCGAGGTGGTGAACTGGTTGACAATGTCCAGTGCTGTCTGGTTGTAGGTGTTCCTGATGTTCACATCGACACCGCCCTGCCCAGGAGGGGACGTGGTCAGTCAGACCCCACCACCAGCTGCCAGACCCACAGGGGATGGGGGACTGATGGGTGAACAGGGGGAGCCCTGTCCCACCACTCACCTCCAGCAGCAGCCTCACCACCTCCGTTTTGCCGTAGAGCGCAGCCTCGTGCAGGGCGGTACCTGTCTTTGTCTGCTTGTTGATCTCGATCCCGGCCTTCAGCAGCTGCCTGGTGGGAAGGCACGAGAGGCATCAACAGCAAGACATGGACATCAGGGGCAGGAGACATCTGCTTTGTCAGGTGGAGGGGCAACCCCTTTTGTCACCGAAGCTTTGTGGACGAGGGACTAAGGCCAGCAGGGACGGGGGGTGTGGAGGACACGGGGCTGCAGCTGGGATGGATTTTCCTAGGATGGGGGCAGTGCCCTGGGTTGGCAGGGCTTTACCTGATGATCTCCTTGTGCCCGTTCTTGGCAGCCAGGTGCAGTGGGGTGGTGTAGTTGGGGTCGGTGGCATCCTTGGACTGTCCCTCCAGCAGGGCCACACACAAGTGGCTGTTGAGCAGCAGCTGGGCCACCTACACAGGCACAGAGGTGAGTACTGGGGTGCAGGTACCCCCACCTGCACCCTCCCAGCAGGTGGCAGAGCCCTCTGCTCCCCTCCATCCTCAGCCCTGGGACTCAGTCAGAGCCAGATGGTGCTAGGCAGGGCCACACTGCTATGAGGGGCTGTGAAAGGTCACATCATCAGAAATAGTCCCCCTGTAATGGGGTTTTTCAGACTGAGCCCTAAAAAGCTCCAATCTCTCCAAGCCCAGAGCGATGCTCAGTGTCTCAGGGCAGCCCAGAGGCACAGAACAGTTATTTTTACTGCCCTGTTTATAGCCACAGACATTATAGATGGTCCAAAAATGGAAATAGCCCCCTGGTCCCCTCCTCAGCAGGGCATGGGATGGTCTGGCTGGCCACGCTCCAACCTAGTGGCACTGGCTGGTTTGAGTCTCCCAGAGCAGGGGGTGGCCCTGTCCCCACAAGCTGTGCTGGGGACATGGAGCAGCCAAGTGGGGCCGGGTGCTCAGGGCTTGTAGAGATTAGTCAGCTCAATCTATCTGTGCTTAAGTAGGAGCAAAGCTGGGGTGGACAGGGAAAAGCTGTGGGGAAGTGGGAGTGAGGACTCCTGGCTTCTCTCCCAGCTTGATCCTGCCCTGCTGTGGGGTCTGTGGGAAAACCTGCAGCAGCCAGGTTCAGGATCCAGCCTTGCCCGGTCATAGGAGGAGGCAGTTGCTGGCACTTGCTTGGCTTCTGCTGGAGGGACAGTGGTCAAAACCTGACCCAGTGCTTTTTCCCCAGTGCATCCAGCGGGCTCCAGGGCCATCTCTGAGGAAAGTGCTGGGGACAGGGCAGAGCCCCACAACTCACCTTCAGCCGCCCGAACTCACAGGCCAGGTCCAGAGGGGTTTTCTTCGCCTTGTTGATGAGGCAGGGATTGGACTGGTGCTGGAGCAGCATCTCTGACTGTGGGCAAACGATACAGTCCAGGGGTTCAGCATCTCCCCATTCCCCTGCCTCCCTCCCATTGCAGGGTTCACCCATTCCTTCACACCCCAGGGAGGGCTGGGCTGGGTGTGTGAGCACCCCTGGGCTCTCACTTACCACCTCGTAGTGGCCGTACTGTGCTGAGAGGTGCAGTGGGATCTGCCCATCCAGTGAGGCCATGTTGACAGAGGCAGCAGCTCTCAGCAGCACCCGCACGGGCTCCACGCGGCCCTGCCAGGCTGCATAGTGCAAGGGACGCATCCCTGTGGGGAAACAGAGCTCAGCAGGGCTGGACATGGCCTGCAGCCTTGCAGGGAGGGCTGAGCCAGCTGTGTGGGGCTGTGCCAGAGATCACCTCTTACCGTTGCTGTCCTTGATGTCGACAGTGGCCTGTGCCTCCAGCAGCAGCGAGATGAGGTCCAGGCTGCCGCCCAGTGCCGCATGGTGCAGAGCTGAGAACCTATTGCACAAGGCAGAGCTCAGCCTGTCCCGTCCCCACCGCTCTCCCTACAGCCTGTCCCTGCATGGGGACATGGGCCAAGGGCCAGAACGGTCACTGGCTGTTCACAGCTACATCCCTCCTGGTTGCCTCAGTTTCCCCAGAGCAAAGCTCTGTTGTGCCCATGCCCCAAGACTCAGCAAAGGATGGAGGGACCCTGCACACCCCCTGAGACCACAGGAAGAAGAGTCCCTCACCCTGCTGCCCTGGGCCAGCAGGTGGGATGGACAGAGCTGCAACTCCCCTCTCTGTTGCTGCAGTCAGGCAGCCCAAAGTCATGGGTAAACCCACTGGCCCAGTGGCTACTGCTGGCCCCTCTGCCAAATACCCCTTACCCATGCCAGCAGGGCTGCTGGGAGCCCAAGGCACAGCGTGGGAGGCTGCTGGTAATGAAAGAGCCCTGTGTCTTGCAGCTGTGAAAGGGGCCTGTCTGCCCAGCGTTCCACCCATGCTGTTACGTGAGGGGCCACAGCCAAGTGTGGGGTCCCTGTGCCACTGGGATTAGCCCCTGTGCCACTCCAGAGGACATGGTGGGCTCCATACAGTGCCAGCCCAGGGCTCTGATGGGCTCTGCAGTGTTACAGCCCTGTGCCAGGGACACAGCTCAACCACTACAGCTCTTGTCCCACTCCACAGTGCCAGAACCCCCTCAAATCTGTACAGAGCCTCTGGGCACTGAGGAATGACACTGATCGAGGCAGAGAGGCTGCTCCCTCCTTCTCTATAGCCACCACATCCCTGAGCCTGCACCAAAACCTCACAGCGAGAACACAAGGTACAAAATCCCATCAAGCTGAGCCCTGTAGGGCCAGCTCTGCTCTGGAGCAAGTGCTCTCACCCAGCTCGCCCACTCCATAGACCCCAAGTCATGAGCATGGTGATGCCAAGAACCCTGCCATGCACATGGCTGTTCCCATGCAGGGATCTCCTCTTGCCCCTGCTATCCCCTTCCTGTGCCCCAGTGTGCTGTTAATCACCTGCTTGTAGCACTCTGATGGAGAACAGACCCTTCACCCTCATTTGGCCCCTGCCCAGAGCTGCCCGAGCACAAGCCCTGGGCCTTATCAGAACCAGATTGTTGCTCCTATTACTGCTTTTTTCCCTATTAAGCTCTGTCTGCACAGCACTACTCTCAGGCAGAGCCACCCTGCATGTTCTAACCCTGCTAGGACTCATCACAGCCACCTCCTCCTACGGAGTCCTCAGACTTCTAGAGATGAGGTTCAGCAGCAGGGAGGTGAAGGGTACTGACAACTCAGGGCTCGGGGTTAACTCAGTAACAGGCTGATTTATTTTGTGGGTTGTTGTGGTTTCTTTAACTCTGGGTACCCAGCTTCTTAAGTGCTTGGAAGTGATGAGCTACACAAATATGCTGTGGGCACCTGGCAACCTCATCCCTGCTTTTCTATAATACCCCCAAAGGAAGAGACTTTGCTCCTGGGATATTAAACACAGGCAGTAGCACCTGCAGGCACGGGGCTGGCCGGGTGCTCCCCTAACCAACATGGGCACCGGCTGGATGTGCTGCAACCTCTTATCATCCTGTAGAAGGACTGTGCAGAGCCCCCAGCTTGGACCTGGTTGGGAGCTGGGTGTGCCCTGCAGCAGGGCTTGCCCTGGCTTCAGGATGCTGCTGTGTTCTCTGGGGCCCTGCAGCTATCCTCAAAAGCTTTTGGACACCCACAGCTGCAGAACTAACTGGGTACTGGGAAGAGTGAGCCCAACCGTGGTGGCAGCACCCAGCACCCTGCCAGGGAACACTCACCCGTCCGCGTCCTGGTAGTTGACGTTGAGGCGCTTGGCAGATCCCAGGAGCTCTGTGAGGAGAAGACGCAAAGGTCAGGGCAGGAGCCAGAGCCCCAGACAGCCCCCGGGACCCCACATGAGCCACATCGCAGAGCCACACCAACCTCCCAGCATGCAGAACAGAGCCTGGCCCATCCCGGTAGCTGCTCCTCTTGCCTCCTCTCCCTTCAAGTTCACTTCCACAAACCCTCAATGGGCTGACCCAGCTCGAGCTCAGACTCTTTCTTTCCTCTGTCTCCCCTGTCCCATCTCCACGAGCTCCCGGGATGGGTCGGATGCCACAGCTCCTGTCACCCCAGCTTGGCTGGATGGTACCTTTCTCCCCTTTATAGGCAGCAGCACCCCAAAACTGCTGAGCAGGGCCATTTCTCCCCCCACTCACT
The DNA here is from genome assembly GCA_013397515.1 of Upupa epops. Lineage (NCBI taxonomy): Eukaryota > Metazoa > Chordata > Aves > Bucerotiformes > Upupidae > Upupa > Upupa epops. Next base: position 266,084 of record VZRI01003146.1, read on the forward strand.
CCCTGTGATGGCCACTGCTGCTGAGGACTGGCCCACAGACCGCGTGGTTGGCATTTTTACAGTCAGAGCAGACGCTGAAGCCTCCGGCTGTGAATGTGAGGATTGTGCCACCTCAGACACCCCCCATCTCCCCATCCCTCCCTCCCTGTTGCAAGACCACTGAGCAGCAGAGGATGCTCCCCCCACCCTGGGCACAGCCTCACCCGCACCCCCGGCTCTCTCTGCTCCTTCCCACAATTAATTCCAATGAATTCCTTCCTCCCACACTGAGGGGACGTTTTATTCTTCACCCAGAGGTTGAGAGCGGATTAACATCTCTGGAATTCAACCTCCAGAGTCAAAAGGGAAAGAAAAGGGAAGGTATGTGGGGGGCAAGGAGTGCAGTTGCCCCTCCTCTGCCCTTCCAGGCAGCCCCACGCCTGAGCCGGGGAGCATTAAGTGTTTTCAAAGGTTTCTCTGCTCTTCCCTATGGAAAATCAAAGTCAGAGCCAGGCTCCAAGCCTGGGGTGTAGCAGCTGCTCAAACCCCAGTGAAGCATGGTGGGATCCTGAGGAAGGAGCACCCCCCCATCACAGCTGGCAGATCTCATGAGCTCCAGCTCCTTCTCCTCCATTCCCTTCCTTTCCCTTCTCTTCTCCCAAGGTCTGTGCCCACCTTGTGTGGCAGACCCCATACAAAGGCAGAGCTGAAGAGGGGCCCAGCTTTTCCTCATGCAAATGGGTAATTAAAGAAACTCGGGATCGGGTTGTTCATTACTGCAATTTACAGTGTTTTGTAAACAGCCTAATTAACCCCAATGGGCTGAGTCCTCCTGGAACAGGGCTCCTGACTCCTCACCACAGATGAGGGGGTCTGGATGGGATCAAGACTGGATCACTCTAATTACCTCTTCCAGAGCTGTTCATGTTCAGAGCAGTAGCCAATACCAAAGCCCTTCCCAAAGCCACCACCCAGCAGAGCTCCCACATCTTCCCCCCAGTACCTTATTGCCCAAGAGCCCAGGATTGGGGTCTCCATCAAGGATGAGCCTCCTCCCTCGGCCCCAGCAGCCGAGACAAGGAACATCGGCCTCGTAAACCAGCCCCGTCTGACCCAGCTCATGGAGTGACCAAACCAAACCCTGTGGGGTCACTTCAACAGGGCCAGGATTTTGGGATCCACCAGCAAGCGGAGAGCAGGCAGGGCTGGGCAGTGTTTGCTGCTGGGGAATTCCCAAAGGACCCAGTTGAGATAAAAGAAAAAATAAACCCAGAGTGCTGCTGGGCTGTGGGCACTGCCCGTGAGCCCCATCACCTTCTGCTCCCCGAGTGACCCGACTTCTGTCCCTCTGCCCTGGGAACTGAAGGTCAGCAGGAGTCTGTTCCATCAGCTGCTGCTGAACATGGCCACAAGGTTCTGCAGCTGAGAAAAGAGGGGGTGCAAGGGGCGAAGGGAGAAGAGAGAATGGGGATCCTTACTCATGGGAGGAGGGGAAGAGCCTGAACTCTATGAGCTGAGTGGCAGAGTGGAGCCAGGTGAGTGATGCCGGCAGGAGAGAGGGGTGGATGGAGATGGCCCCTGGACACACAATACTATCCAAAAGGCTGATAACCCCTCACAGCCCCCAGGGCCTGGTCCTAGAGCAACGCCTGCTCCTAGAGCCTTTACTATCTACTATGCGAAGAGGGAGAGCTCACACCATCCCTGACCCCCTCCTACAAGTAGCTGACTCAGTAAGCAGGGCTGGGATGTGGTAGGTACCACAAGACACATCGGGCGTCCCTTCCCCAGCCCCAGGAGGCAGCTGTTGGCATTTGCACAGCAAAATATCCATGTCTCTGCTCCTCTCCTCAACATTCCTCACATTAGTTCCTTGTCCCAGCAGCCCAGCAGGGTCAGAACTGTGGCAGGACTGTGCGGACACAGCGTGGGTGCCTGGGAAAGCAGCTGATCCCAAAAACGGGAGTCAGGAGCAGCATCCCCTTTCCCAAATGTGACTTCCAAACTGCTCACATCCACCTCAGGTAGGAAGGAAAAGAGGAGTTTGGCCTCAGTTTGTGACTGGGTAAATCTCTGCATGGAGAGCCGGAGGGTCTGCAGCCAGGCTAGGAGGTTCAACACGGGCATAAAGAACAGAGGGATGAAGGGAAAAGCAGCAGAGCCAGGCAGCCTAGATGCCTTCACCAGCTTATCCCACTGCAGTCCTCTGCACTGCAGGACACAGGCTGGCAGAGCAACCCCAAAGGCAGCCCTGCCTCAGCAGAGAGCCAGTGCCAGGGCACTGACAGAGCTGCTCTGGCTTGCTGCCAGCCCCCCATTATCCTGGGAATGTGGCTGCAGGGAATGGGATGCTTTCCCACATACCTCTTCCTCATTCCATCCCCATGCTCCTTTTGACCAGCTCCCCTGTTTTTCTCCCCATTTCTCCAGCCCTTCCTCTCCCTGATGGTGCCCCAGCAGCTCCAGGAAGATGAACCCAGACAAACAACCCTGCTGCCAACATGCAAAACACCCCAGCAGGGAGATTTCCTGGGGAAAACCCAGCTTGGCACAACCTGAGGGTGAACCCAGCCATAGGCTCCCCCCAGCATGACCCCTCCACGGGGTTCTGAGGGGCTCCTGCTCTCTCTCCAAAGTGTTCGTTCACCAGCACCTGCCCGGGCAGGAGGAAGCTGGGCAGAGTGAGGCCAGGGCTCAGTAGGGCCAGAGCTCAGTGGAGTCTCAAGGGATCTGTAGAGCTTCTGTGTGGTGTCTGGCTGCCAAGCAGCAGCGGGAAGCCCCCCTGGAGAGCTCCAGCAAATCACTCCCAAATGTGGGCCCCGTGTGCTGCTCTGGCCACCAGCCCTGGCAAAGGCAGCCCATGGCAAAGGCAGCGGGGCCATCCGCTTGCCAGAGAGGGTTGAAAGTCCCCTCCAGGGCACCTTATGACTCCAGCCCCAGCCTGGGGGAAGGTGCTGGCCCTTGGCCTTTCACATCCTGGCTGGCAGCCCTACATCCTGGATGCCTCAGCCCCACAAGGAGTGTTTCCCACCATCTTCCCCAACATGCAGTTTCTGTTGTGCCTCATGCCTCAGTTTCCCTGTGGAGCTGGGGTGCACCCAACAGCAAGGATAACAGGCTGGGCTGAGCTCCCCAAGACATTTCAGGGGACACTGAGGGCGCAGCTGTCCAGAGTGGGGGCCGTGCCCACATCGCTGGCTGCCAGCCCAGCACAAACCAGTATTTACCCCCGCGGGCACTTGCCCGGCGCCGGCTGTGCCGGCTGTGTGGAGCCAGGCGTGCCCTCACCCAGCCGGCTGGCAACCCCTGTGCCAGCTCACTGGGCACCCTGCAGCACCCCATACCTTTCACCAGAGACCTCATCCTCACAGGGACAACCCTGGCCTTTGCCCCAAGGTCTCAAGAGACTAACAGGATCCCTCTGAGTGCTGGGAAGGTGCTACACAGTTTGCCAGGGGTTGGCTGCAGAAGGAGATGCCCAGCTATCCTGTGTGCCCCCAAAACATCCTTGGAACCTCTGGCCCTGGCTTCCACATAGACAAGCAGGCTCCAGAATGCAGCTTGTTTGCTGTAAACCCCACAGTCTGTCCATCCAGTGTGGCCATAGCAGAGCTCCTTTGTCTCTGTATGAGACAGACAGGTCTGCAACCGGAGAACAAGCTCCCGCCTTGAGAAGACCCCTTGAGAGAACCCTTTTCCCCCAGTCCTGAGTCACTGACCCTCATCCTTTCACCCTCCTCTGGGAAATCACATCCCCACACTGCTGGCTGCAGGCATTCCCCTGCCAAGAGCAACTCTGCACAGCAGGTTTAAGCATCCCAGTGTCACAAGGATCCCAGAACATCCAGCCAGAGTGCTGCCTGAGAACATCCTGTGTGGGCACTCCACAGTCACGTCCTGGGGACTGTCCCCACTGAGCCCATAAACCAGCTGGAGGAGTTAATTGGCTGTGATCCCACAGAGCACCAGCCATCTCGATGGTGGTAGCAACCTCCTGAGGCTTGAGGCAGAGGTGGCAGGAGGTGGCAGCTTCACCTGACCTGCCCTGCCTGGCCTCAGCCTGCACGAATGGCCTGGGGTGGCCCTGCCTCAGCATACAGTAGGTTTGTGCCAGGGCTCAAGGGAGACAAGATGTCTCACCTAAAATTGAGACCTAAAGAGGTGACATCCACCTTCTTGTGTAGGAATCACCCTTCCCTGTTGCCCCTTTGCCCACAGATACATCCACTGTGGCCACCTGCTGCTGGCTCTTCCTGTGCAGCCTCCCAGCAAACTGGCTGCTGTGGGTGCAGCCTCCCAACAAGCTCAGAAGAGAGTCTCCCGATTCGATAGGGAAGGAGCTCGACCACAGAGATGTTAAGAAACTCAACCAAGGTTGCCCAGCAAGCTTGGGATGGAGGTTGAGTGGGAAACAAGGACTCCTGACCCCAGCCTACTGACATAGCCACCGGCCTGTACCCCAAACATGAGCCCAGTACTGTGACAAGCTCCCCTGGCAGGCAGGGGCCACCTTACCTCAGCCATGGCTCTAGTGGGTGGATTTGGCTGCCAGCTGGGATATCTAGCCAAGCACCCATCCTTGTGTTCAAATATGATGGGTGCCCCAATGTGATGGGCACCCCAGGGTCAGAGGTGCCCTCCTGCCCGCCAACAGCCTGTGCCAGGGTCTGAGGCTTCGCAGCATCACTGTGAATGGGCTCCTCACCAACACTGACAAACAGGTCCTCCACCAAGGCACCACAGGGTAGGGTTTCACTGGCAAGGATGAGGAGGATGCAGTCAGGAAGGCAGATTGCCATCAACACAGGGCACAGAGCGTGACAAAGCAGGGAACCCTTTGTCTTTCCCTACAGCAGTGTCTGGCAACAACTTGAGCATAATTGGTATCTTGAGAAAACCCCTGAGAAACCCCCCAAACCCAGGCACCAGACCGACAGGACCTGGCCAGGCTCTCTGGCCAGGCTCTGCGATGGCTGTTGCACCCAAGCCCTGCTCTCCTGATTTCATCAGCCTGTGTCCAGCTGGATTAACCTCAGCAGTGCAGAAACCCACCTGAAGCTGAACATCCAGAGGTTCCTCACAGCATCACAAGTGCTGAGCATCCGGGTCCCAGCACACACACACACAACAACCCAAACAACTTCCCAAACAACCCAAACAACTGGCATGAGCCTCAAATCTTAGGGCTTATAACCACACAGAGATCAAGCTGACCTTGTCCCCAGGTTGACTGGTGATAGCAAGTCTGAGTCTCCTCTGGTAGCTCTGCCTCTCTCCTCATCTGAGCTTTCTCCTTCTCTAGAGTCTCCCACCCTGCAGTGTGGTCGGATACAGCAGTGGACAATGGTGAGGGCAGGAGATGGCAAAAGCAGAAGGATTTGAGTCAGGGACCCACAACAGGCAAAGGGAAGGATTTGGGGCTCCAGCAACAAAATCATGGAGTCCTCTAGGAGCTTTTTCCTTCTTTGGGAAACACTGGGAGCCTTTTTCCCAGGGAAACCTCAACACTTCAGGTTTTATTAATAGGTTGGCAGCAGGAGGGAGCAGAGGCAATGGGAGGGTGCAGGGACAGCATCCCCGCTCAGCACAGACACCAAGCACTCACCCCAGCCCAGACACCCAGTTTCCCCACACTGCTTCCCCCCAAGAGCAAAGCAGGAAAAAACAGGCAGCTTGTTCAAAGCAAAGGCTCCCAGAACAATGGAAGGAAAAGCAGAGTCGGAAACCCTGTCCCCATTCACGCAGCTGGGAAGAAGGTGCAGCTCTCGCCTCTCACCCCCAAAGTTTGATGGGGGTAAAGGGGGCAAATGCCAGGGGAAGGGAACTAGGCAGTTCTTTAGGGCTGGATTAAGCTCTTACAAAAGCTAAATGTCTGCTCCTGCTTGGGATTTCAGCCCCTTAGAAGAATCTCAACTGTGTGGGGATGAACAACACTAATTGCCCTTCCACACAGTAATCTGGGTGTTCACACTGACTGGCTATCCCAGAGAGATGAACCCTAGCCTAGCTCTTCCAGCAAAGGAGAACAGTAACACCCCTTCCCCACAGAGCCCAAATTGCATCCCTCAGTCCTAGCCAGGATGGAAGCAGCTGGGAAAGGCTTCGGGTGGGGGAAGCCGGGCGGCTCCTTCACAGATCCAAGGGCTCCTTTCCCAGTTGGCCAGGGAAACACGTTACCGGGAGGTGAAGTCACCGTCCCTGCTGGGACCTGGCTATTCCGCTCTCCAGGATATGAACTCACAGGAGCTCTATTTGCTCAGGGAAGAGGTGGAGCCTTTTCCATTTCCCCCATCCTTCCGAAAGGACAGGACGCCTCCCGAGCGGGAAGAGATGGGGCGATAGCGGTAGGGGCCAGCGGCCAAGTGCCCGTGGTGCATCACCAGGCACTCTGTGGGGTCAAGAACCACCCGTGGGTTGCAGGACACAGGGATCAGCAGAGTATCTGGTTTGGCATTAACAACACACCTTGGTTTCCATTCAACTGGTCCATACTGGTTACAGCCGCAACATGAGGCCTGATGCCTCACAGGTGCCCAGGCAAAGGGGCTGCACCCACAGACACCCCAGTGCTCTCACTAATGTGGTACCCAGCAAACAGAATGTCAGGAGTTGGAAGGGATCTCTAGAGATCATGTAGTCCAAGCCCCCTTGCAGAGCAGGACCCCTAGGACAGTCACACAGGGCTGCATCCAGGGGGGTTCTGAAAGTCTCCAGAGCAGGAGACTCCACAACCTCTCTGGGCAGCCTGTGCCAGAGCTCTGTCACCCTTGCAGAAAAGACGTTTCCCCTCAGGTTGAGGTGGAACTTCCCGTGCTCTAGCTTGACCCCATTATTCCTTGCCCTATCATTGGGCCTCACTGAAAAGAAATAATCTGCAGAGGACATTCAACGGATCAGTGAGGGCAGAAATAACGCAGGAGGGACCTAGGGAGATGAGGAGCCTGAACCCAGGCGGATTCAACCCAAGACAATTGCCGGCTGCAGCACCTGCAGAAAAATAATCCATCCAGCAGCCAGTGAATGGGAGGAAGAAAGAGGGGAAGCAGGATGCAGGGGGATGGTGAGAGCAGTGGGAGAGCAATGGAATCACAGGCATCAAGGGAGCTGCCGGAGAGGAAAACAACCTTGGCAGCCCTAAGTGAGGAGATGCTGCTTCCCGGGTACCATTTTCCATCGCCAGCCAGGGCTGTGAATGCAATACACAGGGGGACATCAGGAACATGAGAGGCCTGAGGAGACACAAGAGTTGAGTAGCAGGAGCCAGCAGCCAAAGGGCTTTGCCTTGCACAGAAAGATTAGGGCAGGTCAGTAAGTCTGGATTTGCTAAGCAACAGTTAATTAGGGAGGGCGGGCAGGGACGCAGCAACCCACCTACACCTGGAGGGTTTTGACGCTCAGGAGGAGCACATAACTATTTATTTTATGGCTGTAACACTGAGACCCAGATAAAAATTAGAGCAGCCAAGAGATGCCAGCAAAACTTTGTGAACTCATGGAAATGAAATGAGGATCCAGCCCTCCATGGCAGCTGCAAATCATGCAGCTCCTGGGGGCAGTGGGGCAATGCTGGGGTACAGGGCTGCCATGGTCCTACAGCCCAGGGTCCACAGTACCCACATGTGGCAGCTGGGAGCTGCTCCAGCCAGCAGAACCTGTATTTAAAGCTCACACTGATGTAGCGGCTGGAAATCCTGTGACATCCTCCCCCTTTGACCCTGAGGGAGCTACCGTGTGCTGCTAGGGCGAACAGAGCGGCAGTCCCCACCCTGGATGCTCTAATCTGGGCAAGACACACACAGGATGGGAGGGGAGGCACCGGGAGGTGAAGCTGTTCCCTCGAGGTCACCCAGAAGGTCGATGGTTCAAGTGCCGTCACTCCTTCCCGAGGCCCCAGTGATCGGGAACGAGATTTTCCCTGAAGCACCCCCTGCCAGCAGCCCATGGGCAGTCACCATCAACAGCCGAGGAGTAACCTCAGAGCACTGCTGGCAGCTGCACAGCCAGGCTGGAGTCACACACGGTTAAAAATACCTTGCGGATGCCTTTCCTCAACTGTGACCCCACAAGCTGGTGCTGCCATCAGCACCGTTCAGGGACCAGGGATGTGCCAGCAGGGTCCTCCAGGACCTGTCTGTGAGGGGATAGGGCAGATGCTGCCTGGGAAATGGGTTTTTCTCTCTATAAAGAGTCCCTGTCCCTGGAGGGGTTCAAAAAATACATAAACATGGCACTAGGGAACAGGATTTAGTGGTCACACTGGGGTTGGGTTGATGGTTGGACTTGATCTTGGAAGTCTCCTCTAATGATTCTTATGAATCAAAACCTCCTCTTAATGATTCTATTAATCAAACTTTTCCACTCCTTCCTCTACCCTCTATTGCTAACCAGAACGACAGGCTGCCCTGTCCCTGTCACCTCCCAAATCAAGGGGGGACTGCCTGGCTGCTCCACACTGCTCACAGCAGGATGGGGAAAGGGATGGGTTGTCCTCAGTGGGAATGGGCCAAGCTCCCCACAGCCTGGGACAAGCAGTCTGAGAGATGAACTCGTTGCTGCCCGCTGCCAAGGCTGGAGAGGGGAGCCTGGCTCTGCTGTGCCCAGTCAAGGGCTCTTTGCCAGCCGGGTCAGACCCTCTGGCTGCCTGTCTTGGGTTTCCGGCTTGCTGGGCCACGCTGTGAAGTGGGACAGGCTGTCGCCAAAATCCAGCGGAGCATCTGGCCAGTGGCATTTTTCTCATGCCTTGGCTGCAGCGGGATGTTTTCACCCAGAGACTGCTGTGAAGGATTCCCCAGGATCCTGCCCTGCAGTGGGATCCCATCTGCAGGGGCCAGGAGAGGGACACGGTGGCTACATCACCCCACTGTGAATCCCTGAGTGGGAGCAGCCACCGCCAGTCACTGTCCTTGGCAGCAGCAGTGCTGTATGTCCCAGGAGAAGCATCTTTTCATCCCCACGGTGGAAGCAGGACCCCACACCCACCTCACCATCTCCACCGGGGCCTTGGCGGCTGCTGAGTTATTCCAGGCACTGCGTTCCAGCCCCTCTGCCCTTGTCCCAGCTGCTTTGGGGCCAGCAGGGAGGGCAGGAGGTTCCTGCCGTTGCCCAGCCTGGGTGTCAAACAGCAGCTGCTCAGGGACCAGCTGGGGACAAAGAAGCAGCCCTGTCCCCCACCCTGTTCTGCAAGAGGGACAAGGGCTGATTTACAGCAAGGTCAAAGGCATCAGAATACAACTGCGATGAATAGGGGACGTTGGCTCTCACCAGCCCCAGTCCCCAGGCTGAGCTCTGGCCAGCAAGGGCTCACACAGGGATGGGGAAGGGGGGGCTAAGGAGTGGCACATCAACACCTCCAAACCCCTAAACAGCAGACCCTACCTTCACACCAGAAGGAAACTGAGTCAGGGGCAGTACCCCCAGCCCCTCACCAAATGCAGGTTGTGTCTGGCTTCCTGAGGGTACTCTGCTGCCTGTGGGGACTCCAATGTCAGGTCAGCCCCCTCCATGCTATCCCACCCCACTGCCTCAGTGCTCCCCACACCCCATGCTGACTGAGCTGTGGTGGGACACAAGCCAAGGCCTGCCTGCTCCCTGGACCCCCCGGCAAGCTGATCTGTTTACGCCTTTGCAGCACAGTGGGTGCGTGTCAGGAATGGCCCCGGCAAGCCCAAGTTGGCAGCACAGACAGGCCGTGGGAGCTGAGCTCAGAAACTCCCGCCTGCTGCCTTCAGCATCCCAGGGGGGTGATGGGGAGACACAGGAGGGTGCTCATGGTCCATCCCCCCCAAGTTCCTTTTCCTAGGAAGACATCTCTTCTTTCACTGTGACTCCCCTCATGCCCCCAGCTCTGGCCATGGAATCACAGCTGGTTGCCTTGTGCCCAGTCCTGGTGGCAAATGACTTTCTGAGCTGGGGCAAGTCTGCTGTGAACGTTAACCAGCCTGGAAACTCCGTGTCCCCTCCTCACCAGCGAGGCACCAGGTTCACAAACACATGGGGACTCAGGGGGTGACAGCCACATACCAGTCCCTGTCCCAGTGCCCAACTGCCCCTGAGTGGGACTAAGCAAAGGGACCCACCTGCATCGCTCCAGGAGGTGTTCATCTAGGACAACATTCATGGGTGACATTGATGCCTGGTGTGACTTTGGCCTCACAAACCCACAGATGTTTAGAGTGGGCTGCAGCTGGACTGAGCAGAGCTGGGACTTCGGGGACCCCACCAGGTCCACACCATGCTTGGAAGGGAGGGGATGGAGAAACAGCTCCAGAAGATCCACATGCAGCCTAGCACACTCTGCTAAATACAACCAGTGGGACAGATGCTCAGACACAGGGAGCTGTTCCTGTCCCAGCACTGCTGGAGGGGAAGCTCAGGGTTCCCCCAAGGCTCAAGGAGCTCTCAGGATTTGGAGACAGGGTCAGAAGCAGCTCCTCTATCCGTGCAGCAATCTTTTCCCCTGCAAAAAGCAGTATCACCCTTCTTTTTAACCCAGCAGGGTTAGTGGGTGCTTGTGTCAGGAAGTCAGGAGGGCTCACACAGCCCATTCCACCTGCACCAGCCCAACAAAACCAACTGGTGCTGCTCCAAGCCAACCAGAGCAGCCTGGGCTGCAGCCCAGAGCAAGTCCAGTGCCTTGGCTGTACCAGTCCCCATGCTGCTGGCTGGGCTCACCACACACCCACCACCCCTGCATAGGCAATCATTAGCCATCAAGGAGGACTCTGGCCCTTTTCCAGGCTAATGAGGCTCAAGAGGCCTCACTGTGGCCAAGACACCAACCAGGGAGGTCCTGAAGAGTCCTGCAGGCTAAGCTGGGTGTCCTGCCCAGGGAGAGAGAACACCCACAGGAGGGGAATGTCCACGGGGCTCCCAACCCCACAGTCTCCCTGTTGCTGTTTGCACCTAATTCGGCTCCAGCTGGAAAATCCCCTTCAGGCTCAGCCATGCCCATCCTGGCAGAGGAACAAGACAATGCCCTAGGACAGGCTGCTTGGGGTGGGAAGTGAGAGCTAAGATCCAGGCAGACCCGGGGACCTACACTCCAGGCAGGGTAAGAGGCACCAATGGGTGGGAGAGCCAGAGCCCAAGCCCACTCCGCTATGGGGGAAGCTCCCTGCTAGGTGCCCAGTGCCTGCGCCCTGCGCCAGCAGACAGGGCTCCTTACACAACCGGCTGTGCCTGCGGCCAAGGGCAGGATTACAAAACGCTGGGAGTTTTCACCCCTCATGGCACAACCACCCCCCAGGCAGCAGGATCCAGCTCCCAGCATGACACCCGCAGAAGGCCAGGGCAGGGGTCTGGTGGCAGCAACAGGGTCAGGCGCTCTCTGCACAGCCTTGGCTGGAGCTGGGCAGAGGAGCAGCACTGGTGCTTGGCAAAGCTTGGCGGAAGCACAGCCGGACGTGTTGCACCAGGTCTGCAATGCTGCGGGAGCCACGTACCTGCGTAGGTTTCCCTGCTCCCTTATCTTGCCATCAAAGCTGCACTAGGTTGCAGCTCTGACCTCTCCCCCTGGGGTTGCAAACGGCTGGGGATGGTTGTGCATCCACGCTGGGCACCTGCTGACACAGCCCCGGGCACCCCACAGGAGCAAGAGATGCATGTGTCCAGCCCTTCACCAGGAGGGTGAAGATCATCCCGGCAGAATCATTTCCAAGCAGTTTGGGCATCTCCAGACAGGTCTAGTGACTCATCGGGACACCTCGGCGAGGCTCAGATCACAGTGCAGTCCCAATGTTCACACACATCCCTCCTTCTCCATCCCAGCCACAGGGGAAACCAAGATCAGGATTTAGTGAGGGGGGTAGAACCAGAGCACTTACAGTACCTCTCCACCCCCTCACTTGCTAAAGCAGCCAGAAAACATTAAAAAAAAAACAAAAAGGTGGTTTATTGTTATTTAGCTTCTGCCCCTTTCATACTGCTTTGCCGGAGTTTTTGCCAGCGGCAGGCCCTGGCTCTGGCAGGGGGCCAGGGCAGCCAAGGCGCTTTTAAAAACAAAGCAGGGCGCGTGCATGCACACACACACGCACGGCGTACAGCCCCTATTTTAACTCTTGATGAGGCAACTCCACGTGGAAGACAGTTTCCAGCAGGCCAGGAGCGCGCTACTGCGTGCTGGAAACCGTCTTCCACACTGGGACGCTGTGGCTCATCAACAGGATCCACTGTTCACTCTTTTTATCCCAGGGAAACCTTCTTATGGTACAAGGATTCCCCCATGGATTTGGCGCAGGAGAGATGCTGAGGATGTTGTCATAGTCCATGGAGACCCACTTGTCCTAAAGTTAGAGGGAAGGACCGCGGTGATGTTTCACCTGGAAGGAGCTCCTGAACCATATGAACAAAGGGTGAGAAGCGCTGGTGGCACATTCAGAGCATCATCCAATTCTATCAACCAGCCCCATGTCCCCTGTATTGCATCCCCAGTCCCAGCCAGAGGATGGGACATCTGTATCAGTGATGTCCTTGCCGTGTCCTCTCCTCCCCAGCCCTAGGAAGCATCGCCCCCGTTTACAGCACCTGGGCACAGGCTGTCCCAGGGCTTGGGGCTGTCTTTGAGCCGTTAGCATCCAAATTGTCCCATGTTTCTGGGTCAGACAGACAAATAGACTTCTGCAGCCCTGGGAAGGGAGAGCTGAGCCCCCTGGTCTGGGCTGAGTCACTGGGAAGTGCCCAAAAGATGTGAATTCCACTCCTATCCCAAACCCTAGCCTCATGCTTGTGACAACAGGGATGGCTGCCAGCCCAGCATCATCCGTGGCCTGCAGGACCTCTGCATCCCCCTGGGAAACCAGCAAGTCTCTGGGACACCCAGTGCTGCCCAGCCAAACCAAGGGGAAGGCAGTACAGCCCAGAACAGCCCTGACAGACCCCATACTCAATCAAATCTTTCCCCAGAATTAGCTCTTTGCCCTCAGCAGGCAGAAGGCAGCTGCAGGTGGCCCAGGCTGATGCAAGGAGCCATGGACCTGCAAACACAGGGAGATGGGGTGCAGGGAGACATGAGGCCGAGCACCCTGCAGACACCAAGACCATGCCTGTCCGGCTGGGTGATGCCCAGCATAGCCTCCTTCAGCTCCCTCTGTTCACACTGCTTGTTTCTGCCTTAATTCCCACTTCACCCAGCCCCAGGCACTGGGGTTGCAGTTGCCCCCTTTCCCAGTACAGCAACCATCCGAGGCAGACTGGGAGAAGCAGCCATCCGCTTGCTCCTTTCTGTACGGGGTTTTTCCTTCCTGGAGACTGAGGCTGGGGAAGAAAGGGGCTAAACCCCCACTGCGAGCTGAGACAACCAGGATGCGGACGGTGAAACCCACCACGGTTAGGGGAGGAGTCCCCATGCTGGAAGCAGTAGAAGGAAGAATAAGGCACACCCCTCCCAAGCCATGCAGCCCCAGCCCTGCCACCATCCATCTCCATGGCCATGGTGCTCACCAAAGCCTTTGAAGCCTCTTTTCTCCCCCTCCCTGCCACCCACCCACTATGGGCTGGGTCCCAGCAGGTTTCAGCAGGCTGTAGGGCACTGGGGTCCTGGGACAAGGTGCTGCCAGCCCAGCTCTCCCCCAAGCCGGTGCCTCGCCCCACAGAACAGGGAGTTTTGCCCGTTTCGGCAGAGTTTCCCGGCGTCTCTCCGCAGGCGTGCCCACGGCTTCCCAACCAGCGGGCGGCTGCGGAGCCGGTCCAGCTCGTCAGACCTACAGCGCACAGGGAGAGGAGGACACGGTTGAAGACGCTTGGAAATTCATCCTTGAAACTTGGGCTTCAAGGGACGTGACCAGGGACACAGCGGGGTTCGGTGGCAGAGCTGGGTCCAGCCACCTGCAGGACCAGAGTGGGCAGGGAGCCTGGACATCCCTGTGCTGGGAAACCCATTGGGTTAACCATACAGACACTGCCCAAAGTTGGTCCTGTCTCCTCCTGGCAGCCAGAGCCCCCAGGACTTGGGACAACCCCCTCAATAAAGAGGACAGACCTCCTGCTTGTGGAGAGATAGCACCAGCTGCATGAAGGCACATCCAACCCCACTGCAAAAATAACTCCCAAGCAACTTCTGCCCCAAAACAACTACAGACGCAGAGCTGCTGAGAAAAGGGACATGGAGGGAGGGTGGGTTGTTTATACAGAGGACCAGAGCAGAGGGCAGGTGGCAGGGGCTAAAATCACAGGGGAGATATTAAACCTCACGCTTCAGGGCTTAAGCTGATACAGCTACTAGGGGATTAGGAGAACATATAAAGGGGAGGGAAGGAGTGAGTTGTCCCACATCTGCCTGCTGCAGTTTTGCAGCAGAGCAGCATCGGCCTTCTCCTGTCGCGCTGGACGGATGACAGCGGCATTTGAGGGCTGTTTCCCACTCTCAGGGAAAACCTGGCTGTGCTTTGTGCTACTGGGATGCAGCGAAGAGAGGGCACAAACCTTGGTATGGGGGATAAAGCAAAGACTCCCCACAAGCTTTGCCAGCATTTAAAAACTTACTAGGTCACAGCCCAGACATAGATAAGTCCCAGGCACCCTGTCCTTGATGGATCCAAGGTCTGCAGAGCTCCAAATTAGCAGGTGAAATGGGGTGAGTGGCTGGCTGGAGCCAGCCAAACCTCCCAACGGCAGCGGTGGAACCCCAGCAGGGCTTCGCTCCCAGTCCTTGAGAGTTTGACACCAGTTTGCTCAGCTGCCGCCCTTTCTTTGCACTTTGCGCACATTCAAACAAAACCCTTCACCACTCCCTCCAGGAAGGCAAACAGCGAGCCCAGCTCCCGTCACCTTCCATGGCTCCTCCAGCCCCTGGCTACCGTGGGGGCATCCCCCCAGCATCCAGCTTTCCCAACTGTTAGCCCTCCACGTTGATGGGAAGGGAACCCAAACCTTGCTGGGCACCATCCAGCTACACAGCAGTCACCCCTTCCCAGGGACAAAAGCCCCAGTTTGGGGCTGGGGGAATCTGCTCCAGCACCCACCCTCCCCACCCCCTCCGGGAGCCATCGGTGCCGCAGCGGCCGCCCTGGCGGGGCCAACTGGCGCTTTGTTGGCGAACGCGGCCAGCCCAGGGCTGTGATTGATCGCTGGGGAGAAAGGCCAGAGCCGTGACGGGTCGTTTAACAATTTCAATTAAACTCTGTAGCTCCGACGCGGAGGGGAGAGGAGGGGAGGGGAGGGAAGGAAGGAAATTAAAAAGCGGGACGTTTCCATCGCTGCGCAGGGAACCTCAGCAGAGCGCAGCCATTTCTCCCCGACGAGACCCTCCGTCCCCGGCCGCAGGAGTGACCGCAGCATCATCCCCACGTCCCCTTCCCACAGGCATCCTGCCCGTTCTCTCCCACTGCTGCCCCCAAAACTCTCTCTCTGGCTGCCCCATCACCTCGCAGTGAGAGGTGCTGTGACCCACTTGCAGGGCAGCGCCTGCGTGGGGAGAAGGGCTGCGCTCGGTGAATATTAAACACCGTGTCCCTGAAGTTCCCGCTGCTGGGACTGGCGCTTGATTTCTGCTTACGTGCGATGACTTTTTTAGGCACAGGAAGCCCCAGAGGGCTGATCACAGCGACCGAGCTCCCAATCCACTGAGACAGCAGAAGGACTCTTAGAGGGATTTTAAAAAAATAATGAAATAAAATAGCCTGTCATATGGAAAAGGCGCTTCAACGAGCGGCAAAAGCAGCGAGCGCTCAGCTCATACGGCAGCAGGGAGAGCGGGAACGGGGAACCATGAGGGGTGGCCAGCAGTGATGCCATCCATGCCAGGGATATGATCCTAGCACCAGGTGCACCCCACAGTGGGTCTGGCATGGGAGCCCCACCAAGGGGAGCTCCTGCAGGAGTCTGGGCCTTCTGCTTCCTGCCCTTACGGAGGAATAAAGTGAAAACAAGTAGAGGGAGTTGCTGACACCTCTGCAGTGGGGGAGTCAAACACACACACCCCCTCACGTGTGTGCCCCACAGCTGGAGGGAGGAGAAGACGCCAGAGAGAAAACACAGACAGGGTTTAACTGGGAGGGAGTTACTGGAGGGGAAAGGAGGAGACAAGTGTAACTGCACCCCTGCGGCTGTGTGAGAGGAGGAGGGCCAGGGGCATCCCAGCTCGCCTACACCACCTGCCCATGGGACACCAGCCTGGGGCAATAGGGCTGTGGACACTCTGCCCTGACCTTATTTACTGCCTTGGGGGTGTCCTTCAACCCACCCCCACAGGCAATCCTCTGGCTCCAGCTCAGTGACCCTGTATGGGCACAGACATTGAGCTGCAAGCAGAGACAACCGCACTCAGTCCCCTCATCCAGGGAGGGGGCACCAACACCCCAGTTCTGGTGAGGAGGTGGCCCCCAGCTCTCCTGCAGTCCCGGCAGTCAGGATTTGCAAAGTTCTGGCCCCAATCAAAGCTCTTCAGTAGCTGACCCAGGGGAGCTGATCCCCTTCCCACATTTTAATCCTCAGCCTAACTCACATTTCTCAGCACCAGTCTCTCTGCCCTGAGCTGCTCTTAAGAATCCTTACAGCTTCTTCTTCCCAGCTCTCCTTCTCTTTCCCCAGGAAAGACTTCTCTCCAGCTTTCCCACACACACACCAACAAGACCCCAACACAATGAACAGCCCTGGCAGAGGGTCCCACACCCCCAACCCAGAATGGCTCCCACAGCCCAGGCAAACATCAAGCACCTTCCCCTGGCCACCCACCATAGCCAGAGCCCTTTTGTTTACTTTTCCCGGTTTCCTTGTCTCAGGAAGGTAGGTCACAGGAGGCGATGGGAGCTCAGCTCTCTACAAGGGCACTATGGCACCAGCTATGATCTACTCCTCCACCTTTCCACTCTCCATCACAGCACAGCCCCTGCAGAACCCCGTTGCCCTTGGGAACCCCTGCGAGCCTGACGCTGGCTCTGAGCTGTGCTTGCCACTGACCTTTCCAAGAGCACTTGTGAGAAAACAGTGCTACAGAAGGGTTAAACATTACCAGACTGAAATTCAAAGCTTGTCCATTGGTTCCAGTCGACTGGCTGCGATGATAATTTTTCACAAGATAAATACAGCCAGAAGTGAATGGCAATTGCTCAAGTCCCTTTGTAGCTGCATCCCCCCCTCAAAGCGGCTTCACTTCCCCCACTGCTACTGTTTCCCTTTGCCTGTCCCTGCTCAGTGGCCCATGCTGGAGGGCCCTTGGCCCCAAGCCCGAGGGGAACCCCAGCCCTGTCGGGAGGACCAGGATCACTTACAGCCCGACCATTCATCCGCACGGGCTGTGCTCACACTCCCACCTCCAGCCACAGCATAACTGGCTGGAGATTAACTGGCTCTGGGGTTCAGCACCAGTATCTGCACCCCAGCTGAGAGAGAACTGAGCCCACAGTCCTGCTGGGGAGAGAGAGCCCATCTCTCCATCCAGGTACTCACTGCTCTTGGACGCCTTGATCTTGGCCACCAGTTTCTGCACACTGGGTACGTCCCCATTCTTCACAGCCTGGATCAGCTCCTGCTCTCGCCCCATCTCAGACAGGTGGTGGTGTGGAAGGTAGAGACCCTGCGATCTCGGAGCTTTATAAAGCCATGGGAGTGAGTTCGTAATTCCTCAAAACACGCTTTGACGAGGGATGAAATCCAGCAAGAAAGATGCTTTACAACCCCACGGGACATAAAAAACAGAAGGAAGAATTCTTTCTCTTATGGGCAGAAGCCCCTTTCCATGTCGGGAGGAGCAGGACCCAGTCAGGGTTTGGTTGGAGAACATGCGATCAATTAAAAGGAGAAATAGTTCAGCGCTTGAGGACGGGCTCCTGGCAGCACCAGGGCTCCGTGAGACAAAGCCAGGCAGCTTGGGGCAGGGTGGCCAGTACAGTTGGCATCGGGATCCCCTCGGCCTCTTGCCACACAGAGGTGTTGTGTTTTACTCCCTTCACCAGGCTCTGTTTTGCTGATGAATCCCTAATTCTTCCCAAAGGGATTACGGGTTCTTCACCATCTGGAAGTTATAGATCCTCCCTCTCTGGTGTTCATTAGCCCCTTCGTTTCGGCATTCCTCTTGGTGACGGCGCTGCAGCCACACTGGGGAGCCCCGTGCACAGCCAAGCCCCAGTGCAGCAGCCCAGGACCTGCAGAGAGGAAGAGCAGAGTCAGCCCTCGATGGCCATTTACCTCCCGGCTCCGTCGCGACAGCTTTTGTATCCACGCCGAGGAACAAATACTTTGACTATATTTAGTCCTGGCGGGACTTGGCTCACCCTCGTGTTAAACAGAGAGGGAAGAACCTGCAGAGGAAACCTCCTGAGGGTGCTGCCAGGGGGTGGCTGAGGAATGAGATAGTGGCACAGTTCTTTCTCTGCTCCCACCCAGGGCCATATGTGGGGCTTGAGTGTCATCTCTCCTTTCCAGGTGGCAGCACCCAAAGGACAGAGCTGGAGAAGTTTAGCCAAAGTCCTCTGCAGCCCAGGGGAGCGGATCAGCCCGCGCAGCACCCTTGCCCTCCTCTGCAGAGTAAATTCTCACCCTCTGAAACTCAGTTCCCTGGGACCAAGACATTCTACAACCAGTACCAGGAGCATTCTCTGGCCCAATTGAGGAACTGGATATAATTCAGCAACACAACCATGCTCAGGAGAACAGGATCCAGTCACATTCTGGCCAGTTAAGGTACACCAAAGAGGGCATGAGGTCCCACGGCAGCAGTTCACACCT
Source organism: Upupa epops (assembly GCA_013397515.1). Taxonomy (NCBI): domain Eukaryota; kingdom Metazoa; phylum Chordata; class Aves; order Bucerotiformes; family Upupidae; genus Upupa; species Upupa epops. Next base: position 284,723 of record VZRI01003146.1, read on the forward strand.
CTCAGCTCACACTCACACTTTACCTGGGCTATCCAAACTGAGTGACAAGAAAATCCCTCCTGGTTCAGGACCATACATCTGGCAAGCTGTTCTGACACCCGGGGAGGAATGTACAGGCAGGAGGGCAGGAAGCACACGCCATACCAGCTGCAAGGCTGTCACCAGATCAACTCACGACTTTTGCCAATCTGGATCAGAACCAGCTCCAGTTCTCCCAGCTATGGCTCAGTCTTGCCATGTCCCCTCCCAGAGCACTCACCCTCAGCCGTTTATATAATAGCGGGTGTCGCTTCCTCCGAGTAATTGAGGTCACTGTTTTGAGGATGGAAACCACAGTGGAAAGAAGGCAACAGTAGGAAAAGAAGTCCTGCCTGGGTCAGGGGCGCAAAACCAGAAGGGACACCTCATGGCACAGCATCACTCAGCCCATTCATGGTGCAGCTAGAAGCTGCAGCCGCTCACAAGCTTGGATGCCCCCATGGGCTCCCAGTCCTGCTCAGGGGCATTCCGGGCAGCCAGAAGGGCGATGCTCCAGTGCTGGCTCAGCTGAAGATTCCTCCCCACCATGCCGGGGGTTCTGTTCCAAGTTTTGCTCCCCTGGGGCCCAGAGTCCATTCAGCTGATGGACCCCTCGGTGCTGAGCCTGGGTCTCTCCTCACTGAGTCCTGGGGCACCCAGCTCCAGCTCATCTACCTCCCAGGGAAGTTTCAGCCACTTGACTCACACTAACCTCCTGCTGCAAACAAATCCCCTCCCGAAACCTCCTGCTCCATTGCACCGTCTTCAAAACTATTTCGTTTAACCCTGTGTGCTACAGCCGACCTGAGGCTGCTCACGGAAAAAGGAGGCTGAGGGCACTGGGGTTATTTGCTCGTTTATTTACTCATTTATTGAAAAACTCTGCTGAGGGTCCCTCAGCCCGGAGCCCTCCCCAAGAGCTGCTGCAGCCCCTCCCGAAGCATCCGAGGTTCAGCGAGAAACTAGGAGATACCCAGGGCTCCGCACCTCCATCTCCACCTCCTCGACGCTTCCAGAGAGGAAGAGGAGCAGCAGAGAAGGTGAAAGTAAAGAACCTCACGAAGCTGGAAAGCCTATCGCGACCACCGCTCCAGGGCGGGCAGGGCCGATCCCACCCCCCGCCTCCTCCCGCCACCCAGGAACCACCTGGAGCAGCCCGGGGCTCCCCAAGCGTTCCCGCAGGCAACAGCGGCGCCGGGAAAAAACGAGGGAGAGAAGAAAGGGAAGATAAATCTCCCTAAAACTCCTTGTGTAAATGGCGAAGGAAAGATGCGAAAGAGCAGCCGGCACCGAGAGCGGGTCCCGGGGCGAAGGGGAGGGGCGCTTCCACCAGGAGCCCCCTCCAGGGACCCCCGCACTGGTTGGGGTGCAACCGGGCACGTCCCCAGACTCCCGGGATCCTCCTCCTCCGGGGGGGGGGTTTGTTTGGGGGAAGTGGTGTCGCCCCCCCTGCAAGACGAGTCGCTCTGCTGCTCCTGCGAGCGGTCCAACCTGGGTCGTTTCACTCACCTGGCACCGCACCGAACCGAACCGAGCCGAGCGGGACCGCTCCGAACTGAGCCGCGCCGAGAAGTACAGACCGAGCTAAGTCGAGCCAAGCAGCAACTTGCCGAGCGGTACCGGTACCGCCTCCGGTACCGGAGCAGGCGGCGCGGTCCCGGCTCGCAGCGCCCCGGCGCTCGGCAAAGTCCCGCTCGGGCTGGCCCCGTCCCGGCAGGAAATCCCTCCCTGGGCCGGTCTGATTGGAAAAGCCCGGCGGGTTGTGCGGGCTGGGCAGGGCCGGGGCCGCTGTCACTCACAGTGATGCGGCAGCACATTGGGGCAGGGGATGGGCCAGGGCTGCTGCTGCCGCCCCGGGAACGGGAGATCCCTCGGTTGATTCTGAGCGGGGACCGGCTTCGGGGCCGGGACAGACCCAGTGCTCCGGGACTGGTCCAGGTGGGCGGGACCCACGCAGTCCGAGACCGAGCCGGTGCTTGGGAACCGGCCTCGATGAGCAGTTCCACACACTCGACTCGGTGTTCTGAAACCAGCCCTGGGGAGAGGTCGCAGGTCTTCGACCCGGGACCGACCCGGTGCTCCCATCGGGACCACCCTACTCGACCTGGGACCATCCCGGCAACACTCTTGTCTTTTGCCTCCTTCAGCACTCCCCATCATGGCAGAGGAGCTGCACAAAGCTGCTGACAGCACCTATGGGACCAAGCCCCCAATGAATCCCACTCTCAGAAAACACCAAGACCCACCCCATCCTGCAGGTGGTCCCCAGGAACAGCAGAGCCGTGTGTTCCCTTAAAACAAGAGATTGCCTAATGAAGCTGGACAGCTTTTGCTGCATGATACCACTGGATTATCATCAACTAATCAGATTAAAAACACGTGGAGGCTTTGATTTTCTTCACTAAGTGCCCAGTCCACACCTCCCTGGGGAAGCTGCAAAGAGCTGGTACCTCTTCTAACCAGGCCCCGAGACATTTTTACCAAAGGATGGTTTCATGAGCAACCTCAATAAGAGGGACCCTCGGCAAAGAGGAGGAGGAACTGACGTTTCAAGACACACCCTGTCTTTTCAGCTTGTGAATAAAGAGATTATTATGCACATCTAATTATAAATGTCAACATTTTACAGCTGCTGTGTTGAAGCAAGAAGCTCTAAGTAGCCCTGCTAGAAAGGGATGTGAAAAGTCTTGTTATTCCTCCTCTGAGTTTTGCCAGAGCTCATAAAGCCCAGTGACATTTATAATAATCCCCTGAATTTATGTAGCACCTTTTGTCCTTTTAAGGATCTTAATTAAGCTTTGTAGCTCCCTGAGCTCAGACTAAATGCACTTTGCAAAAGAGAAACCCAAGCCCTGCTTTGTACAAAACTTGTCCCCTTTTTCAGACTAGGGTAGGAGCCTTCCACCCCCATGACCCCTGGCAGCACACCCTTACACCAGAGTAAGGGCATCCCACACCAATACTGCCACCCAAAGTCTGTGCCACATTGGTTACCCTCGTGTGGATAAAGCTGGATCAGTTCAGCTTTCATGGCTGATGGCACCCGAGTCTTTTGAATGGAGGCTGCCAGTGGAGGGTTTAACCCAATTGACTAGAAACCCACAATTCCTGGCACAGCCTTTGAACATCAGACCATGAATTAGCGCTCCCCTCTCAGCACTGACACCTTCACTTAACAGCCCTGCCCACAGGCAGCAGCCCCCCAGTTCCTATCGCCTGCCTCTCAGCTTTCCTTGACCCTGACTGAACAGCTGGTGTGTGATCCTAGCACAAAGACCTGCCACAGCTCCAGCGAAGTCCACCTTGAAGGGCTGACAGTCCCACCGCGACATTTAGTCCCCTGTGTCCTCAGAGCAGGTGCCGAGAGCATCGATCGCGTCGCGGCCCTTCAGCGCTTTGCTGTTTCTGCACCAGGGCGAGATATTTAAAATCTCGGGGGTTGTTTTGGGGTGCAAACACCCCTGGGTAGTCGGTCCTGCCCTCAGCCCCTGCATTAAGCTGCCCAAGGCAGCACCGATCCTTGTTTCCCTCTTCGGGTGGGGGGCTGGGGGCTCCAGCTGGGCGGGGCTGCTCAGGTCCAGCCGACCCCTGCTCCTGCTCGCAGCTCAGGTCGATGTTGCCATCTAGAGGTCCCTGCTACAATGATCGTCTCCTTGCAGAGCCTTGGGAAGGAAGGTGGGTGTTTTAATTCAATGCCAAACTTTAAAGCAGGTTTTTTGCAGTAGGGGCTGAGAGGATCAGCAGATCAGTTGCTCCTACAGGTTATGGGGCTTTGACTCAAAATACCACTGCCGGATCTCCCAGCACATGTCCTGGAGGCCTGATTGATGGCCACAGCCCACCCTGCAGCCCCATCATCTGTGCAAACCTCTACTCTCCGCTCTAGGACTATTTTGAGGATGGGGTAAAACACTCAGAGTGATGCATTTGGTACCAGGGAGGGCAACAGCACTGGCTCCAGGTGAGACCAGGACAGCCACTGCTCCAAGACTGGAGAGTGCAAGTCTCACCCATGAAAACCAAACCTGGGAAATCACAGCCATCTCACCCCTATCGAGCAGGCAGGAGGGCAGCAAAGGCCCAGATCAGACATCCAAAATATTTCAAGTATGCTATGAACCAGCTGGACGAATAGATCCTTCTCCTCTCTCAGCTGTGTCTCAGGCTCCTCCTTTTGCTGCAGTTTAAACCCACAGGGAACAAGCCCAGCCTGACCTGAAGACTTGCTGCTGCAACCCCAGGGCTGCCAGGCAGGGGAATGCTCCGACCAATGTGGGAGTGAAGGCAGCCATGCAGGCAGAGCAGGATTCCCACAGGCAGGCAGAGTTGCACTCACTACGTGAGTGTGCAGATACCACTGCCCAGACTCTCCTAAATCTGGGGTCAGAGTGGGCTGGAGCTGGTACCTGCACACCCATGAGGGCAAGACCTCCATGGACAGATTTAAAGCCACCCCATGAGCCCTTCCTGCAGCTTCTACCATTCATTCACACTGTGCCTGGCTCACAAAGTGCTGACAGGTGATGGGTGCCCCATTGCTGAGCTTTGGTCTTGTCCGTAAGAATCCCAGCAGGTCTCTTTCTTGGTGCTCAGCAGTCACATCCCATCCCCAGGACCCTCTGCTGTGCAGGCATCCACCCCCTTTCACGCTACATTCAGGACAGGCATTTCCCATCCAGCTTAGCACTCCCTGTTGCTGGCTGCAACGTCAAGGTGAAGTTAGAGAAGGACAGGTGATCCAGACACACAAGGTGCTGATGTGAGCAGTTACTCCATCGCCTTGTATTAACCCTCCTGGCAATAGCTGCTACTGGAAGAAGTCCAAGGAGAAAAAAAATAGGTGAGTTAATCAAGAGGGAGATGCATTGCTCACAAGGAGGAGAATCTGTGCTCCTATGGACCAGGCTCTGGCAGAAGCATCTTTGGGTCAGTTTGGCCTCAGGCACCTCCTGCTCCCACACCACAGATGCTTTCTGCAAACTATGGCCTCTGCCTCTGGGAGGACTTCATCCTGGACACATCCCAACTGCAGGTTAGATCCTGGACACAACTCCATGTGCCTTACAAAGCTGAGCATTAACCACAGCATGAAAAACAGCAATGACTGCACTTAGTGGAGCTGGTGGTACTTGCTGGTGGCACATAGCAACAGAAGCCACAGCAGAAGTCATCTCTCCATCAGGAAACAGAGCTTTGGAGTTGATCTAGGAAACTGCTCAGTTACAGTCTTTTCCAGCATGAAGACCTCTGGTAACCACCCCTCGGTTATATCATTCCTCTGGAGTCCAGCTCTAAGCTCCCTCGAAAAGCAACTCCACAGCGTGAGCTTGAACACGTGTGAGCTAGGCGTTACAGCCTGTGCCAGCCTCTGCCCTGGCACAGCAAACCCGACATACAGGCCCTGCCCTGCATCCACGTGGGAACTCGGGCAGGCGCTGGCATGAGGTTCTTGGCAGGAGCAGCCTTCCCACGTGCCAGCACTGGGCTCCAAGTGGACTCACCTCTCCCAGTACACGTGTGCTGCTGCTCGCACCCTCCTCCTGGATGCCTGCTTTTCTCCTCCATGGGCCTCCCTGTGCTGACAGTTGTTTCTTTCTGGTCCTGTGCCTTTCTTTTCTCTCCGTCTTCCTTGTTTGGTCCCTCACTCAGGAAATTAAAGATAATCCTCCCCTTTTTTGCTGCCGGATCCCCTGTTTAACATTCGCTGCGTGTGCTTGCACTGATTCAAAACAGGATTAGACTCTTCTAGTGCTTTGATGTCAGTTGGGCTTTGCACTTACAGCAGAGCAGGGAAAAGAAAATGCCTGGTAACAGACCTCTAGTGTTCTGCCCAGCCACTCACACCCATCCTGATAATGAAGGTCAGGACACATTTACCTGCAGAAACCAGGTGCCCTTCCAGGATCAACCTGGAGGAAAGAGACAACCCACAACCCCATCACCACAGTCCCTGTGCTGGGTGTGATTGTCTGGAAACACCTGGCTTTCACCCTGACTCCCTTATCATCTGGCAGCGTGGAGGCTGAATGGCTCCCACGGGAGGGAGGTGTCATTAATCATTGGAAAACCACAACTCGTTGGCTGTCAGTGAATATTGCAACCTCCAGCTGCCACGCGGCAGGGAGCTGTGGGCCACCAGCATCGCTCCAGTGGAGATGGGGCTGGGGGCTCCCCACTGGTAATACCCTAAGCCGCCCATTTCTGAGGGAGAAGCAGGTGCTGCAGGATGGTTAAAATGGAAATCTATATCCTGCTCCCTGTGGTGTGACGGCACAGCCCACAAATCAGGCATTTCCCTCTGCTTCCATGGGCTGGATCTTCTCCTTTCAGAGGACAAGAGCCTGAGGTTATTTTCATTGGCAGACAGCTCCAACATCAGTCCAATACAGTGTATTTGACTGTGCTACTGGTGACAGTCTTGCTTTGCCTCTGAGACACTATTCCTGGAGCCTACAAGGTCCAAAGCATCCCTCAGCACGGTTTGGAGCTGGGGCATGATCCCCATCTCTGCCCTGCACTGGTTTCACACTAGACAAGTGTGATAGGCTCTATTGCTGGTTCCAAGACAGTCCTTTCACAATATCTCCAGGGACTCAAAAGTGGTTTCTGCTGCCTGATGCTCTGGCTCTATTCCCATTCATCTGGACTTTGCCATCAGGCAGCCAGGTTTTCTCTAGGTAACAAGCAGACCTTGAGATCATAGAATTGTTTAAGTTGGAAAAGACCTTTAAGACAATTAAGTCCAGCCATTAACCCAGCACTACCAAGTCACCATTACCACATGTCCCCCAGCACATCTCCACAACCTTTAAATCTCTCCAAGGGTGGGGACTCCACCACTGCCCTGAGAAGCCTGGGTCAGGCCACGACAACCCTTTCAGTGAAGACAGTTTTCCACATATCCAACGTAAACCTCCCCTGGTGCAACTTGAGCCCATTTTCTCTTGCTCTACCACTTGCTACTTGGAAGAAGAGACCAACTTCCATCTTCCTACAGCCTCCTTTCAGGGCCTGAGATGCACCTGGTAAAGTGGCCCCATGGTTGACCACTGTCCAGCCATCCTCAAGGACCCACCTCTCAGTCTGGTGCCCAGAGAAAGACAAAGCCAGGGCACACCTAAACTCTCCCGTGTGACATTACTGCAGCCCCAGTTGGCACCACAACTACTTCAAGCATCCTCCAGGATTGCCCAGGGACTGAGGAGCACCTCTGCCAACAGCACAGTGTCTAATCCATTTTGTCCGGGACATGCACACAGACTTGATTAATGCCTGCCATGAGCTCCATCCGTCATTGGGGAGTAAAGGAGATTAACTCTGCAGCACGCCTGCCTTGCGTTGATCCCATTCTCCAGGCCTCTTGATTAATGGTGAGGCTGTCTTATCTGTCCGGCCAGGAAATGTGAATATCCGGATTGGCTGGGGATGGATGGGTGCTGCGGGTGCTCGGGTTGCATGCAGGGTACTGCCAACCGAGCCACAGCTCTGCTATGGGGCTGTGTCCATGCACACCTGCTCCCTACGCCCATTGCTCCTAGTCTCTGCACCCCCAGCTCTGCTCTCCCAGCCCACATTGGCAGGTATGGCCAAAGACTGAGCAGTAACTGGAGTGCTGGTACATCCCTGCAAGAAAGCAAAGCTTAACACCAGCATCTGGGCCTCCGCTCCCCACTGACAGTCAGTGTGGAAGATGTCTCTCCCTGTCCACAAAGCAAATTTGGATGAGCCAGTCCAGAGGCCTGGAGTGACCCAGGCAAAGCTCAGATGTGGGTGAACCAGTGCTGCAGAGGGAGGCCGCTCAGTCAGGCTTTTCCCGAGAGGACCCGGGTGTAAAGTGGATGCAGGGAATTAGTGAAGCCATCTGGACAGGCTCCAGCTCCTGCCCCTGGCTCGCTGTTGATGCTTCATTAACGGCTCCCTCCTTTCAGCTCTCATCTCCTTGGCTTCTGCAACGATCAGCTGGGCTGAAGTTTTGTTGTCTTGGGTGTTTTCCAAGTGGAAATTATTTCGCATTTCTTTTAACAATCAGGACACAGAGAAAGAGACAGGAGAGGAAGGAATTTCCAGGAGATGAAAGGGCAGGATTAAGGAGATGGCTTTTGCTTTGTTATCCCTCTAGTGTGGCTAAGAAATTCCTTTCAGAAGGCAGCTTTAATTAATGATGTTTTTCCAATGGGAAGAAACCTGGACCAAGAGATAGGTCTGGCTTATTGAGTCTTCAAACTACCCCAGCTGCAACCTCAGCAGCCCAGATTCAGACACTCTTACACAAAGCAATGTGTTTCAGTCTACTTTACAAAGACTCTGTCACCCCTGCCTGGAAAATAAGGCACACAGGAAAACAAACAGGCATGAGCAGGGCTATGTGCATGGTGCCGGTGGGAAGACAATCCGAGTGCACTGAACCACAGGGCTATGGTGGCTCAGGATGTGGGAAAGGGCCTTTGCATGGGGAAATAACCTGGGGCAGGAGGCAACAGAAATATCTCCATTGCCTTGTATATCAACAGCCCTTCTCTCACATAGCAGGAAAAGTCAGGGGGAGAGGAGAGAAAGAGGCCCAGTGGCAAACTGGGACATTTAGAAACATTGCACGGATGTATTAGCATCCTCTACCACCACAAAACCCTCCAGGAACTGAGTCAATCAAAAATAACATTCGGGGCTGATTTTTATCCAGATGAACGCTCTCCAAATATTTTAAGGCAACCGACAGAATGGCCGACTTCTGGTTTGTTTAACCCTTCTCCTGAAACCTGCCGTGAGTCTGAAAGAAAGCACCACCTCAGAAAACATCTGGTTTTGTGAGCTGGATCTGTAAAACTGGATGTGGATCCCAGTCTGCCTGTCGCCAGCATCACTCCAGTCACCTCCCCTTCACCCCAGCTCTGTCCTGACTCGCTTAGTCTTTTGCAGCTCAGCTTTCTGTCTAGAACTGGACAGAAAACACTGAAAATCCACAGAGGCTTCCATAGGAATCCTCACCCCTCACACAACAGAAACTCCAGCTAGGGAAACATCTCACCTGGCCCAAGAATTGTATTTGCCTTTTTGTGAACTGCATTAAACAAGGAACTCACACTGCCCCACATCTTGCTCCTTCCCTGTTTCCAGCTAATGAACTCCCAAGTGATAACAAATGCAATTGCTGTTGCTGAAATGTCTGCCTCTGCTCTGAGCGTTTGGCAGCCCAAGGGGTGAAGTGGTTTGCCAGTTGCTGTTTCCATAAGTGAGCATCATTTCACTTTGCCATTATCATTTTAAAAGATCCCCATCTCTCCCAGTGCCCTTGGCCACTGCCTCCAACCCTGACAGACATCTCCCTGCCCAGCAGCATGCAGGGTGCACATGGTTGATCTGCTGGGTGGAAGCAGGGAGGAAAGAAACATCTGGCTGCTCCAGCAACCCAACTGTCAAAGTGAGCAGAGCTCTTCCTGGGGCCTGCAGGTCCATGTCAGGAGGATTTCTATCCCATGCCAACACTGCTAACAGCCCCCCTCCTCAGCAAAAGACTTCAGGCTCACCTGTGATTTAATTCCTTATTCATTTGACTGGTGTTGTGCTTCTCCATATCTTCTTCAGCCTAAGAATTTCCCGGGAGCTGCTGTGTCCAAACACTTCCCCAGACTGTAGGTAAATTCAACATATCACAGCTCAGACTCAGCTAGCTATTATGGCTTTCCCCACTGCTGCCCTGCTCAGCAGCAGAACTGCAGTCTTGGGTTATAAAACACCATCTTCTTTCTTTCTTTTTTTTTTTATTAGCTCTGTCATAAATCCTTTCACTTGGATTTGCAATTTCATGTGACAGCTCTTTCCAGGCTCAGAGTGGAGTTTATCTCGTCTCCCTGACTTGAACCTCTTAGGATTTTTAGATTTGCTTCATTTCAGATCTGTAATTTCCATTTCCAAGTTTAACATCACAGTTCTCATTGAAAAGGGTGGCAGAACACTCGTTTGGGGTTGGGCAGACACCTGTCTTTGGGCATCAACCCCACTGCTCTGCCTCCTCTTGAGCCCCGTGCAGGGTTATCTAGGAGCTACAGATCTGAGCCAAAACTTTTTTCCCCCTTGCTCAGACTCTGGAGGAATTCAGGTTACAGCTGCCTCCTCCTTGTGCTAGTGCCTGCTCCTGTAGAAGGGAAGTGCAGTGACTAACACCCTATACTCTGTGGCAGCATTTCCCTCCCTGGGGGCTTCTGGCTGTTTCTGTCCAACACTGAGAACAGCCAGCAGCTTCTTATCGCTGATGACGAGCTCTGCCTGTTTCACCCAGGCACATCTGCATCCCTGACCTCAGCACATGGCACCCGCCAGCCTCCCGGCTTCCCCTGTACAGGGCAAGTCCTGCTCGGCCTCCTTCTTGTTATTTTTGGCTGTGCTTTTGTCTCTGGGATCCTGTAACCTTTAGCAATAAAAACAAAAACCACAGAAGGCTGCAGCCGTGGCCTCTGGCTCACTGCGAGCAACCAGGACAGGCAGAGGCTGAAGGCTAAAACCGCAAATTAGCAGCGTGGGACCGGAACGAACCAGGACTGACCAGGCAGCTTGGACCTGTCATCCAGAGGGCAGGAACCCTGCAAGGAGAGAGGAGATGGTTATCTGGGCTTAGATAAATGCTTACTTTGTGCTAATGAATTAGGAATCCAGTGTGGACAACAAGAGGGCTTCGATGATTGTGTTGCTAAATATTTGTGTAGAACAATGTGTGGCTATGGAGCAGCTGAGAAAGGAGACTGACCCTGCTGCGTTCACTGCACGCACACACACACGTAAGAGAAAGCAGAGAGCTGGGAAATCAGGGTTTGCTCACTGCTTGGTCTCAGACTGTGGTTCTGTGTTCACTAACATCAGCTCAGAGCAGTACCAGTGATCTAAATCAAATCAGGCATCAAGACACGATAGCGACTTTTTCCTAACGAGCCAGCCTACCCATGCAGTGTACATCTAGATCAATGACAGCAACACCTAAGTCACCATCAAGTTGCTCTGACCAAGCTACTCCTTCAAACCTTTGGGTTTGCTGTGTTTGGGGTTTTTTTAATGAAATGATTACATGCAGCACACATCCCTCTGTGGGGATACAAACAGTTGTGCTGTGATAATCACTGCAGGAAAATGGATAAGTTGCTGCCTAAAGCCAGCACTGTTCTAGAGAGAATTACTGTCAATTTTTGACCCCTAGCTCAGGATGTAGTTTTAAGGAAATGATTTAATTCTGCCACACAATATTTTTCCTTGCCCATAGAAGTGACAGCAAAGACTGGCTTTCCAGAGTCAACGGAGGCAAAACAGATCAGTAGCTGGAAACCACTTTAGCAATCTGATGAGACTGATGTACAGCCATCGGACAGAGACAATGATGTTCAAGTACTCAGCCCGTATGGAAGACTGATGCACCATGACTAGCACATCTTGAATTAAATCATCCCTACTACCCCTAAGGCCAACACAAAGGCAAAGCTTCACCCGTTATGCTATTTGATCAATATTATCAAAGAGCTAAGCAATAAAAATGCTGAGGGCCATTCTCTAAGCCTGGAGTTGTGAGTAAGAACACCGGTGAGTTTGAGGGGAGGATTTGCAACCTGGCTCTTAGTGAGGACTCTTCTCTCCACAGTGTGAGTCAGAGTAGTAGCTAGGTGCTAAATAAATATTTAGCAACTGAGAAAGTCTCCATTTAATGAGAAATTATTTGGTGAAACAAGCTGGGGAAATGGTTTCAGTAGCATGGTAACAGAAGCTGGTGGTGCGTTCTGCCCTATGGGATGCTGTGGTTCTACTCGTGTTGCATAAGACAGGATCTCCAGCTGGGACAGACTCAGGAAATATAACTCGTTACTGAAATGCAAGAGCCTTTCAGGACTAAACCACTGTTAGACCAGCCAGATTCATTCCCTAGTCGCAGAATTTGCCTAGCAGCAGCTTTGGAAGATTATTATCTTTCTTCATAACAGTGATGTTCCAGACAGGATGGTCTAAGGGTAGTGGTGATGTCAAGTTTGCAGAAAGAAGCAGGTTTTTTTCTTTTAATGTTCAAGGGCTGAGCTCCGTTTCCACACCTTTGTCTTCATCATTAGGCTATAGAGATGGCAGTTCCCTGCTTAAATGTTAATTACTATTTCTTCTAAGTTGTGTTTTCCAGGGGTTAGTGCCTCAATCTTCCTTGTAATTACACAGAGTGGTTAGGGCAACTCCTCGGCTCTGTCCCAGGGTCCCCTCACAGCTCATCCCCGATGCTGTTTCCTGTGGAAGAGCACTCACAGAACTAGTCCTTCAGAGAGCTGCTGTCTTCAAGTGTTCAGACAGATAATGAACTGATTTCTGTGCCTGGTCCTCCTGGCCATGACAAGCTCCATGCACAAACAGGCTGTGCATCACCAGTTGCTCCACTTAATATTCCTCTCCTTATACCACTTCAACTGGTGGGGCTGGATTTAAAGAAACCAGTCCTTCTTTGGTGCCAGAAATTCCCTAATTATTAAAAAGGAAGAACCAAACGTTGCCAAAGGCTGGACGTGAAAGGCCCATAATAAACCAGTCACACAGCCATGCTGGTGAGGAAAACTCTCCAGTGCCGAGCACGACTTTGCCACCGCAGGTGTGACCAGGGAGGGAGAGGCTGGGGGCTGTCATGCCCCTACAGCTAGAGCAGAGAATTACAGCTGCCTCGAATACGAGGCAGTTTCTAAGCCAACAGCACTATTTGAGATTGCAAATTAGACAGAACCCCGTGCTCTGGAAACGGCTAAATTTAAATACTAAGTTCTCTCTTTGAAATCTCTAAGATAGCTCATTCCTCCCCAGAGAAAGTGAGTAGGAGCTTCTCTACACAGGGAAAGTGTTTGGAATAGCAACTGCCAACCAGTTTCCCATGCAAATGCTCATTCTGTGTACTTCAGGACTGGATTAAGTACAGTTACACACAGGCACTCACTACAGAGGAGAACACACTGTTCACAATAGCTCTCCTGCCTGAGCTCCAGCATCTCGGCACACCAACCATAATTTGCCTTGCAGTGGTGACCCCATAGAGAATGACCCCTTTCCAAGATATAAGGAAAAGGAAGGGTCTTTTAAGTATTGACTAAGAAACCCCACTACTTCACAAGCAGCATAGGTTCAAAAACTGTCTTATAGGCCACAGACATCTGCAGGAGAAAACACTTGGCAAATCACTGGCTGCGGAAACTCCAGAACCTCTTCAAAAACCTCATAACATAGCAGACAGATTAGCCCCAGTTTGTGTCCAGTTCCTAAGAACTACAATGCCTGGGTGAAGCACACTCTGCATTTCTGTGTGCTGCTGGTCCACTAGAGGACAATCTAATAATGATGAACTCCTTTGGCTTCCCTAGTAAAAGGCCCATACTGAAAATGCTGCTGCCAAATGTGACTTCCAGCCCATGCTGAGACTGTTCCTGGTTTGTGTGCTGGACAAACATAATGGTTCAGGCTTTAATGGTACAGGTTACTTCTAGTCCTGATCTAATGACACTCGAAAAAACTGGCTCCTACTGTTGGTGCCAGCCTTTGGAACCACAGAAGCAAGGCAGGTTCACTGACACAGAGATGGTTTTTACAAAGCCAGCCTGATCCCTCATGCTGCATTCTGCCTCAGAGAAAAAGCTGCCTGTTACTGCTGGCTTTCTTGCAGACTCCTGACATGAAATTATAATTTTTTTCAGTGCAGGAAATGCTCAGAGGTACAGAACGATCCTTTCACCCTCAGAGCGTGTGATTTATCAAGCCATAATGGGGAAACCAAACTCACATATAAACAGTGGGCAGGAAGCACAACAAAACCAGCTGCTTAAACCCACAGAAAAGAACAGGCTACTGGGCTGGCAAGGCGCAGAAAAAGAGCAAACCAGTTTCTCAAAACCCAAGGGGGTACTTGCCTAGTATTTTTAAATCCAAAGAAAATAGAACACAAAATCTGAGCTAGCAATATTGCTTAATTCTGAAGCCAGGAAGCAAATGAGTTGTGGCAGAAAATTAATTACAAGTGAAGTGTCTCAGGTTGGAATTAGAGTCAGAAGGGTCAGAGTGTCAAAGCAACAGAATTTTCAGTAGGTAATTTGGTGCCTTGACATACCCCAGGCCCCACCAGTGGGGATGTGCCTGTGACCCAGGGATGAAAAGCGCAAGAGAGAAAATTCACACTGAACGCAGGAGATCAGAGCTACTTAAACAGAAAAATGCGATATTCCCCCTGATGGCGAGAGCGGGCTGGCTGTAACTAGAAGAGCACAGACCCTCCCATAGCCCTTCGGGGGGTGGCGCGGGAAAGCGATGACAGAGGTCGACGCAGCCCCAGCTAGGGCAGCGATGCCCAGTCCGCGGGTGGGGGGTCAGCCCCTCCCGTTCCCCCTCCCAGCCGACGGCGCGGGGGCCGCTCCCAGCCTCCGCGGCTGACGGAGACAGCAGCTCTTTGATGTCAGCACCTGCTCCGCGGGGCGGGACTGGGCAGAGCAACCGAACTGCAGCCCCTGCTCGTTGATGGTTGCAGAGTCCTGCCCGAGAAAGGGGGAACCCGTAGTCCATCCACCGAGGAAACTTGCCCAACTTTCTCCGTCGCTGGCAGCGGGACTCCCCGCCATGGCCCCCGCCAACTCCTCCCGCAACTTCTCGGCGCCCGACGCTCGGAACGGCTCAGGTGAGAGGGGCAGGGAGGGCCTGCGCGGGGCGGGGGGCGCAGAGACCTTTGCGAGGAGGGTTCTGCACATGACCGTCCGCGGCTGGGCCGGCAGGTGCCCCAGGAGTGGCACAAACACGGGTGGGTGTCCCCCCTCTCCCCTCCAGGACCCCCCCTTCCTGGGCTGCCGCCTCGACCTGCAGCCTTCAGCACCGGCGGGGGGGAGACAGCTCCGCACTGAGACCCTCGGGGCGGGGGTGTCTGGTCCCCCTGACACCCAGAACTCAAACGATTCCCTCCCCTTTGGCTGGGAGACAGCAGCTGCCCCAGCACTGTTGGTCCTGGCTGCAGAGAGGAGATGAACCAGCCCAGCCAGGCAGGAAGGGGAGGCACTGAGGAGATAGCGCTGGAGAGAGAAGCAGCAACGGGTCTCCCGCTTTCCCCATGCTCCCACTGCTCCCAAAGCAATAGCTCAGCATCAGGCAGTCGAACTCTGAACAGTGCAAGGTGGTGAAAATAATTAACAGAAGGTGTTTTCTATGTGGTCTGTGACTCCCTCTCCACCAGCACGTCCTTAATAGTCTACATTGCGCCTTAGACACTTCCTTCTGAAATGCTGTAAAGATGTAATTTCTTATGCATCTGGGCAGGGCTGAGGAAAACAACCATCTCAGAGGCAAAAATCAGACCAGTTCTCATTCAGTTCACATAGCCCAGTCCCCTTTGGGACTTTTAAAAAGAAGGGCAGCCACAGATTTATGAGCAAGGACAAATCAATCTCAAGAACCTTTTTCCGTAAACAAAGTACAGCCACTTGGATGTGCACAGAAGCAGCACTGAAAATCCAGATTTAGTGGTTTCTAAAGCCTCTTTCATCTCTAGATGAGATAACCTTTGAGTCTTTGATTGTCATTCACTTCTCACTACAGACTATAACAAACACACAAACTATAACTTCACACTTGCTTCCAGCTAATAACACTTGAAAGCCCTGCTCATACAAATACAACCAGCAGGAAAGATGCTACAGTGCTACACAGGCTACCTTGAACACTGAGCCTTTGGGCTTGGTACATATTCTCCTTTAAGGCCAGCTGAGCTTATGGCAAATGTTATAGAATGACCGTGAGTGCTGTATTGATTGTACTGCAAAAAAAAGGCATTTTGTCCCAGTTTCCAGCTAACTCAGCAGCCTTTATGTTTCACTCATACAATTCATTCCTGCCACATTCACAATTAAAGTTTGGGGCTAAAAGAGGGGAAAGCAGAACTCATAATAGCTACTTTCAGAACAGCAGGACCACACTTGTCATCGTTCAGTTTTTACCCTGCCATTTTCAAGCATTAAGGCTTGAGAGTTTCAAGCATTAAGGTGTCAGAGTTGTTTGGATGGTCAGGGGATGTACAGGCTGGATGCTAAAGAGTATCAGGTCTCAGTAGGGTGCTGATGACAGTGTGTTATCTACAAAAAGCCATGTAACACAGGGCATTTCCTCACATTAATCACAGAATTGTTTAGGTTGGAAAAGACCTTTAAGATCAGTAAGTCCAACCATTAATCCAGCACTGCCAAGTCACCACTAAACCATGTCCCTCAGCAACACCTCCAAATACTTCTAGGTATGGAGACTCCACAACTGCCCTGAGCAGCCTGTTTAGGCCTTGAAAGCTCTTTCAGTGAAGAAATTTTTCTCAATATCCAGTCTAAACCTCTCTTCACACAACCTGGGGCAGATTCCTTTTGTCCTATAGCTTGCTACTTGGGAGAAGAGACCAAATGCCAACGTCCTACAACTTTCTTTCAGGTAGTTGTATAGTGATGAGGTCTGCACATAGCAGCCTTGCCACTCCATAGTCAGTGCCTTAGACAGCACCTTCCACAGTCAAGAACAGAAACCTCTGTTGGTTGGCACTGAGGGCTCATGGCTTCAAAATGTGATTTCAAAGCTGAGCAAATGTGAATTTGACTTTGTTTGGGCCTCCTAACCCAAAGAGCAACAGTCAAGCATCAGTGCTGGTGTGTGTTATCAGGCAAGAATTTTGCCTTGGAAATCCACCTACACCCAGAACTTGTAGACAGCAGTTTTAAACCATGTTTTCCTCCTTGTAGAACCAGGACATTCCCTGATGAAGGGCCACTCTGAAATATTCTCCCACATCCCTGTGTAATCACACAGCTACATTTCCTTGTAGAAAAGGAACTAGAGAAAGGGAGAGGGGCAGGGAAGGGTGACAGAAAGGAGTGGTGCTCTGGTCCAGACAACAGAGCTGGGACACAGCCAGGGTACAGTCCCAGATCTTGCAACACAGATAAGCATTAGTTATATGCCTGCATGGCCAATGAACTCTGTCTCATACTGTAGATAAACCACCCAACAGATGAGCTGAAGCTTTCTGACAACAGCTTGAGCATTGATTATGCCCACATGTGGCACCCACACAGCAGCTTTGCTTCTCTGATGTGCAGAGCACTAGCTGCCTCACCCACTCCCCTCAAATTCAGGTGGACATCCAGTAGTCACTGGAAGAAAGGTTGCTATCAACTCTGTCAGACACTGGCGAGTGCAGAGGCACATCAGCCTTATGGTAGTGCCAGAACTGGGGGGTGGTCTACACATAACTCAACAGCAGAGAAGGAAATGTAAAATCCCCAGCTAAGCCTCTCCAAGAACTGTAGAGGGTCTTACACTGCACTGTACAGGACATCTAGCTGCAGGCCAAGGCAAGCAGATGCAGAGGTTGTCTCTGTTGCACTCACTGCTTTGGTTTGTTTTGGCAGTAGCAGAGAAACCGGTGCCATACACCAACGTGATCATGCCCAGCCTCTTCAGCATCATCTGTTTCCTGGGCATTGTGGGGAACCTCATTGTTATCTACACTATCATCAAGAAGAAGAAGCTGAGATGTAAACAAACCGTGCCTGACATTTTCATCTTCAACCTCTCCATTGTGGACCTCCTCTTCCTCTTGGGGATGCCCTTCCTCATCCACCAGCTACTAGGCAATGGTTCCTGGTACTTTGGGGCTCCTTTATGCACCATCATCACTGCCCTAGATACGAACAGCCAGATCACCAGCACCAACATCCTCACAGTGATGACACTGGACCGTTATTTGGCAACGGTCTACCCTCTGAAATCTACCTATGTCCGGACCCCTTGTGTTGCAGCTCTAGTTATCTGCCTGGTGTGGCTCCTCTCCTTCCTGACCATCATTCCCGTGTGGATGTATGCAGGTCTTATGCCTCTGGAGGATGGGACTGTCCGCTGTGCTCTCTTGCTTCCCAACCCAGAGACTGATATCTACTGGTTCACCCTCTATCAGTTCATGCTGGCATTTGCTGTGCCACTGATTGTGATCTGTGTGGTCTACTTTAAGATTCTGCAGCACATGGCTACCACTGTGGTCCCATTGCCCCAAAGGAGCCTCCGGGTACGTACCAAGAAAGTCACTCGCATGGCTGTTGCCATCTGCTCTGCCTTTTTTATTTGTTGGGCTCCTTTCTACATCCTCCAGCTGGTTCACCTCGGCATTGACACACCATCCATGGCCTTCTTTTATGCCTACAACTTTGCTATTAGCTTGGGCTACGCCAACAGTTGCCTCAACCCCTTCCTCTACATTGCCCTCAGTGAGACCTTCAAGCGCCAGTTCCTAGTGGCCATCCGCCCCGCAAAAGAGCCATGTCGCAACAGCAGCTCCATCAACAACAACAGCACGACAGAGGCCAGCGTCTGTCTAAAACTGGCACCTGAATCCACCCAGCAGACTCAGTTTCTGGAGGACTTTTCCCCACGTTCACTACCTGTGACTGTGGCTGTTCACTAAGGTGCTCTGGAGTGATGGCAGCAGAAAACCTTCACATCTGTGAGTTGATGGAGAAGCAACAGCTTCAGGCAATTCTTGGTGAGGTATAGGAATTACAAGCATCCATGTCCAAGAGTTCAGGTGCCTCCCATTCTCATTGCGGGGCTGTGCTCCTACACTGCCCTTGGCCTAGGAGATGCTGCATACCGCAGTTGCTTTCACTGTTGCCCAGGAGAACTCTATCACAAAGACACTGGACTGCCAAAGAGGGTGAATGGGAGAGAGAAAGGACAGAAAGAGGATTTTGAGGAGGATCGTTCACCCTGGAAGAGTAAAACCTCTACCAACAACACTGTCAAGGATTCCCTGCCTCTAAGGATCAGGGTTCCTAAGTAGGATGTCAACACTGAGCTTCTTCACTCAGAACTTGAACCGTTGAAACACGATGTCATATATTTATATTTTGTAAAAAGATCTGACCTGGAAGCAAACACCTAGAGATATGTCCTAGAAGCAAACACTAGAGATATCTTGGGGCCAGAAGTCTTGCCTACGTCTGTTGCTTGGCCTCTCAGTCTAGAACCATCTGCCTCCAGTGGGCTGTATTGTTTGGCAACTGAGACATTTTCAAGAACTGGCTAATTTTAATGCTAATCCTAAATATTTCAAGGAAAATCAGGCAGATGATAATTGAACTGCTTCACGGGACTGCAAACAATTCTCAGAACCACTGCTGCTAACACCAGCTTTGTAGCTTTTCGTGCCAGTGAGCAGACTTTCACGCTGCTAGCTCTTAACGCCGCTCCTGTGCCTCGCAGCCTGCACGGCCACTGGGAACCCCAGGCAGAGCGTTTGAAACACGACTGGAAAAACACAATGTGCAGAGATCTGCAGAGCGAGAAGCTGTGAAAAGGCGGCTCAGAGGAAGCAGAACTGCTTATGCAGCTTCCTCAAAATAACAAATGCTTTCAACAGAGTCAAAAGAGAGAAAATTACATGTCTGTGTGGTTTGTCTACGTGGCTTTAACAGTTGGAGGTTAAGGAATAAGTTTACTCATTACAAAGACTATAGAGGAGGCGGCACAGCTCGGCTAACTGCGGGGGATTACACCGATTGCCCGCGCGGGGCTCCCCGGGGACAGTGCAGGCATTGTTCGGTGCTGTGTCAAACACGGAGGAACTGGGTACTGTCGATGAATTAAATATAAAGACAAATTAAAACCATCAAACAGCACAAAAGAATTTATTACCAGGCTTATGGTTTCATGCCAACAGCCACCCACAATATACCCAGGACAGAAATCCATCCCTACACAGCAAGACTGTGTCACCTGTACAGGACTGTCTAAGCCACACACAGCACCTCATACACCAGCACACACACACACATACCCTCGCCCCCCCTTTAAGTACAGTCAGTACTTTAGTCTACACCCTGTAGAGAATATCCAGCCCTTCACTCACCTCTGGCGATCAGAGCAGCCCAGTCTGTAACACCAGCACTTCTGACATCACATGCAGCACACTGCTTTTTGAATCACTGAACAAACCCCATAGCAGGGTCTGTTTTCATCCCAGGCTTTCCTGACCTGCACCCACCGCAGCAGCACGCTGGTACTGTACAGTACTCGGACAAGTTTTCACCCTAGTTCCCTGGGCAGTAAATCCAGACACATGGAATTTTCAAGCTTTAAAACTTTGAAATCTTTGTCCCCTGTTAACTGCCAGGAATCTACCCACTGCTCTGATCTTTGGTCTGTACTCAAAGGCTCAGGAGCGAAGGTCGAGGAAGATGTGGGCTGTGCCAAGCCAGACACCACTCAGGACAAGGGAAGCTATTGTGTTTTCTTTCTCCCAGGAGGAAGTCGAGGGGAGGACTGGCACCTTCTCCATGGAAGGACGTGGCAATGGTTGGGTGGGGTTTTTTTCCTATTTTAA
The DNA here is from genome assembly GCA_013397515.1 of Upupa epops. Classification (NCBI taxonomy): domain Eukaryota; kingdom Metazoa; phylum Chordata; class Aves; order Bucerotiformes; family Upupidae; genus Upupa; species Upupa epops. The sequence continues at coordinate 305,124 of VZRI01003146.1, forward strand.
TACCAGCGATGAGGACAGTATGAAGGGAGTGAAGATAGACTGAATTGTTGGAGCTCTCAGAGCAGAACATGGAAGGTATTACCTTGCTTACACAGTAAAAGTGTTTATGGCTGAAATAATCTGTTCCACTCTGAAGTGAGTCTGAGGCACAGTGGTCAAGCCATGTGCTAAAAACCACTGGGGCACTATGGACCAGCCAAGAAGGGAGGCCAGTGCCAGCAGGTGCAACACCCAAAAGCATCTGTATGGGGTAGACATTTTCCAGATCTCACAATACTGAAGTCAAGGTACAGTATATGGGCACCTTTGCAGGATGAAGTCCTTCGGATCTCATCCATGCGAAGTGCAAAGCCATGCTAGAAACCCAGTCCCGACACCAGGGACAAGCTCTCCCTTTTAGCTGGTGGCACCTTCCCCTTCACACCACCCTGAAAAGGCCTGTCAGCCTGACCTCAGTGCCTGGCAAGGTTATGGAGCAGATCATCCTGAGTGACACTGAGCAGCAGGTACACGGAAACCAAGGGATCAGGGCACAGCCAACATGAGTTTAGGAAAGGAAGGTCCTGCCTAAGCAATCTGATCTCATTCCACAACTGGGTGACCTACCAAGTGGATGCGGTCTGCCTAGACTTCAGCAAAGCCTTGGCCTGGTCTCCCACAGCATCTTCCTGGAAAAGCTACAGCCCAAGGCTTGGATGGGTATACTCTTTGCTGATTTAAAACTGTCTGGATGACTGGGCACAGACAGTGGCTGTGAATGGTACCCCATCCAGTTGGTGTCCGGTGACCAGTGGTGTCCCCCAGGGATCAGTGCTGGGCCCAGTTCTATTCAACATCTTTAGTGATGGCCTGGACATGGGGATCAAATCTCCCCTTAGTAAATTCGTGGATGACACTGAGTTGAGGGGGAGTGTTGATCTGCTGGAAGATGTTGCAGAAAGATCTGGACAGGCTGGGTCAGTGGGCAGAGGCCAACAGGATGAGGTTTAACAGGGCCAAGTGCAGGGTCCTACACTTTGGCCACAATAACCCCCCTGCAGCTACAGACTGTGGGATGAATGGTTGGAGAGCGGTCTGGCAGAGAGGACCTGGCATGAGCCAGCAGTGTGCCCAGGTGGCATGAAAAGCCAATGGCATCCTGGCTTGTATCAGTAATAGTGTAGCCAGCAGGACTAGGGATGCAATTCTCTCCCTATACCTCAAGTACTGGGGGCAGTTCTGGCACTTCAAGAGACAGGTTAAGGTGCTGGAGCAGATCCAGAAGAGCAACAAGGCTGGGGAAGGGACTGGAGGGAAATTCTGATGAAGAGAGGCTGAGGGAGTGCAGTTTGCTTAGTTTGGAGAAGATGAGACTCAGGAGGGACATTATCATTCTCCAGGTACCTAAAGGGAAGTTGTAGACAGGTGTGTCCCAGGCAACTAGAGCCAGGACAAGAGGGCAGGGTCTGAAGCTGTCAGGGGAGGGTTAGGTTGGATGTTAGGAAGCCCTTCCTCATGGAAGACACTGGAATGGACTTGCCCAGGACTCCAGGTGGAGTCTCCATCCCTGGAGGTGTTGAAGAAAAGTCTGGTTGTGGCCCTTAGTGCCCTGGTCTAGATGATTGTGGTGATGCTACGTCATGGGCTAGACAATCTTTGAGGTCTTTTCCAGCCTCAATAATTATGTTGTTTCCATTTCCTCATACTCTTCCTGCTTGTCCCCAAGATGTTCCTAGTCTAGATGTGTAGATGTCTAAACATCCATCCATAAAAACTGTGTCAAATGCACCAGGAAGACAAGAATGTCGATACCTGTGGATGTGCTAGGAAGTTGCAAGAGAGGTACAGACAAAGCAAACTAGCAAAGAATACAGACAGCATTTGCTGTCTGCCCTGGATCACCCCAAAGCACAGGGTAAGATGAACAAGCACCTCTCCTTTCAGCACTGAACTTTTGATCAAAGGCCTTCAGACATGTCCCTCTGCCTAGGGGGTAAGGTCAGGACTTCGAGCAACTAAATAGTCTCTGTGCACCTCGGTGTGACCTACTCCAAACATTCCACCCCTTTTCCATCGTTTTTAGAGACAGCTTTGTTAAATCAGAGTCTGCTGACAGTGTTTGTGCTCAGCTTTGCCTCTTTGTTGTCTCTTTGTATTTATGACGTGATCCTCATCCTGGTGCCTCGGTTACTGCTGGTGGAGCCTGCATGAATGGCATGGATAAGTAGGAAAGGACACAGCTACTCACCCAGAGGCAGGCAGCAGCTGAAGTGCTGCGAGGTCCTCTGAAAGCAGCGGTGAGAAGGGCACAGAGATAACAGTGTGTTTCCCTGCAGTCCTGCCTCCCACACACAGTCCACTGTCTTTTGCTTGAGAAACTAAGGAACATCCAGCTCAATGTCCCGAGGGAAAAACAACCACAAACCCAACAGGCAACAGAAACTTCAGTCTAGTTGATCAGATCAACAGCCTGCCGTGCTAGGTGAGGCAAATCTCCTCAGTTCCTTTTAGTCAGTACTTTCCCCATGTGTTCATGAGCTGCCTTGTCAGACAGCAGGAAGACAGATGGGTTTGCTCTCCACCCCCTCCACATCCCCTCCTTGTCCTTAGAGGTGTGACTGAAGCCACATGTCGCAGTTCTGCTCTCAATAAACTCCCACAAGGGGCCGGTTACTTTCACTCACACTTTCCCAGACAGCTACAGACCCTGTTTGGCCGGTGGCTGCAGGACTCAGTCCCCAGCTCACCCTTCCCAGTTACCTCTTTTCCACTACCCACATCCCTGTGATCACATCAGGCACGAAAACACATTCCTGCCTTCCCACAATCACAGGTCTGCCAAGCCAGACCCAAGAACAAACCAGAGCTGAGATCCCTGGAGTCCTGCTTGGCAGCAGGCTGGTGACATCCTCTCCTGGACACTCTTCTCCTGAGGTATATGCAGCTAAACCTGTCTGGGAGTAAACTGTGGCCATGATGGAGAGCAAGAGCAGCACTGCCAGCTGGGGAGGAGGGAAAGGTGGGGTGACTCACTGGCTCCTGGGATACAGCCAGAACCTGAGTAATCATGTTTCATCGATCTTCCTGGGCTGCTAATTGGACTCATTTCATTCAACAGACTCACTACTGGGAGAGGAGCCACACAGCAGGTACAGATACGTTCCCAGCCCACTCGCTTTGCATTAGTCCTCCTGCCAGATGCAGGGATCACACAGCACTGCCCTTTCTTACTCAGCTCCCACTAGCAAAGCAATGGGTCTAAACCTCACACCCCCCTGCCGCAGTGCTGGGGAAGAGGCAGCACACAGGAAAGTACCATCACCAGTAGAGGTAAAGGGATGTCTCATCCGCAGTCCCTACCTCCCCCTGGAGGGCTGCTCCAGCAAATAGGGGCCCTTTGGTGCTTCCCGGCAACAGGAGATTGTTTTGGAGCAGTACTGACAAGGCGGCATTTGAATAGGGAACTCACTGCACCCCTGGAGGAAAAACCTTAGATAAGAGATGTAGACCCTGACTGCAGGAGGACACGAGGGAGGATACCTGCTTTTGGAGCCTTTTATTTTTTTGGAGCCTACGTACATCCCATTTGGGAAACAGCTCCTACGGTCACACAGGATCCAACGGTTGTTCCTCTCACATCATCTTTTCACCAGGACTGTCGTGTTGGCTACAAAAATAGTCACTCTTGATCCCCCAGTCTGGCTCATGGGAGAGCAGCAACACTGGGTTCTCCTGGAGGGAAACCAAGCCAAAGTTACACTTGAGAAGTGTCTTCAGTATGAGACACGATGGTTCACAGAGTGGTGCTTTCAAAAGCACTTCTGGACACGCTGAGGACAAGTGCATTAGAAAAGCCTCCAGGGCTGATAGCTCAGCAGCTCTCATCATCTCTAAACACTGCAGCCTGATGCTAGAGTAACATCAACATTCCCCGGGGTCAAATTCTTCTCCAAAGCGAAGTCAGCCTGCATTGGCATCACCCTCCTTGAGTGAACAACAAATACATCACTGAAGGCTCAAGGACCAGTGTTGCAGTTCCAGACAGGGTTAGTCACCTGAAAGTGAGGGCCAGGTTCTACTGCTGACCATACCAGGGTGGGTTTGAATTTACAGCAGTAAATTCATAGCAGTCAGTGGATTTACAGCACAGGCAGGGAGAAGACTCTACCCCAGGTAATGAGTACATCATCACCTGGCAGCACACTAGAGAAGATCCGCAGGGTATGGCTCCACAGAAGCACCTTTGGGTCAGTGACTTCTCCAGGGTCCAGTTCAACAGTGATGCACTGAGATTTTGGTTTAAGCCTTAAACTTTATTTTCTTTCACTTAAAACAAAGTTAACAGATCAGTCAGCCCTTCCTTCCAACTAGTACTCCTATCCCCTACAGGTTTCCACCTGCAGTGAAGGCAGGCTGAGAGTCAGGGTTATAATTTTAATTATTTTGGTGGTTGGTTATTATTAAATTGCCTTTGCTAAGTCTGAAGGAGCTTTCATATCATCATCCCGCCTATACTGCTGGAAGCACAGCAGTTTGGTGGCTCTGGGCCACAACACCCTGCTCTACTTCAGAGGAGCAAGCAGAGCTCTCCTTAGGCAGCAACAGCAAGGAGAAGACTCTGACTCCATCTAGGAACGGTGCTGCTGCTCATACCCACCTCCCACTGCAGGCTCAGGTACCTTTTCTCCCATGAGGCTCAACCACAGAAAGCCAAACACATTTTGTCATAGGGCACTCAGCAGGGATAAATAAGGTGGTGGAAATGATGATCAGAGTTCACACTGGTGAGAGCTTCCTAAAATGCTTATTGACTTCTTCCACAAGGTGGTTGATTGTTGGAGGAACTGGCTCCCTCCCACCAAGAAATGGAAGCAGGTTCTGAAAAAAGCAAACTGTTAATCTCAGGGCTCTATCCTCCTCCCTGCCTGCTCATTAGACTCAGAATTTCAACATGCACAGAGCATTTAAGGGATTTAACTCCACTCCCTACCCTAAACCATAATCCCCACCTTAGACCTTCAAGTGCTCTGGCAGAGTCAGTTTGTGTCATTAACAGGGAAATCACTTCAGGGGGGTAAAAAAAAAGAGGAAAACATCCCATCTCAGAGTGAGAACAAGTTTCCTGTTCTCTTTTATTCAAGCCCAGATACTTCTCCCCAGCCAACTGCTGCCACTGAAGGAAGCACATAAACTTTTGCTTCTGGGTTGAGACGTCTTGGGCCAAGCTGCAGTCCCCAGCCAGTGCTGACACCGTCTCCAGATTTAAGAGCACAGACCTTGGCAGCTCAATGAGATGGGAGCCGTTTACTGGAATTAATATTCAGTCTTTTTGCCGCATGGGAAACATCAACTGTTTGGTGTGAAACAAATGACGTGCCTTTCTTGGGGGGATTTTAATGAGACATCCCTCCTCTTTTCCTGACACTCTCAGACTCAGGGTAAAAGTAAAAAAAACCACCAGAACAAGAGTCCAGAATCTCCTCGTGAGCCCTGCATTGTAATGGTCCAATCAGGGTAATTAGGATGTCTTCTGTGTGCTCAGGGAGGCTCTACCCTGCAAGTCCAGCCCACTGTTCATTATATTGCTGCAGCACAGCTAATTACTCCTGGGTTTAGAGGGACAGGGAGCAGACCAGCTCTGTACACAGTTGGGAAAAGGGCAATGGTGAGTACACCCAGGTTTTTCTTTACCTCTGATCCTACTAAATCTCCTGGTACTCTGAAGGCTACAGAATGGGAGAAGAGGCTGGTCAAAGTAGGCAGTTGGAAGAGCAGGCACAAGGACCTATGAACCTCGAGATCCCTTTATTTATCAATTATCAAACTCCTCTAGAGCAGACAGACATTTTCTTTGTAGCCCCAGTGCCAACAAGAGAGCAAAGTAACCTTGCGCAGGAGACTCTTCCACCAAAAATACCAGACAACCCTTTAGGACAGGCAAGCATCACATATTGGTGCCAGCTCCAGCTGGATGGTGCCAGCTCCAGCTGGAGAGCTGTGACTAGTGGTGTCCCTCAGGGATCGGTGCTGGGACCGGTCTTGTTCAACATCTTCATCAATGACATTGATGAGGGCACAGAGTGTCTACTCAGCAAGTTTGCTGATGACACCAAGC
>VZRI01003146.1:311313-324726 GCA_013397515.1 Upupa epops
TGTGTTAGATAGTTTTGTCCTGCTCCGGCAGGGGGGTTGGACTCGATGATCTCTTGGGTCCCTTCCAACCCCTAACATCCTATGATCCTATGATCCTATATTGCCAGGGCACACAACTAAAAGCCTTCCCCAAAGTTGCAGAAAGGTGGAACAGGCACTTTTCTATCTCCCTTATCTTTATGCACTAAATCTTATGGTGCATACACATTCAGGCTGACAGACCTTACAGAGCCCCCTAACTCCTACTGTCAGATCTATGCAGCCCCAGTGGGGATCCCATCATCCAGTGAGATGCTCTGGGAGCATCTGTAGCCCTCCACTCTCCTCCAAGCCAGTGCTTAACACACTCTGCCACTCATAGCCCACAACTCCACACCAGCAGCCTGGTTTATCATCTTTTCTGTCCATGTGACAGAGTGCCCAAGCTCAGGCTTCCTAGGAACAGATTAGAGCTCTGCTGCCAACATCCTACTCTTTTCTTACCCCAAATTTGGCTGAAGCCCACAGCTGAAGTGTTGGTGTGCAGATGTGAGATGAGAGAGGACATTATGGTGGTCTCAATCAAGTTGTGGAGTTGACCACATCACTGCATGTGAGTCAGCTCAGTTTGCACCAGTTTCTGCTTGTTTCCTTACAACAATTTCCAGGCAGGCCTGGCAGGTGCACTCAGACTCTCACTTCATGGCTGCCTGCTCTTTTTCTCCTTCATGCCTTTGTTTCCTAGAGAAGATAAGTTAGCAAAAATTTCCCAACTCACATATTTGGGAAAGCTCAAGAGCTTGGAGAGGAAAAGACTTAAAACAATGAAGGGGCAGGAGGTTATAAACCAAGAAGAAACTGCAGAAGCTGTGACTTGCTCTGTTGGCAGGGCAGACACAAGGTAGCTGCAGACTGGACACCAACTGCTCTGCTGCACTTCCTTCTGCACACCCAGAGTCTAAATCACTCCTAGAACAGGTTAACCAAGGAAACTGTCTGAAACAGCCAAACATGCCCTAGGACTTAATCAACCTTCCAAAGGCGTGTGAGTACCACCATGTTCAGGCAGGTATTTAATACCTTTCGCAATGGGACACTACCTTCCACATTGCACACAGGCATCCAAGAGGTTAATGCACATCAGGTAATCTAAGCACTGATCTCTCCTATGAAGAACAAGGAAACAGGCCACTGCACAGGTGGACCCAGACCCCCTTTTATGGCTCAGCCACAGGAGGAAATCCAAAGCTTGCTGTCACTCACACCACTGCCTCTACCAAAATTAACGCCACGGGATTAGAGAGGAGCCAAGCAAAACAAGGTCTGAGTCATGCCAAAAGCTGTTACAGTGGTTGCCCAAGAGAAGTTTGACATCTCAGAGCTCTGATTTCACCACCAAAATGAGCTGCCAAGAAGGAAAGCTGACATGTTGCTATCTCTCTAGTTCCTTGTGTTGAATAATTTCAAATGCTTTACGAGTACTCATAACTCAAAACCTCAGCTGATGACTGGAGACAGATGAATGATGATGACCATTTTATCCCTGGAAAGTGCAGACTGTCACCTCAGATAAAATCTACAGTACTGATGAGAAAAGTCACTGCTTTTCTTGACTGTTCTTTAGCAGAGAAAAGGAAACCAGAAAAGAGTAGTGGATTCAAGAAAAGATAAAGTTAGCAGAAGCACTTGTGTGCAGCATTGCAAGTGACAAATAAAACCTGCAGCAGTGACAAGGCTGCCAGCAGCAGGGATCAGGCTGATCAGCTGAGCCATGATGTATTAGAGACAGGACATAACCTCAATTGCTTTAATCTCCCCAAATCACCTCATTGTACTAATTCTTTGAAATGTGCTTATTCCAATAGCTGCAAAGACACCAGACACATCCCATGGACTGGGAGAGATGACCCAGCAATGAGATGCTTCAGACGAGTGAGAGACTAAGCAACACACAGCCAACTCACTGAAGCACTAGCAGAACGCAGGCTTCCGCAGCCAGTAAGAAATGGTTGTACGTTGGATCTGCCAGGAGTGTTTAATCTCTTATTTGAAGAGAAACCATCGATCCTGATGAACTGCAACCATGCCAGCTTAGTGCAGAAGCCTAAATTTTAAAGTTTTGCATCTGTCTGTTTGTGTTATCTCAGGACAAAGCAGCAGAACACAGTCAGTTACTGAAAACTCTGCAGAGACGGGATTTATCAATGGGAACCCTTCATTACAGGTCCTGCGGAAAGAGCTATGAGACCAGTGGTAGCAGGACACCTCACCACATTCGGAGTCACAAATGGAAAATCCACATCACATCTCTGCAAGAAGCTGTGGGGTGATGTCCATCAACTCACTTACAAAGGAGGCTTTGAAGATGTGTCTCATTTCAAAAGAAAGCTGAAGAAAAACTGCTCTGTCTCACATGCCTGCCACAGCGAGTAGGATGGGGTAACTGCTGAGGATATAAATCAAGTTTCAAGTACATTCCTCAGTTCCTTTATTCTGCTCCTTCTCACCTTGATGATGAGCCAGAAAAGGGCAGCACTATCCAAACTGGGCTTGACTTGTGAAGCTCTGCACAGAGGGAAGCAGCAGGGCATGGCATTTGTGATGGTGAGAGGGCATGAGCTGGCTGCTGCAAAGCAGGGCACTGGGTGAGAAAACTCAGCTCACTGTTAAGTCTTTCAGTCAAACTGACATGACTGCAGAAAGATGCTGATACATCTCAGGAGAAAAGAAGCTTTGAGACACGCGAAGTGCAAAGGACAACAGCAAGGCTACAGAAATTACCCAAATGAAAGGATGTAGAAACAGGAAGGAAATGAAAATGCTAAAGCAGGTTTGGTCCTTGCAAAATCCAAATGGGAATTTTTATGTCTTGTTGCTTTTATTAACTCTAGGGAGAAAAATTGCACTGTCTGACAGTGGGAGCAACTCAGTGACCTGAGAGACCTCTGCCTGTGCTTGAACAGAGTCACACATAACAAGGACACAGCTGGCAGCAGTGGCTCTGCAAGTGGCTTACAGTGCCCCACCCCGCTGCTTCACATCACATCTGACATTTGTGATGGCTGTAACTCTGGATGCATCTCTATCAACAGCAGATACCTCGAGGAAAAGAAAAGTCTTACTTGAGTTGTAGCTGGCTGGGAGAAGATTAGGAAGAAGGAGACTCCATCAGCAGATGCTATGCTGCTTTTGGACTATGCAAAATTGTCTTATGTGACATTTCTGCAATACCCTCTGGGGCCCACATTACAAGCATTAATAACTCTGGGCCTAACTTGCAAAGGGGGCAGACATTAATTTATCCTCATTTCTATAGAGGAAACTGGTGCTCATGGTGGCAGTTCCAGGAAGATATATCAGACCCTGACCCTGTGATTTGCTCACCCCAGTCCCACATAGCATCCTCGCAGTCAAACTGAGGCAGTGTGGAACTGGATGATTAGGTAGTGAGGTGGATTGTGAACTGGCTGCAGGATAGAAGCCAGAGAGTAGTGGTCAATGGGACAGAGTCTAGTTGGAGGCCTGTATCTAGTGGAGTCCCCCAGAGATCAGTACTGGGACCAGTCCTCTTCAATCTATTCATTAGTGACTTGGTTGAGGGATTAGGGTGCACTGTCAGCAAGTTTGCTGATGACACCAAGCTGGGTGGTGTCTCTGACACCCCAGCAGACTGTGCTGCCATCCAGCAAGACCTGGACAGGCTAGAGAGCTGGGCAGAGAGAAACTTAATGAGGTACAACAAGGGTCAGTGTAGAGTCTGGCATCTGGGCAAGAACAACCCCAGCTACCAGTACAGGATGGGGACTGACCTGTTAGAGGGCAGTGTATGAGAAAGGGACTTGAGGGTCCCAGTGGACAGCAAGATGACTCTGAGCCAGCAATGTGCTCTTGTGGNCAAAGATGGTAAAGGAAGTAGAACAGCTCCCTTATGATGGAAGGCTGAGGGATCTTGGTCTCTTTAGCTTAGAGAAGAGGAGGCTGAGGGGTGACCTCATTAATGTCTACAAATATGTGAGGGGTGGGTGTCAGGAGGATGGAGCCAGGCTCTTCTCAAGGTCATCTGGTGACAGGACAAGGGACAGTGTGTGCAAGCTGGAACAGAGGAGGTTCCGTATAAATATCAGAAGGAACTTCTTCCCAGGGAGGTTAACAAAGCATTGGAACAGGCTGCCCAGGGGGATTGCAGAGTCTCCTTCTCTGGAGACATTCAAGGCCCACCTGGATGTGTTCCTGTGTGACTTGGTCTAGGTTAGGTGGTCCTGCTGTGGCAGGGGGATTGGACTGGATGATCTTTCAAGGTCCCTTCTTATCCCTAATGATTCTATGATTCTATTTAAATCTTTGCTCTGCAGACTGCAGGATGAAGCAGCCACCTATCCAGCAGCCTGTCCATCAGTTTTTGTCCACACAGGAAGCCACAGACCCACTCTGTTGTAAAATGAGATGAGCTGTTAGAATTGGGAGGCTTTACCTGGGATAACACCACACAGCAAAGACATCTTGGTAGTCTGTCATGAGTTTCTTTCCTCCTTTTCACTTCCAAATTAACTTTTCTCTTTTTGGGCTTCTACTCAATGTTCCCCTTTTACGTTGCCAGAACAAGTTCTCATCAGCCTTCCCCAGGATGACAAAGGTCTCAAAGCCTTCCCCAGGTGTCACTGGACAAAGTCTGTCATTATTCGTCGGCTAACTAGAAGTGAGGCAACTTTAACCAAAAATATCCATGAGCAAGTGTGATGATACAGGCACTGAGAAGGGATAAAGATGCGAGGAAGCTCTGTAGTCTTGGCAAAGAGACCAGTGAACACTATTTGTGTCAGTTTGGGAGAGGAAATAGTCAAGAGAAGCCAGAAACACCGAGGGGGGCTTGTTTGAAGCTGCAGAAGCAGCAACAGGGGCTGGAGACTCCGAGGCAGAAAATTTCAGCACTGAGGAGCAGTAGCCAAAGGGAAACATTCTTGGTTTATGAAAGAAAAAATTTGTAGGTTTGCTTTTCCAACTAGACCACCTCCAGTAGTTCCTGCTACTTTCTCCTGGGGAGGAAAGAAATCAAAGTCAGTTCTGAGTTTCTCAGACTTTGAAGATAGAAATATTAAGCTAATGAGAACCAGAGGTGAGTTTTACCAAAGCTTGTTAGTAGCTCTGTCAGGACAGCTGATTTTGGCTACTTCTAAGGCAGCTGTTTAGCTAGTACCAGGGTTCTGAGATCTCTGCTCCATACTAGTCCAGGCTCCCCTCCCCAGGCACACTCAGCCATGCTTTTGCCAAAATACCCCGTACAGCTAAATGAAGTCACCAAAGCATAAGGCAGACTTCAGTGTCAGCTAGAGGATGTTGGCAACAGAACAGTGAAAGGTGCTTCCTGACCTGTGAGAGCTTCTGCTCTGCAGTTTCCATCTTAATTTCCTCTCTGACTTTGTGCTCAGAATGTCTCTGCTGAGAAATTCCAGAACTTGAGCGACTGAACTGAGTGAAGACTTATTGTTCAGTTCTGGACTTAAGAGAGGTCTCTGCCTTCATACTCACCTACCTGAAAGAGGATGATAAAGGGACTTGAACATCTCTCCTATGAAGAAAGGCAGGGACAACTGGGGCTGTTTAGCCTGGACAAGAGAAGGCTGAGAGTGATCTTATTAATGTCTGTAAATATCTGAGGGCTGGGTACCAAGAAGAAGGTGCCAGTCTCTTTTTGGTGGTGCCCAGTAAAAGAACAAGGAAGGTAAGCTAGAACATAGGAAGTCCCACCTCAACATGAGGACACATTTCTTTACTGTGAGGATGACAGAGCCCTGGCACAGGCTACCCAGAAAGGCTGTGGAGTCTCCTGCTCTGGAGACTTTTAACCCCACCCTGGATGGGGTGACCTGTCCTAGGTGATCCTGCTCTGGCTGAGGGGTTGGACTAGATGATCACTAGAGCTCCCTTCCAACCCCTGACATTCTGTGATTCAGGCCAGGCTTTGCTGGGCTGAGCCTAAGCACAGTGCAGCAGCCTGCTAAGCAGGACCTAATCTGAGAAAAGGGCAGTAGAATCCCCTCCATACCAGACACAGCCCTCAGGGCTGGCACCTGCCTGGCACTGCTTCCAGGTCTACTCAGGTTTGTTTCCATAACCATCTACCAGGGTCAGACAGGGACACTTCAGCAAAACTTCTTTTTCCTCTGTGTGATTTATTATTGATGTTTCTATGGTTCCCCTCTTCATCTCAGGCTTTAAAAGTAAGAAGCATCGCTGTGAGCAAATGGACAGACATCTCCAATTACAGATTCATAGTGCAAAGGGACACTGGCTCTTTCTGAAGCCAGTTTTTACCAATTACATTTGTGCAGAGAGACAGGTTCTCATTGTACTGTGCAGTCCCTATAGCAGTAGCAATTAAAGTACAGCTGGTCAATGGACTTTAAAAGCTGAATGAATTTCAACTGACCTGCATGGCTTTCCCCCACCATTGTACAATTACTTTTAGAATTCAGCCCCACATTTGATTTTCTATGAAGTCAGAAACAGACTTCACTCTGCACTGTTGTACAATAACAGGTCCAGAACTGAGCAAGTCGATACCTGTTGAATGGATTTCCCTGCGGCTGTGCTCACACCTTTATTTACTTCCTACCAAATTCTGGGTGAATTTATTTTACTTGGATAAGCCAAAGCCTGAGCTTATTCTTCTAGGTGTGTGCAAGCACCATCCCTGCCACTCGCACATGGCTGAGTCAATATAACAGAGGGATTAACATCATGTATTTTTATGAGCACAACCGTGCACACTCGGGCCTGTCGCACACCAGCATGTAGTATTTAACAAACCAGAAATGCACGTTAAACTGCTACAAGCACAGTGATTATTCTGATGCTCACAGATAGGGCATCCACACAGGGGAGGCAGCCCTGAATAGCTACAGCACAATTATAACCCTGCCATTATGCTGGATAATTTCCTAGCAGACACACCAGGCTCCCCCAGCACACAACAGCCTTTGAGCCAAAGATCCATAAGCCAATTTACATGGAAAATTAGGAGGTGTCAGAAAAAGCAGAACTAGACAGGTCTCAAGGATATTAATTCCTGTTCCCTTAGCCTTGAGCTTTCAACATATCATTTATTTAAGATTGTTGATGTTAGACTTTTGTCGATGCTGTGAAAAGAGGGAATGCTTTGCTTGTGCAGTGCTTGTGCTCGCTGAAGATCAGCCAGCTGGAGAACCAGCCTGCACGTACAGCTCAAAGCACTTCAAGCCCAACCACCCCAAGATCTGAGCTCTGGCAGTGGACACGCCACAGTTTTGCCCTTCTGCAGTATTCAATCCAACCCTCAGCATCTCTCTGCATCCCAGACCCCAGCTGCCTGCAGCAGGGAAGAGAAGTCAAATAATATTCAACTACTTCCACAAAGCTGTTAACTTCAAATGTTACCCAACACCACCCCCTTCCTATTTTCACCTCCCTCAAGCTCCCTGACCAATGTAGCATGCAGGGCCATGGTGAACTGTTCTGCACCAAACCCCCTCCTGCCAAGGACTACAAGCTGTTATTCAGAGTTTGATACAGAGAGGTGTAGAGGACATCCAGCACCCTGCTGATCTAGTCTGTCATCTATGAATTTATGATATATCTACAAGCAACATGCTCTGAGCCAACAAAGCAGCAGCAAATTATCATGAGTAATGAAGTGGGTAGGGGACATGAGCTGGTAGTGCCTGCTATGAGCAAATTAACTGTCCATTTCAGCAGAGCAGTTCACAGTAATGAGCTGATAGCCATATCACTGAGTCATTAGAAAAGGTACTAGGGCTTCCACTGGATGCTGTTACCAAGTTCTGGCTCTCCCCAGTGGTCTAAGCTTTGCACAAAGACAAGGCTGAAAAGGCCATTTCTATCAGGTTTAACAGAGATGTGAGAGGCTGAGGTTTGGCCACACTGTTTCTCACAGGGCCTTCGTTTCACAGCTTAGGTACTCCCCAGGCTGGCTCTCACAGCCAGCCAGGGTTCATCTTCTGCTCAGAGGCACCTCAGCTATTCAAGGAGTTGCACTCACTCAGTGGAGGAGACTCACAAGGCAAACACTCACTCGTGCCCATCAGCACACAGCAACCCGGCAACATGGGTTGGTCTGAATAGAGACACCCAAGATTTGTTGGGGTTTTTTTTATCTCCTTCTTTCCCCAAGAAGCAAAGACTGGAAACCTAGAGAAATGTTGTCTTCTTGTGTCTTACATGGCAGCTCCTGCCTTGGATTTGCAGTCCTGGCCTATTGGCCATGTTCACGATATAACTATCTTACTCCAGTTAATGCCTGCAGTACTTCAGCCCTCCAAAATTCATGAGCATCAGACAGACCTGACACCATCTGTAACCCTGTAACACAACCAGGATCCTTTGGAAGGAACCTTTGGAAACTCTCCCCCACAGTACAGGTAACCAGCCTTTCAGAGGCTAAGGACAGATGGCATTAAGTTCTCAGCTCTCCAAATACCTGCAGGGTGCCTGTGAGGTCTCTCCCACTCACTTGCCACTCTATAACCTCAAGTCACTTGGGTTCTTATCCCTGACTACTGGGGCTTGGTGTGATGGGACTCTAACCCTCTGGCAATTGACTGTTCTCTAACAGGGTTGGTGTCAGTAGAGTAGGCGTCACATGTGATGAATCTCTCCCCAGCAACCCATACAATTTCCTCCACTTCAAGAGGGAAGCTGTCTCTGAAGAAAAGGGCAGCAGCAGTTCAAAATCAAACCAGACACCTGAACTGAGACTGTGAACCACACCACTAAGTGTGTAGCTGCTGTAGGCAGTGGAGCTGCTCCTAGTGCCTTCACACTGAATTCACACATTACCTGATAATAAGACCTTTTGAGACAGACCATGAAATTATGCTAAATTAAATGAAAAACCAAGACTGAGACTGGCACAGTGGAGACATTTTTTTCCCTCCCAGGAGTCTGCACACATTTTAATTCAAGCCTAAGAGAACCAGTGAGAGAAAAGTGCTGCATTTTCCAATTAGCATTTCCCCATTTCTCCATAAAAGAACCATCAAGCAACAGCTCCAGAAACTCATTTCTCTTGTGAGTTAAGAGTAGAATGAACCAGGCAGCACTGTTGCAGACCAACAGAGTAGGAAGGTGGCCTCAGCAGCCATTTCAGTCTTACAGCTGAAATAAAGTCTTTGCTTAGCAGCGACTACAGCTCATCACCCACTTTTAATGCTGGAAGAAGTCATCCAAGTTCTGGCCTCTCCACACACTCCAAACCCTGGGCTCCAGCTTGCCAAACCAGCCGCAGCACGGTACTTCTCCCAAATCTCTGTTTCTACCTACAGCTTTTCCCAGATATTTAAATTTGTGTAATGCCACAATTAAGGATAAATAACTTGAAAGGTTGAGATTTGAAGAGCTGCAAAACCAGAAAATCCTTCATGTCTGAGCAGGGCCAGGTCATCCTGCCTTATAGATGGGGCAACAGAGCTGCATTTTTGCAGTGGTTAAAGCTAAGGACTAATTATCACCCTCTGAACCCAAGCCAACACTGGTTTGCTGAGCAGCCACATGAAGAAGCTGGACATCCTTCAGCACAAAACCTGCTGAGACTGTTGTGGAAGAACACTCGTGACTTCACAGGGTTTAAACTTTAGGGGAGAGAGCTGAACTCTAACTCCAACTGGGGGGCAACACATTCCTCCAACCCAAAGGAGCCATGACTCAGCTGTGACTCACCAACCAGCCTCTTCATCACATCCATCCTCCACCAAACCCCACACAAGAACAATTAGAGATATTGTTGTACTAAGTACTAAGCAGCCTGCTGGGCCCTTGCACCCTGACGGCTCCTGCATTCTCCATCTGGGCTGCAGGGGCAGAGGTATTTTTAGTGCAATGTTTTTAGATGAGAAATGGCAATAGCAGTGCCCTGTCAGAGCTAGTGGTGGGGGCTGCAAAGCATAGGGCTGGGTGGCCAGAGACACCCTTGGCAACCAGTGGCAGCCCCAGGTCTGTGTGCTGCATCCTTCAGGAAGGACTGTACTGACCAACAGTTGCTCACTGTAGCTCAGTTTAGTCATTCAGATCAGGCTGAAGACTCACACTTTTGCCTGCAGATAACCAAAGGGGCAAAAACCAAAACCAAGAGGTGCCAGACAAGGGAGAAACATCAGCAGATCTGTGCAGGCAAGCAGTGGCTCAACGTACTGCAGACACACCTTCAAGTAGATCATAGCAGCTCTGCTTCCGTGGAGCAGCGATTCTCCAGAATAAGCACATCACCAAGAGGAAGTCTTCACTCTCTAGCACTGTGGCAGAGAAACCTTTCCTGAACAGGTAGGCAAAATTAACCACTTTCCATGCACATTGCAGGGTGGCAGACTGCCAGTACTGAAAGCAGTATTCTTTGCCTTGTACAGTGAGCTACCTCCTACAGAAGTAAAGTAGAAAAGGGAGTGAAAAGGCTCAGCCAAAGCAACTAAACCCTGTCAATCACACATTAAACAATTTCTGCTTTGTAGGTTGTGCAAGAGCATTTTGTGAGCCGATGATGTTTCAGCTGGGAGCATGTTTTAGTTCTTTTAGTTAAGTGCAAGACATCATTTGGTTTCCAGGACAAAAACATTTTTATTTCAAAAGACAAGACAGAGAAGTAGTTTCCAGAGTTCATTACTCTCAATTTTTCTGACAGTAAATGTAACTGATGACTCTTCAAATGAAAAAGAAGTTCCTTGTATGAGACAAGGACAAGACACTCAAGGGTCTGCTCAGCTTTAAATAGAGACACTTGAGATGGCAGCAGCCACTTCCAGAGCCCCTCAAACACTTAAGCAGGTCAACATCTCCACAAATTAGGAAACTTAGATTTTAAGGATCACTTAATGGACTACAGTTGCTAAATGGCTTGTCCATTTCTTTCCTAGGATGACTTATTGTATTCCACTTCTGCAGGGAAAACACATCAGTTCCCACTCAACCACTGACAACAAAACTGAAGAGAAAGGATCAGCTGGAATGAGGCAGGAGACAGATCCCACTGCCATCCTTCTCCTAGAGGTCCAAGAGAACAAGATTCCCACACTTTCTTATGCCTGTGAGAGGGGATTAGGCTTTTGGTTTTGGATCCTGTCCCCTCCTAAGCTGCCCGAGCTCTCTGTATGCACACAGCCAGGAATAGGGTCAGGCAACTGTGCCCTCACACGTTCTCACAGCCCAGCACCCCATGAGCAGAGGCTCAAAGAAGCAGTCTTACAAATACTCAGCAAATACATGCTTTAATCATGTTGATTGCAGCCAGAGGAGCAGAGGTACATCATTACAATTGATCTGCCTGCGCTGGAAAATTCATCTCTTCCACTTTGGGGTGGGGAAGGGAGTAGCAGAGGCACAGAGAGAGCGCATCATATAAAAGAGAGTGGGATGTGATTCCTCCTATTGTCCCTGCTTAGCACCAGGGCTTCGGCTCCATCAGAGGAGACCTCTGTGCCTCATCTGCACATAGGCAAATCTCAAAAAGAGCAAAGGATGTAAATGGACCAGCTTTGATTTTCAAAGAGAAGAAATATTCCTATTTGTTCCCAGGATTGCAATTTTCTCCCCATGCTATAGATGGTCCAAACAAACCAGCAAGGGATGAAAGGGATTAATGAATGGATGAGGGTGACCTGGCCTCCCAGCTGCAGGAAGGGGAAAGCCAGGCGCAACGTGAGGGGCTGCCTGAGCGAGATAACCCGCGTGGTTGGTGGTTAGCATTACAGACACCAAGGGTTCTTCGGGCACCTGCTCCCTTCAAAGGGAGATGAATAAACAAGCATCTCTGAAAGGATTCATTTAAGGGAAGATAGAACAAAAAGAAAAGTAGGAAGGGTTTAAAGCTTTGACCTTCCAACCACATCTTGCATGGAGAGAGCTGGTTTTGCAGAAATGAACTTCTGACTGCTGACAGCCCTCAGTTCCCAGCAGTTTTGTCCTTGAGAGACTGGCCCACATGATGCTGCTTTCCTCCCAAAGTCTTAAAAGCTTCAGAAAGAGGCATCTGGTATTTACTGAGGTATTTATACCAAGCATTGCTCATTTAAGATCTATTGACTCTTCTGGTTGGATCAGGGAGATGCAGCCCTAAGGAAGCTGCAAAACAAGAAAAAATTAAGATTTGTTACCCTTATTCTTAAGCTATTTTAAGTCAAGCCCAACATCAGGGAATTAGAGGCAAAGATTTGGATTAGGATTAGTTTTCAGCCTGGTCTGATTCACGTACAGTCAGTTCCTGGTACTGATGGCTTCCAATAAACTGGATCACCGCACCCTTTGCTCTGATGCCCCGAGATTGATCTCTGCTTTGGAAATGACAAAACACATGAAAGCTTCAATAAAGCCACCAGCTTGTTTGGGTGCGAGAAGCAGGTGCCACCACCCTCTAAATCTAAAGGGTTCAATGTTACCCTATAATGCACAGCTTAATTTAAAAGCAAGCTTAATTTCAGATTAATTATTATAATCTCTGGCTGGATGAGCCTGCAATAAATCACTTGGGTGTGAAATTGCAGAGCAATTATCTGATTGTACATAGAGCATGTAAATGTTGGTAAAGAGGTGTCACCTAATGGTGACTGATGTTGAGGAATTGGAGGCTAGAGCCAGCAGAAAAGTCACAGAGCAAAACAGGTCAGGGGAGTAGGAGGCAAACAAGAACAGATGAAAATGTTTAGCATCATTCAAATCAGCCTTCAGGAGTGGCAGGATTTTCAGGTACCAGCAAGTTGCTATGGAAGCTTCTGGAGCTTTTTGCAGACAGTGGTGGGACAGCACATTTGAAATGAGCCACTGGTCAGGACAGCCCCAGCCTCACTTAGGGAGAAGCAACATGGACAGATCTCAAGTTGATTATTAACTTCAGTCAGCAGTGAGGCTGCGGCAATGACACCTTTCTGAGGACCACAACCCTGGATATCAGAAGCATCGCACTGTAATCACTCCAGTCCTGCAAAGCTGTCCCCTTACAACAGCTATTCCCTTAAGCACCCTTTGGATGTAGATCTCAGTGATCTGCTGGTCTTGGACCAGAGCAAACTACAAACCCCATGAACCTTGGAGAACACAGAGACTTCCCAAGCTAGAGGCTTCACACCCAAGTCACATTCATGGCCAGGGGACAACTGGGTTTTCTCATAAATACTGGTACCTAACGTGTCTCTCACCCAGGAAGGTCTGAACCAGCCAATTTCCACCAAGGAGGCTGCCCCAGGTGGCACATTTCTTATACAAGAATAACAGAAACAGGCAAGTGTTCATGCTCACTGAGACTAACAAACCTATGCAGAAACTGCTCTGTGGTCACTTTTCATAGAAGCTGCATGGCCGGAAAGGACCTCCAGGATTGCCAAGTCCCACCTTCATTTCAACATCTTCTCAACCCCTAGGCCATAGTTTCAAGTGATCTAGCTATTTGCCTTTTAAACA
>VZRI01003147.1:0-11660 GCA_013397515.1 Upupa epops
TTTCCAACCAGAGCGATTCTGTGCTCCAAGTTCATTATCAAACAGGACCCAGGGCCACCAAGAATCCGAATCATGAGTCAACTCATTCAAAATCAACCCAACCCAGCATTTTGAACAAAGCATCTCCTTTTCAAAGCATCTCCCTCTGCCTCTTCTCCCCCCCCTCCTCAATCTTTTCTCTCTTCTTTTTTTCTTCTTCAATTCTACACTCTCAGAACCTCCAACCACAAAGCGTTTGAGCGAAGCAGAGAAAAGAAACTGTTGGTGACTTTCTGGGCCTCTCAAAAGGCAGCAGGATATAGTCACCGTTTGGTGTTTCTATCTATAGAGAGCTGCAGGCAAACGTACAGTGGAACAAAGATAGACATCTCGATCGATGTGTACCTGCCGCTCGTGTGCCTGTATGGAGAGAGATGCTTCATTAGATAAGTAAACAATGGAAACTTCTCAAATTCATCCTCTGACTGTGAAACTTCTCAAATTCATCCTCTGACTGTACTGAGCCCCCTCCTTCTCTCACGCTGCATCGCTTTCCTCTGAGCTACAGCGGATCGATGCATCCAGGGGTACTGGTGCAGCAGCGCTGGGCTTCTGGAGTTGGGGTTGACCCTGAGCTGAAGCACAACCAAGTCTGTAGGAGTGAAAGAGCTCTCCTTGATTCCAATAGCTCTTTGGCTTTCAGCTCACGGGTGGCGATGTTATAGCAGAGAAATCATTTCTGAGCTGCTCAGTGAGGCTACTGCTGCCTGGAGGGTCTTAAGCAGCGGGGTAAACTGTGAGAAATAGGGGGTTAGGATTGATGTCATGGTCACGGGGAGCTGCTGGTCCTGCATGGATCTCCCTGAATACTTCTGCTCCCTCTGTCCAGTCTCCCCTTCCTTGAATATTTGGCTGTCAGGTTGATTCTCTAATAATTCTAAAGGGAAAGAGCCAAAGCTTTTCCAACCTGGGGAACACAGACAGCTACCAGACTACAAAACAGACACATCCAGGCCTCTTATTTCGTTTTTTCTTTGCCTCTCCCTGTATTTATCACCTTGCTGCTGCAATTCCACCCCCAGGCTCCCTGCCAGCAGCCAGTGATCACCGCTGCTGCTGCACGATGCTGATACAGCACTCAGCTCATCCCCCCTGAAGCCAGCAGCAGCAGGTGGGTTAAGTGTTATTGACTGGGTAGAGGCTGTCCCCCACACCTTAGACCCCACAGCTCAGGACCCCATGGGTAACTGGGGTTTGTAGCAGACCCCAGAACTCAGACCAAGCCTGTGGTGAAGATCATAGAATCACAGAATCCTTAGGGATGGGAAGGGACCTCAAAAGATCACCCAGTCCAATCCCCCTCCCGGGCTGGGAGCACTGGGGCTGTTCAGCCTGGAGAAGAGAAGGCTCTGGGGGGGACCTTCTTTTGACCTTCCAGTCCCTGAGGGGAGGTCCACGAAGGCAGGGGCAGGTCTATTCCCAAGGGTTGGTATGGATAGGACAAGGAGCACTGGGTTCCAGCTGGGAGAGGAGAGATGGAAGCTGGAGATGAGAAAAAAGCTCTTCACTGTGAGGAGGGGGTCGATGGCTGGAATGGGCTGCCTGGGGAGGTTCTAGAGGCCCTATCCCTGGAGTCACTGAAGGTCAGGCTTGCTGAGGCTGGGAGCAACCTGCCCTAGGTAGAGCTGTCCCTGCTTGTGTGGGGAGGTTGGACTTGATGACCTCTAGAGGTCCCTTCCAGCCTGGAACACTCTGTGACCCTATGATGCTGAAGTATCACCCAGGACTCTGGTAGAAGGAGATTTGTCTGGTAGAGAGAGCTTAAACTCTGCTCAGCAAAGCCTTCCTGGAGGTTTGAACATCCAAAATAGCCTCAGACACCCTACAAACTATAGAGAGTTATACAGATTGAGTTATATGTAGTGTTATATAAATAAACTAGAGGCTTAATATAAAACCAGAGTTGTGTTTGTCCCACAAACTATAAACTCAGAGGCTTCAGCAGAAGTGAAAGCCAGCGCTCGCATGAGGGGAGCTCAGTGCCTGCTGTCTATGACTTTCTTCAAGCTTCACCTGAGTTCTAGAAGTTTCTGTGCCTTTTTATTTTATTCCAGGCTGACCCCAGAAGGTTAAAAAAGGAAGGAGAAAATTTAAAGCTGAAAGGATAAAGTGAAGAAGGTGATAAAGGAATCGTGGCTCCTAAAAGCAAAAGGATTCTCTTAAGTTTCTTAGTATCAGAGAATGGGCTCAGGTTGGAAGGGACCTCAGAGATCATCTAATCCAACCTCCCTGCCAGGAGCAGAGGTGCCTCTTGACCAGACCAGGTGTCTCAANATAAGGTCACCCTGAAGCCTTCTCTTCTCCAGGCTGCACAACTCCAGCCCCCTCAGCCTGTCCTCATAGCAGAGGTGCTCCAGCCCCTGGATCATCCTCACGGCCTCTCTCTGGACTTGCTCCAACAGCTCTCTGTCCCTCTTACTGTGGGGATGCAGTACTCAAGACGGGGGTCTCACAAAGCCAGAGTAGAGAGGAAGAATCACCTGTCCTCATGTGCTGGCCACACTCCTCTTGATGCACCCCTGGATACCGTTGTCTTTCTGGGCTGCCCGAGCTCACGTTGAGCTTTTCATCACTTAACACCCCCAAATCCTTCTGTTCAGGGCTCCTCTCAAGCCACTCTGTCCTGGATTGTGTCCTGACCCAGGTGCAGGACCCTTGCACTTGGCCTGGCTGAACCTCCTGCAGTTTGCTTGCTTCTCAGAGCCTGTGAAGGTCCCCCTGGATGGCCTCTCCCTTCCCTCAAGTGAGTCCGCTCTGCCACACAGCTCTTAAACCCTTTTCAGGTGATGAATTTCTCATCCCTAACAGATGTCCCTGTGTTTTTTTCACTCTCAGGCTCTGTGTTTTGTAAACAGTTTATTTTTGGCCACAGGAGAGGCTGTTGATAGCCCCCCTGATGCGGTCCTGGGGCTCCTATCGCTGCCACTGCGGGATTCTCTGTAACCACGGGTTTCTTGCTAACGTTATCAGTTCTATCCAGCCCGTGGTGCTGCTGCTGGTAAAGTCTAAACTTGAAAGCATCATGTGAAATCCAGTGCTAGGAACTCACTGTGGAATTATACCTCCAGATTTCAATGCTTGAGCTTCAATTAAAAGGGGTGACTCTGCTCCTGCAGAGCAACAGGAGGGTGTAAAGGGTCGTAAGTGCTGCTATTTCTAGCTGGTCCAAAGCTACCACTTATAGAATCCTTGGGGATGGGAAGGGACCTGGAAAGAACATCCAGTCCAGTCCCCCTACCACAGCAGGATCACCCAGACCCAGTGGCACAGGAACACAGCCAGGCGGGGCTGGAACATCTGCAGAGAAGGAGACTCCACAGCCCCTCTGGGCAGCCTGGTCCAGTGCTCTGGGACCCTCCCTGGGAAGAAGGTCCTGCTGATCCTGAGATGAAACCTTCCCCAAGCCAAACCAATAAAAAAAGAAGCAGAAATGAATGAGAATCATTGGAAAGGCTGGGCAGCTCCAACCCTCCATGAGTGTTTGCTCCAAGAGCTTTTCGGGAGCCAGGATGCTGCCTGGTTAAAATCAACATCAACCCCCAGGCTGCTACAGCATCCCTTCTTCTCTTTCTGGCCATAACCCAGCTTCCACCACATTTTCCTTGGCTCAGTTGGCCTTGAGCTGACGTTCTGCTCCCAATCCAGATCCTCACGTGGCCACCATCGACCCTCCATCACACCTCACCCATCAGTTTCTGTCTCCAGCACAGGATTTCCCAGATGACAGTGTGCAAACACCCCTGTGCTCTGTAAAACTAAACCAGCTGCTCTCACTGCAGACTTCCCTGAACCCTTTGATGACAGCAGTAGAAAGTGGGACTGCAAGTGCTGCTCACTTGCATTTCCCATTATTATAAAGAGCAGTCTACAGGCTCTAGAAGCCAAACAGCAGCCAGGGACTAATTCTCCTCCAATTGCTACCCTGCTGCTGCTAAACTACTACAACCCAGACAGATTCTGCCCTCAGACTTGCGTGTAAACACAAGGACTCAGGCAACAGGTCCCACGAATGGCACTGACATCACCCGTGGGGAGGACAAGACAGGAGGCAGAGTGTTTATCCGTTCGAGGTTGGCTGCACCCGAGCAGTCACATGAGGGCTGGACTTAGTGATCCTGGAGATCCTTTCCATCTCTATGATTCATTCGAGTGGGAGCAAAACACCCGAGGAAAGAGAACAGGAAAGAAGCTGCATGGTGCCAATGCCACACAGACCCCACGGCTGATAGAGGCAGGCAGCAGGGCAGTTGTCCCGGTGCCACCGGTGATGCTCTCACCTCCCAGACAGCAGAAAGCTAACTTTCCAAGGCAGAAATCCTACAAGGGGGGCCGGCTGCCCCAGGCACCTGGGGTCTCAGAGAGCAGGCACTTGGTTTGGTTGAATTTCCCTAGGTCGGTTGGGTTTTACTCTGCTCCACCTCCTCCTGTCTCTCTCTCTCACACAGGTCCTGTGCTCTTGTTGGAAAGGGCTTTCTCTAAGCATTTCCAGGTAGCCTTCGGAAGGATCTTTCCCCACAACCCTCGAAGCTTCTACAGCAATGTCTTTTTCTCCCCTATCTTCACAATCTTTTTTGCTTCCACTCTGTATTCATTCTCTCTGAACTCCTCTAACAGCCCTTCGCATGGCCATGAGTTTCCATTGCCCCCACGGAGCTTCTGTTCAGAAGGTTCAGAGCACCTTCAGATCATCTTCAGATCATCTTCAGATCCCTTCACCACAAGGCTTCCTACCCACACGGCAGCCAGTCTGTACCAGCTGGAAATCTCCTGAGCCCATCGCTCTCAATGTTGTCTCCAGTTGCCGAGGAAGAGATGGGTTTGCTCTTGGGTTGAGGGTTGGGTAACTCATTCTGAACTGTTCCCCACAAAAGGACATGGGGTGCTTGGCCATTTTTAGCCCTATTAAATTCAGGTTTGAAAGAGATGGAGAGGCTGGAGCGGGTGCAGAGGAGCAATGAGGCTGGGGAAGGGGCTGGAGGGAAAGGCTGGTGAGGAGAGGCTGAGGGAGCTGGGGGGGGTCAGCCTGGAGAAGAGGAGACTCAGGGGAGACCTTCTCCCCCTCTCCAGCTCCCTGAAGGGAGGGTGCAGTCAGGTGGGGGTCAGGCTCTTCTCCCAGACAGCCAGGACCAGGATGAGAGGGCAGGGCCTGAAGCTGCCAGGGGAGGGTGAGGTTGGCTGTTAGGAAGCCCTTCCTCCTGGAAAGGGTGCTCAGAGCCTGGACTGGACTGCCCAGGGCAGTGGAGGAGTCCCTGTGTGGAGGTGTTGAAGGACAGCCTGGCTGTGGCCCCGAGTGCCCTGGTGTGGCTGCTGGGGTGCTGTTAGTTGCTGGGCTGGATGAGTTCAGCAGTCTTTTCCAGCCTCAATCACTCTGGGATTCTGTGGGTGATTCTTCAGCACGGGCACCCTGCTAGCTGGGTATCCAGCTGTGCCCAGAGGGCAACAGCTCATTATCAGCTTGATTCACCAAAGATCTGCAGGAAACCATCTCAGACCTAACTCCCCTCTATGCTTTCTCTAAACTTAGGGATGATCAAACCCACTTAGATTTGTAGGGGACGTGGAAGCCACGTGCTGTAGAGCACCAGGGAAGCCTTTAAAAACAGATGAAAAGCATTTTCACTACAACAGCAGAGGTAGTTTTTCCTGTGGTGGTTCAGGGGATGGGTCAGAAGACTTTGAGGAGTCCTTTTCTTGCTTATTAACCAGCCAGCTACGGTTAGGTTCTCCGGGAAGATCAAAGCAAACCCCTTAACCCAGCACAAGGCAACTGCGGACTCACGGATGTCGTAATGATCCTGCTTTCTGGATTTTCAACCCCTCGACAGCAGTTAGTGACCAACCTTGCCCGGAAGGACCACAGGGGTGATGCAATTCTGCTCTGTTGACAGAGATCTATGTTGGGAACAGGGAAAAGTCCATCTCCATTGCTTTTCACTTCCAGACCCACAGAGTTGTCCGGGAAGTTGCTTTGCTTTAGGAAGGAGATGGATGAGATCCAGTGACCAAGCTCTTGCCCACAGAAGGTTCTTCATACCAACTTTGTGTGGAAAAGAGCTTGGTCACTGGAAGCCCACGAAGCCCATGCTGGGACTCCTATTTTCTTAGTCTAACAACAACAGCAGCAACAAAGAGCGTTGACAGATCCCTATTTTATGTCATCCTGTTTCCATTCCCACCCAGTCTGGCTGTCCCCTATCCTGTCCCTCCACCTCCAGAGAGCTTCTCCTTCCACACAACCTCTGACAATTGAGACCGTTAAGATTTTGTCCATGACAGAGAGGTCGTTTCTGAGACCAGCATTTCCCAGCCCTAAGAGGAAAGAAAAGGATGAGGAACTGCCAGCCAGCGAGGCAGCCAGTTCCTTGGGCAAAGCGACTGCCCTCCCAGGAGCTCCTGCTTTCCACCCATATCCTTCCCTTATCCTTCTGAGCGCTGCTGAAGACAAACAACCACCACCAGAACATACAGAATCCTTAGGGATGGGAAGGGACCTGGAAAGATCACCCAGTCCAATCCCCCTGCCACAGCAGGATCACCCAGACCCAGTGGCACAGGAACACAGCCAGGTGGGGCTGGAACATCTGCAGAGAAGGAGACTCCACAGCCCCCCTGGGCAGCCTGTGCCAGTGCTCCGGGACCCTCCCTGGGAAGAAGGTCCTGCTGAGATTGAGAGGGAACCTCCTCTGTCCCAGCTGGCACCCAGTGCCCCTTGTCCTGTCCCCAGATGCCCTTGAGCAGAGCCTGGCTCCATCCTCCTGACACCCACCCCTCACAGATTTAGACAGGAATGAGGTCCCCCCAGCCTCCTCTTCTCCAAGCTAAGCTTCAACCAGGAGCAAGACACAGTAATCACCAACCCTGCAGCCACTGATGCCAAAGGGGGGGTCTGGCTCCCTGTTCACACGTGAGGTTCACTCGGCGTTTGCTCCCTTAACCAGCTTGATATTTACTTACACAATTATTTTGTGTGGGTTTGTAGTTCAAGCCTGCTCTTTTGTTCTTGTAAAGATTAACTCCTCCTGAAGACATTCAGCCTGCTGAGCAGTCAGAGATGTAATTCTCTGGTGGTCTGTTCTCAGAAATAGAGTGACCACCAACTATTTCAGTTCAGCTACCAGCACTTAGTGGTTTCCAAGGTTGTTTTCTGTTCTCCTTATTAACATAATCTGCTGGCTATAAAAAGTCTCCTAAATATATATTTCCTTAGTCTTCCTTATCCATTAGAGAACAAAACCTGGATGATAGAGCAGAGTAACCTCAAAAGGTTTCCTACCCCAAACCCACTCCACTCGCACACCCCTTATTTTCCAGATAAGCTTAAAGCCCTTGCAACACCACCACACCCTATCAGAAACGCATCCCGTTCCGCTCCTGCCAGGGTAGGAAGGATCCCAGCAGGCAGGAGATGGACAATGCCTATAGCACAGGCTCTGGGCACTGAGCAGATGATGCTGATGGAGAATAAAGAGTGATTTAAAATCAAGTGGCATGAGCTATGGCTCTGTCTCGTGTCTGCAAAGAGCCAGGCAAGCGAAGACCCCAGACATTGGAGGAATCTTCAGAAGAGGATGTTTAAGGGATCAGAACCTGTCCTCTTCCCCCAGCAGTCCCCCTTGGCCCTACTTTTTTATTCAGGGTGAATATTTAACCACCAGGCTCCTGTTTACAGATCCTCTGCTAGCACAGTGGGACTGGGTATCCTCTGGTTGGGAAAGGTCTGAAGCAGCCACAGAACACTGCCTCTGTGGGTCTGTGTCCAAGGGCAGGGGAAATAATAGTGCCAGGAGGGCAGCATGAGGGGTTCACAATGAATGTTGGTGAATAGGAAGCAGTTCAGAATGAAGAGCCCGAGGGAAGGGATGGCAGAGGGTTGATTAGAGGAACTGTGTATTCATGGCTTTGGTCAGAGGAGACAGTGCACAGGTACCTGACCTGTATCAGCTGCACAGAGGGAAGAGTTTGGGATGGGATAGGATGGATAACTGGGAGTCATCACAGAATCATTAGGGGTCAGAAGGGACCTGGAAAGATCATCCAGTCCAGTCCCCCTGCCACAGCAGGATCACCCAGACCCAGTGGCACAGGAACACAGCCAGGCGGGGCTGGAACGTCTGCAGAGAAGGAGACTCCACAGCCCCTTCACTGGACCATCCCAAAGCAAGCACCATAAAAGCCCTAATAAATATCCCCCCAGGAGAGTCATCCTTGGTGATTTAGGGAAATCTCTGTGACCTTAGTCCTTTGCCAGCTCCAAGCCCTCTCTTGTTTATTAACCTTGACTTCACTTGACCACATTATGAGATATGAAGCAGCAAACCTTCTAGGGGAGCCTTCTCTTGCTATCTGCTTCCACGTGGCCAGACTTTGATGCAGCCCCACAGTCTAAGGACCTTGTGGTGCTCCAGGACACTTGACCGCTGCTACTAGAGACAGGAGGAGCCAGGATTCTGCCCTTTCCCCTGGAGCAGTGCCTGCCACTAGGTTGTTCTCCTTTGGCCAGAGTTTACATCTGTGACACAAACACAATAGGCTCCCCCTGACATTGGCTTCAGTAAACACTGGGAGAGCTTCCAGGAGCCTGCTGCAGACAGTTACGAAAACTAACCAAGCCCTTGAACTATTATATAAATGATCTTCCAGGGCTTCATTGTTATGGGGAGAACTGGACAACCACCCGACTTTGAGGGGCATCCACAGCAGGAAAGTCTTGTTGGTGATCCCAGAGGCTCCTGGCTCAGCCTTCTTCTATTCAAGCACAGCAGAACTTCTAAACAAGTCCGGCTCTGAATTGCAAGACACTGTGGGGTTAAACCCCAGCGTTGCACGGAGATGAAACCCATCTGCTCTGAAAACCCCGCTTGTGTTTTGCATGCATGACTCAATAAGTGGGATAATTGTTTTGCCCGGGTTATTAAGTAGAATTTTCGTTTCTTTTTTTAATTACAATAACGTTGAAGGTAAACAACCCTTAATTGTGCAAGACCTGCATGAAGTGGGATCTCTACCCCGAGCATCCACTCCCGGATATTATATTTCATTACTAGAAGTCGCCCTCGCATTAGGAAGTTCATTTTGAGAAGAAAAAACAGAGAGGAAAAGCATGGAAAACATGAAAAAAAAAACAACATGGAAAAAGATTCCTGGAGTCCCTGTGTCTGGAGGTGTTGGAGGACAGCCTGGCTGTGGCCCTGAGTGCCCTGGGGTGGCTGCTGGGGTGATGTTAGGTGCTGGGCTAGGCTGGAGGAGCTCAGAGGGCTTTGCCAGCCTCAATCAGACACGAGAAGAAGATCAGAAGCGGAGTCGACGCGCAAATCCAGTCGATCCCCTAGAGGTGGGGAAGGACTCAAAGTGCAGCTCCTGTTGGCGACCGCCAGGGGGCGCCGCAACGACCGCGCAGTCTGCGCTAAGCGCGCAGAGCCGGTGCGGGGATTCCGCGGAGGGAAAAAGGCTAGAACGATGTTTAAACCCTTCAATAAGTAGTTGAGACGCGGGTGCGTTCATGGAAAAGGTGTTTGGGGGCGCTCAGATGAATTTGAGTGGCTGGGTGACAAAGAGGATTTAAAGTGAGGAGTGTGAACTGGAAAATTAAACAATAAAATAATAATATTAATAATAATATAAATAAAATATCAATACCTTAAATAAGAACATTATTTGGATAATAAAGTAATAAAGTAAATGAATAAAATGTGCTTAGGGACAATCAGATCAACTTGAGCCGTTTGGGTTGCCAGTGGAACCGGAGGATGCTGTGGAGGATGCAAGATAGACACCTGAGATTCAGGGTCAAATAAAGACTGAGATGCATAAGTTCGGACTAACACGGACTTTAAAGCAACAGAAAAGTGCTCATCTATTTGCTAGTGACTAAATCAGCCCTCTCCTCAAGTTCCTCTTGTCCAGACCAAAGCATCTCAGAACCTCCCTCAGGTCTGAGCCCTGCGAGTCCACGTCACTGTCATTGTTTTCTGCAAAGACTTCAGCCTGTCATTGGAATCACTCCCCAGTTCAGGAACTGGGAGTATTTGTCTCTTCCACTGAGCTCTCTGGTCAGGATGTTGGCTTGCGATGCTGAGCACAAGGTTGTCCACACTTGTCAGCTCCATGGGCAGTCCCGGCTGCCAAACAAGAGGCTGGACTGATGGGCAGCAGGAGGCTGCCCTTGATGGGTTCCCCTAACACACAACATCCCCCGACTCATGGGGTCGGAGAAAGGGAGCAGGATGGTGTGGCTCTGGGGTAAGATTCTTACTCCTGCTTATTCATCAGAGAGATGTAAAGGAAGAGCACAGAGAAATCCCAAAGCTCCCGGTGTCTCTGAGCTGAAGGGTTCCAACACCCTTCCCTGTGTTCCAGGGAAAACACAGAACCACAGGGCTGGAAGGGACCTCCAAAGGGCATCCAGCCCACCCCCCCTGCACAAAGCAGGGCCAGCACTCCCCAGACCAGGTTGCCCAGCCAGCCTGAGCTTAAATGGCTCCAAGGATGAGGCCTCCAACCCCTCTCTAGGCAGCCTGGTCCAGGGATCCCCCACCCTCAGATTCCAGACCTTCCTCCTCCTGTCCAGCCTCATTCTGCTCTTTTCCACCTTCAAACCAGGACCCCTCATCCTATCGTTCCCCACCCTTGGGAACAGCCATCCCCATCCTCCTGCCAGCCCCATTAGGAGACTGGCAGCCGGCTGTGAGAGCCATCCCAGGCGTTGCTGGAGAAGTCCTACAAGTTCCAGACAGGCAGAACTTTGCCTACTCAGCAAATCCCACTGGGGCAGAGGTGGTAAACGAGCACCTTACTCCGCCGTGGCGCAAGGATCCCTATTCTTGCTCAATTGTCACCTAACCCTGGAGACTCCCAGAGCCTGCTGCTGCCTTTCCACACAAATTCAACTCAGACACGAGAAGGGGTCGTGCAGTGCTCTCCACAGGTCCCTTTCAAAGCAAGGGGGCTCCGTGAAGGGTAATTAGCCAAGTGGCTATAAGGAGGGAGATAGATAACTGGGAATGGCCAGCTCAGCTCCACGCTGCGAGCGCCCGCCCGTCAGCACAGAGTCCTCTGCTATGTGGACAAACAGGTTGGCCTGGTGACCACATCGAATCGTCATTACTTCTGCTTCTCAGGCATCAGTTTGGTCTTTAAATGACTGTAAAGGGGGAGAGGGGGGTGTGGAAGGAGAACCACAAGCATCAAGCTGAATAATCCCTTGAATTACAGCCTTACAGACCCCCTCTGGAGGAAGGTAGGAGACCCAAAGGACCACAGATAAACTCGTTACCCCTTGTCTTGCAGCTAACAGAATTCTATGGTCTTGGAAGAAATTTAATGCCTTTTTTTTTAAATAGAGATGATTTCTTCAAACCAGTTCATCAGGAAAATCAGCCAGTGCAGCCACAAAGCAAAAAACAACTCAAGAGATGGAGGAGAAAAGGTCCCAGCTGCTGAGTTTTACAACCACACAGCTGTATTTCCATCTAAAGCACCCAGAGATCCTCTCTTATGGACTAGGGGGGTGGTGTGGTAGGGTGTGCAGGGGTACCCGAGTGTGTGTGTGTGTCTGTGTACAAGAGGAGAACTTGCACCTCTTCTTAGCCTCTTCTGCTTTGAAGCTGGAAAAGGGTAGAGTG
>VZRI01003147.1:18515-34141 GCA_013397515.1 Upupa epops
GGTGCAGGGGGTTTGGACTGGATGCCCTATGGAGGTCCCTTCCAACCTTGTGGTTCTATGATCTGTCCCCTCCTTACACATCCCAGTTGGCACAGGAAGCAATAAAGACCCACGGTCAGAGGTGCCTACAACAACCTAGCTCCGCTCCTACACGTCACTCCCACTGCTCACATGGGTTGAGCACTCCCTGTGCTCCAGGCACACAGTGTGGACCTTTGGAGAGAGGACTCGAATCCCTGCTGAGCTGTCCCAGCCCGGTAGGATTTCTAACCACACCACTACGACACAATCCCAGACAATGAGACCTTGAGACACTCATCCTTCACCCCTACCCAGGACACGAGTGAACACGGGCTGCATTCCCAGAGCAGCTTACTCACTCTGCCCTACAACTCGGGCAGCTGAAAGATTAGCGCCTCTTCAGACTGAACTGCTCCTGGTTCTCTCACAGACTGCACGGGCATCCCTAAGGGAATCAAAGAATCCTTAGGGATTGGAAGGGACCTGGAAAGATCATCCAGTCCAGTCCACCTGCCACAGCAGGATCACCCAGACCCAGTGGCACAGGAACACAGCCAGGCGGGGCTGGAACGTCTGCAGAGAAGGAGACTCCACAGCCCCCCTGGGCAGCCTGGTCCAGTGCTCCGGGACCCTCCCTG
The DNA here is from genome assembly GCA_013397515.1 of Upupa epops. NCBI lineage: Eukaryota > Metazoa > Chordata > Aves > Bucerotiformes > Upupidae > Upupa > Upupa epops. The sequence goes on from VZRI01003147.1 coordinate 19,175, forward strand.
GGAAGAAGGTCCTGCTGAGATTGAGAGGGAACCTCCTCTGTTCCAGTTGCACCCATTGCCCTTGTTCTATCATTGGATGACACTGAGCAGAGCCTGGCTCCATCCTCCTGACACCCACCCTCTCACATTTATAGAGATGCCCAGGGGGCAGGTGCTCCTCTTCAGCTGGCCTTGCTGTAGCTCAGTGTGATGCCAAGGATCACCGTGAGGCAAACCTGGAACCACTGCCCCCAGGAAAGAGGAAAAGGCTTACGAGCCCTGTTTATCCAAACATGAGAAGGTTAAAGGCACAAAAGTGAGGTGTTCTCTGCTGCTTCTGCTGGTTCCAGCCCCTCCTGGCTGTGTTCCTGTGCCACTTGGTCTGGGTGATCCTGCTGTGGCAGGGGGACTGGACTGGATGATCTTTGGAGGTCCCATCCCTAAGGATTCTGTGATTCACCCTCTCTCCTCTGCCTCATCACACATCCCTGTCTGTGCCTTTATTCCAAGTGCTGCCTCAAACCCAGGTTTCTATTTCTAAACACAAGTTAAGCATAAACAAACAGGAGAGCTTCGTGAGCTTAATGGCCTTTGTTAGAGTCTAAAGAGCCTAATTAATAGGTAACTGTGACTAATGACTCTTTGCTACAACGGGTCCATCTCAACAAACATCTCCCTGAAAGATGCTCTCCATTGCTCCTTCTTTCTCAGTGGTACCTCCTGCCCAACAAAAGCCACTACAGTTTATCCCTCTGGATGTATTCCCCTCTGCTCAGACACAGACAGGAGCCTTCTGCACCCCTTCTGTTTGAGTGAATCCACGGGAATCTCTCACCTGCCTGGCTCTCCCAGCAGCAGAGTTGAATCTGCCCGGCTCTGGCACTGCCAGGACACGTTGTCATCGCTCCCCTTCCTTCCCCATTGCATCGCTCTCCAAGATCACTCTGCCTACTGCTCTAATTATTTAATTTGGGAGCCTGGAAACTGGGCTAATTGCAGCCTTTGCTGTTAGCTTGCAGGAAGGACAGAGGATGAGAGAAGGGGTGGGGGTTCATCCCCAGACCAGGCTGCCCAGAGAGGGGGTGGAGGCCCCATCCCTGGAGCCATTCAAGCTCAGGCTGCCTGGGGCTCTGGGCAACCTGGGCTGGGGAGCGCTGGCCCTGCTTGGTGTAGGGGGGTTGGATTGGATGCCCTATGGAGGTCTCTTTCAACCGGGGGATTCTCTGGCTGTATAGTCACACCAGTAGGTCCTGGTTACACTCAGATAGGGATCTCCAGGGGAATCGTGCTGGGAGCAGTTTTCCACCAGAGCAATGCTGAAGTGATGCTTCAGTGCCACAGCAGAGGTGCAGGATCTCTCTGTTCGCCACATTCCCCCACGAGATGGGGAGCAAATGTCTTTCCCACATGTGGTCTTTAAAGATTTGATGTCGAGATGAAAGGTGCTAACCTTGGAAAGCCTGGCCAGCCTCCAACGTGGCTAATTACATTCTGCCTCCCTCAGCAGTTCTCTGTGCAGTTTCAGCTGGACATTTCAGACCTCAAACCATTATGCAACCTCTCTGTGAGTGGCTCAGGAAAAGGACTTTGTTTGATCACTCTGGCAACTCGCTGATACCCTGAGCCAGCCAACCACTCGCATTATGGAGCTCAGAGCAGCACCAAACCTCCTCACAGGGGAACTACTCCGGTTACTGGGTGATGCTGCAGCCCTTTCACACGTGAGTAGCCCTAAGAACGAGGGGAAGCCTATTGTGCAGCTAACTGGGGTGGGATGGACCTTTTGAACACAGAAAAGGCAATTGCATTCTCCCTCACAGCACCTGCCTTGGAAGAAGCTCAGAGGCACAGGCTGGGACTGCGGATTTATCGGATTAATTGTTCAAGTTCCCATTCTGTAGCAGTTTCCCACACAAATAGTCCTGCTTGGACCTCCGAGTTCTTGGGAATACTTTGCCAAGAGTGTGATAACACCATTCCCCAGTGCAGGCATCACAGCTGTAGCCTGAACAGGATGCTACCAGCACATTAAGTGTTGTAGCACCGAGACCTGGTTGGCAAGCAGAGCATTTCTGATGCTCAGACACTCTCCTGAAGGAAGGTTCCCCACAGGCAGTATCTGCACCGCTGGGCAGATGCTCCCTGCAGTCCTGGGAACACATCCTCACCCCACACCACCTCTGTTCCAGGGGATCTGCATGCATAGCCATCCCCCACCTGCATCTTTTCTCTGAGGGAACGTCCCTCCTGGGGATGGATGGGAGCTGAGCTGCACATCTGACCAGGACAACTCAGGAAGCAGGGCAGTAATGAAGTGCTGCTGCATCCCGAGAGCAAGCAGAAGGCAGCAGTGAGACTGTTAGCTCGAGTTCCCCCAGTGTATTCAAGGCTGCTGTTACCTCCCCATTAGCACTGCAGGCAGCCTTTCCCTACGCAGTGGAGCTAAAGCAGAGGTGATGGTTCCTGCAAATCCCAAAGCAAACGACGATGGTTCCATGCAAAACCCTGATGCAGGGACTCACTGAACTCTGCCAGACGAGTGCTTCAAGTGTGAGTGACCTCAAGGGCTGCAAAATCAGACCCAGCAGAGGAACCTGCTGTAGAAAGGGTTGACTCTCTTAGGAATAAGAGTAGAAATAAATCCTCACGCAGAGAAATAAACCCTTCTTCATGTAAGCAGCCCTACCTGATCTCAGCTTGCTGGCTATCTGAGATGCACTCATTTCAGAAGGCCTTCAACCCTGGGTAATGAGCAGAGCCAGCGATGCTCTCTCCTCACTGTTAGGTTCCTGACAGCAAGAGGATCATTTTCAGGAATTTTCCTAGCGCTCACCGTGTTCTCAGATTCCCTCCCAGCGCTCAGCACACCCATGCAAATCACTGCTTCTTCCCCACAGCAGCTCTGTGTTTGATCACAATGACGACTCGCTGCTGCTGCTCTGCTACGGAGCTTCAAACCCCAGAGCAAGAGCTAAAATCACATCGAGGAAACCCATTCCTGCAGCCCTCCCGTGAACTCAGGAGGATTTAGTGATGTCAGCCAGGTCTGCAGAGCCAAGCCCTCTCTTGATCCTAAATGAGTAGTTAATCCTGAAGAGGATTAACCCGCTGAGAGATAAGCAAACACCCAGCTCGAGATGATTGTTCTGAGAAAGGCACTTTGATTAGGAACTTCTTGTTTTATCGTTTAGGAGTCACCTGTCCCGCAAGAAAAAACCCAACACAGAGGTGCTAATTTGTCTGTGAAATCCCTGGGAAACCACAAACAGGTTCTGGAATCTGCTGAGCAGTCTGTCAGGAGAGCTGGAGCAAAGGGATGAAATGCAAAAAGACTGAGACGTACCTAGAGGACAGAGTCTGCTGGCTGAGCAGGATTGCAGGCTGAGACCCAAATTGCTGCTAATTTAGGATGGAAGAGCTCCTACAAATCAATCAGGAGGGCAAACAGACATCACATGAGGTGAGCGCTTAGCAGGCAGCGTGGAAGGAGCTCCGGCACAGAGCCCCCATCCCGAGCGGACTCCGCACACGGTTCATCTACAGGCTGTAACTTACTGAATCCATCTGTCGTCCCTCCAGCTCGCTTTCTGGAAGGGCTGCGTTTCAAGGGGCTGCTTGTTAGAGGAGGTCAGAGAGGAAAGCAGACCCTTTCATTTTAAGGGACTTGAAAGAAAAGGAAAGGAAATTTCTATTTAGAAAGAGCAGTGATTAACTAGGGGAAATCTATTAGAGTATTAAAGTAAACGATGTGGACGGGGTCTCACTTCCAATTAGGCTGACTTTGCTTCAAGAGAAATATTTATATACAAATCTAAGGAGCTGGGGAATGCTAACCTGTCCCAAGATGAAAGCATCTCCTACCATAATCGTGTTTAGCCATTACAACGGGTGATCGTGCTTTTACATACTCCTTCCTCTAGTCCTTCTAAAGTCACTGCTTCTGTGCTTTCTTCTCCAGCCCCCGGCACTTCTCTCTGTTATCAAGCTGCCTGTTGCAGCTCAACACCTTCCACATCCCCAAGGCCTTCAGAGAGGCAGCGTCTACTGCTGTGGCATCACTCCTGGATTTACACCCAGCACAAACAGGCTACTAACAGAGTGACCGTGGAATTAAGGGCACAAACTCACACATAACCCCCCAGCCCAGGCTCAGACTGAGGGCTTCCAGAGCTAAAGCCCAGCCCAGACATACTCAGCTGCCTTCAGGGCTTCCATTGCCAGCCTGGACAAGGTAAGAAGCATTGAAACCACGTTAGAAAGAGAGAAGAGAGCTGTGGGTGACCCCTGAACATAGCCCATGATCACCAGTGGCATACCAGACAGCACAAGCCACCCCAGAACCCCAGTGGTTGCCTAGAGCCCCCGGGATTGTTCCCCAGCTTAGGTTAGATAAGTGAGCTCACATACCAGGAGTGCTGCAGCCATCACTGGGGAAGGGAAGGAGCTCTGAGATCACTTCTTAAATACTGAGCAGCTGAGGCTGGAGTTGCCCAGGTGTTGGCTCCCAATTGACTAGTTAAAGGACTAGGACCAGCTGCAGTCACACTTCAGGGCTGGTCCAAACCATGGGCATGGCTGTAACGGGGGCAATGAGTGGCACCGTGCAAAGCCCTTCCTGAGGGAGAATCATTGAATCATTAAGGTTGGAAGAGACCTGCAAGACTGTCCAGTGCAACCATCAACCTGACCCCACACTGCCCACTGAATCCTGTTGCCCAGGGCCACATCTGCTCGTTCTTTTCACCCCTCCAGGGAAGGTGACTCCACTAACACATCTGGACTTCCAGCAGGAGACTGGAATCACCATCTGATCGAGCTCAGACACCTCCCAGGACTCTTACTGGTGCAAGTGGTCAGGCTTTCAGCCTGCAAATCATCCTCAGCACAGGTTCAGTCCTAGTTCAGGAGAACCCTTGTCACCCACTGAGTCACCAAAGCCATCCCTTGCAGCACGGAGTCCCCTTTGTGAGCCCTGCTTTGCCTGTAAGATTTCCCTTGACGGGAGTCAAGACGTCTTATGATGCAACGAGCTGCCTCGTTTGTTTGTTTTCTTAGGGGTTCTCCCTCCCTCCCTCCCTCCAACTGCCACCCAACCAAAAGGTCTTTGTCTGAGGAGCAGAAGAAGGAGCCTAACAACGTTTGCATTGACTTGTGGAAGAGCTACTCCAGCAACTCCTCGCAAGCCTCTGAAGTCAGCTCCAGCACAGTTACTTGGCCTAGGTTCATCTAAAAGCAAACGGGCTGCCCGGGTTCAAATCCATTGCACAAGCGAATGATAAAGTGGGGAGGAAGGAGATGGGGAGGGGGGGGGAACCAGTAGTGATGACACATGTACTTAACACTGCATGTCTCCTCTTTCCAGATTAGGAGGAGCTGGCAAGCTCCAGGCTGTACGCATGCCAGCAGCGGATGTCGGCACATATACAACACTTTTCAGAACAACACACTGTTGAAACGTGGAGTTCGACTCCAAGGCCCCCCTTCTGTTCAGCTAAGCCCCAACCAACGGGGAGAATCGGGGCTGTGGAGCTTTGAAGGCTGCTTTAAGCTGCTCTCTCTTTACGAGGGCAGAGAAGCAGGTAGGAGCGACCACGCGCAAGGTCCCCCTCGTCCATCGGAGCCAGGGGAAGTGACGACACTGTTGGCACGAGGATGAAAAGGGGGGATGACATCGAGGAGAGGCAGGAATTCTGGTCTCTTGTACTTCTACCTTTCCTCGCTCTTCTTTGATTTTTCAGTCTGAAGTCGGAGGAGGAGGGTGCTGACAGGCTTCTTGTCAGGGCGTCTCGAGGAAGTCATCGCTAACAGATCTGAGGGAAGCGGCGTCTGCAAACGAAATAACAGCAGCAATTGGAGTGCTCTGTGTTCATTAGCAGAGAGCTCGACCTTGCTCAGCTCAGGTTTGTCAAGAGGTTTGGTTCTTCCCTTCTTCTCCTTTCAATAATTCGGATGGGAATGTTTAGGAAGCCCAAACACCCCCCTAGTCGCCTGTTCTGTCCCTGTTCTGTTTCTCCCCCCATCTCTTCCATTATTTGCCTGCTTTCTCACAGCAGGCAAGAGTCTGGCAGGCTCTCCTCTTAACATCAGGATGTGACACAACCGTAAACTAAAACCAAACAGAAAAACCCTCTAATAATTGCAGAGAAAGGCCCCTCTGCCCTGGGGATGAGGTGCTGCTCAATCAATCACGAGGGATCATAGAATCATAGCATCATCAGAGATCAGAAGGGAGCTCAAAAGATCATCCAGTCCAGTCCCCCTGCCACAGCAGGATCACCCAGACCAGGTCCAGGCAGGTTTCAAATATCTCCAGAGAAAGAGACCCCACAACCCCCCCAGGCAGCCCCCTCCAGTGCCCCAGCACCCTCCCTGGGAAGAAGTTATAGAATCAGTCAGGGTTGGAAGGGACCACAGGATCATCCAGTTCCGACCCCCCTGCCATGGGCAGGGACACCCCACCCTAGAGCAGGCTGGCCAGAGCCTCATCCAGCCCAGCCTTGAACACCTCCTGGGATGGGGCCCCATCACCTCCCTGGGCAGCCCATGCCAGGCTCTCCCCACTCTCCCAGTAAGACCTGCTTGGCTTCCACACATCGGCTATCATTTTCTCTTGGCTTCCAACCTTATCCCATCACCATCATCCTGACAATCTCCTTTCAGTCTCACATCCTGCCAGCTGGTTTCACTTCTTTCCCCCTGTCTCACTGCATCTCCTCGGCTGTGGGAAGGAGATGATCAGACGGCAGAGTCTCCACGAGGGCTTCCTGCCGTGGGACTCAAACGCGTGTCCGGGTAAGGCAAGGAGCCTGCCAAAGCTCCCAGCTCTGCTCTGCAGGGGTTTGAAGTGCTAATGCGGGGATCACAGGAACTGCTGCAGCCAAGGTTGTCATAATAATCCTCAACTCTTCACTTTTCCCCAGCAGCACCAGGCCCCGCTGGTACCTCTCGGTGAAGCAGCCTCTAGTGCAGGTCTTGTTCCTCTCAGTGAGCATCCAGAGTCAGCAGGTCTCCATTCGTACCAGGAGAGGGTGGGCACTGACCTGCTGGAGAGCAGTGGAGGAGAAAGGGACCTGGGGGTCCTAGTGGCCAGCAGGGTGACTCTGAGCCAGCAATGTGCTCTGGTGGCCAAGAGGGCCAACAGCATCCTGAGGGGATCAGAAGGGGGTGGTTAGCAGATCGAGAAGGTTTCTTCTCCCCCTGTATTCTGCATTAGTGAGACCACATCTGGAGGACTGTGTCCAGTTCTGGACCCTTCAGTTCCAGAAGGACACAGAGCTGCTGGAGGGTGTTGACTCTGTGCCTCTCAGTTCAGCAGCTTATAGTCACTGCTCAGCCCTGCCTTCAGCCAAGGTCCTCCTTCACATCTCTCTAACCCAAGCAGCTTAAGGATTCCTTGTTCGGAATAGAATTGTCTTCTAGAAATGGGAAACAGCAGGTTGGGAAGCAGCTTCATGTGTGAAAGGTAGAACATTCAGTGGTGGATGTGTAAGAGGGAAAGAAGAGATTTCTTCTCCCAGATTCCTAGGATGAGGGGCAGTGGCCTCAAGCTGCATCAGAAGAGGATCAGATTGGACATGAAGAAGCAGCTCTTTGCTGAGAGAGTGGTTGGGCACTGGACCAGGCTGCCCAGGGAGGGGCTGGAGTCCCCATCCCTGGAGGGGTTTAAAAACCGAGTAGCTAGAGCCCTTGAGGCCATGGTCTGGGGGTTGGGGAGCTGTTGGGGTGAGGGCTGGGCTGGGTGATCCTGGAGGTCCTTCCCAGCCAGGAGGATTCTATGAATCTAAGCAGCTGGAAGGTGGCTCTGGTTAACCAGCGCTCAGCCAGCTCCTGCTGCAGCCTGGATAGAGGGGCTGAGCAGAGCCTGCACTCAAAGAACAATATTTGGATTTCTGCTGTACTTTGCTCCATCCTGTGCACAAACAGGAACCCCAGGGCACACAGAGCGCTCCACGAGGATTTACAGCGAGGGGCTGCTTCTAGCTGCTCGTGAGGATCTCCCCCACTTGTAAAGGATGTTTCAGACAGAGGAAAAAAAAAGGGAGCTGGTACTTTGGATTGGTAAAAATAAGGGTTCACAGACCTAAAAATCAGCTTGGTTTATGGAAAAAGCGGTTGTGGGAGCAACGAGTGTGATGCTGCAAACCCATCTTCGTGGGTCCTTTTAATTTAGAGCCGTGAGTCATCGCAGCAGGGACTGCTCGGATGATTTTCTATGACCACAGGATGCAGCCCTGGAAAAGTGTTTTTTGTAAACAAATAAACATGCTCCTTCCTGTTGGAAACTCAGATCTGTCGGCGTTGGGCAAGAGCCTGAAAACCCGATGAGGAAAGCTATAAGGACTACAGAGCTGCTGGAGGGTGTCCAGCATAGAGCAACGAAGAGGATGAAGGAAGGAGAGCAGCTCTCTGCTGAGGAAAGGCTGAGGGAGCTGTGGGTCTTGAGTTGGGAGAAGAGGAGGCTGAGGGGGGACCTCATTCCTGTCATGTGTGGAGTCTCCTTCTCTGGAGATGTTCCAGCCCCGCCTGGCTGTGTTCCTGTGCCACTTGGTCTGGGTGACCCTGCTGTGGCAGGGGGATTGGACTGGATGATCCTTCCAGGTCCCTTCCCATCCCTATGGATTCTGTGATTCTATTGAACCCGGTGCCAGTTTCCTTGGTTCAATTCCAACAGCAAACACAGAGTGAAAACGAGAGGACTCCTTTAAAGTCCTTTTCTAATCCCCAATTTCACTTGTTAAGTGGGAATTGCCTGAAGGGATGGTCTTGCAGCCTGAGAAACATCGAAACAGAGGGGCTTTGCTCTGAAGAGAGAAGATTTGACAGTGAACTTGTGCCACATGCAGGGAGGTATCTGCAAATCAGTCTCCAGAATGCATTTCACACTATGGCTTTTGACATCTGACAAAGTCTTTCGAGAGGGATTATCCTCTTTTCCTGCAGAAAGCAGGATGCTGGCCCTGCTCAGCAGGCTGCAGAGCCTTCCCAAGGGGGAAACCAGGAGTCTCCGGTCCTAACAGCTGGAAACTTAGCCAGGAAGAGCTTGTAGCTGTTCAAAAGCACCCGAGCTGCTGTACTGTGTGGGGATCACTTTCCTGTTGGTATTTGAAAAGCAACTTCTTCTGGCAGCTGCCTGTGCATCCTTTAGCTCGTTCACATCGCTGCTGGGAAGTCCAGCGAACACAATCACCCAGGATGAAGATGGGCAGAGTAGCTCAAGCAGGGCTGAGCAGCCGCTTGACCCTGTTTGCTGCCACAGACCAACAAATCTGAGGGATGCAGGGATGTCCCAACCCAACCCAAACGCAGAAGAAGGGAGGAGCAGGAGGCTCCGTTCTCACCTCGGTTGGGTCGAGCTGTTTCAGTTGCAAACGATAGATCTATTAGAGCTTGTCTAGACTAAGGAAATGTTCCTGCTATGACTGCGCACAGGTAATTACAGCAGCGTAAAGCCCTTTGGGCAAAACAGAGCTCTCAGTGTCCTGATTTACTCTGGTGACTTGCCAGGCTTAGTTCAGCTGGTAGGAGCTTCTCCTCCAGCAGCTCCTGCTCCCAACTGGATCCTCACACTAGAGTTTCCATCCTCCTCATCCGAAATGTTGGCACTGCCAATCTATCAGTGAAACCATCTTCATGGGACCGTTGTGTTCTTCAAGAGAATGGGAAATGTTTAGAAGGGTCCTCTGTGGGTAGGGAGGTGATTGATTTGCTGCAAACCCCCCAGTCAATGCAGAAATAAATCTGGTTTTAAAGTCAAATGAGTTTTGGTTGAGGGAAGGGTGTGAGGAGAGCATAGTAGGTGCAAATAGAACTACCTAGAGGATGTCCACACTGCCTTACCCACATTAAATCATAGAATCATTAGGATCAGAAGGGATCATCCAGTCCAGTCCCCCTGCCACAGCAGGATCACCCAGACCCAGTGGCACAGGAACACAGCCAGGCGGGGCTGGAACGTCTGCAGAGAAGGAGACTCCACAGCCCCCGTGGGCAGCCTGGTCCAGTGCTCCGGGACCCTCCCTGGGAAGAAGGTCCTGCTGAGATTGAGAGGGAACCTCCTCTGTTCCAGCTGGCACCCAGTGCCCCTTGTCCTGTCACCAGATGCCCCTGAGAAGAGCCTGGCTCCATCCTCCTGACACCCACCCCTCACAGATTTAGAGACAGGAATGAGGTCCCCCCTCAACCTCCTCTTCTCCCAAGGTCAAGTGTCCCAGCTCCCTCAGCCTTTCCTCATCAGGGAGCTGCTCTCCTTCCTTCATCCTCTCCGTTGCTCTACGCTGGACACTCTGTAGGAGAGAGTTTGTCAGAAGAGAATAAACTGAAAACCCCTTCCACCCCAAAATCCTAAGAAAAACAAGCAACATCAATTAAACAAATCCAAGCCCTTCACTCCAAAACCCCTTGGAAAGAGCAGAGGATGGAACTTGGGCTTAAGAGGAGTTAGTGGCAACTTCACCACCGACCTTAAGGGAAAGGCTTTGCTTAATACAGGCTGTGCGGGGAGCTGCGCTGGGTACACGTGCTGAGTTTCACACAGAGCATTGGGAACCTGATAAATGCAGGATGAGGGACAGCCTGGCTGCCGTGGTTATAAATTAATCCAGTTCACTGTTATCTGCAGGCGTTGGAGTTCAAATGTCCTAAAAAGTTATGACAAACTTTTCCTTCTAAACACAGGAGAGCTGGAAACCCTAACGGTGAAGCACAGAGGGTCCTTTAAAACTCTTGTAGAACCATAATAAAGGAGGAGGGGGTGGAAGGGATGGAGGGGGGAGGAAATATTGTCTCAAGCACAAAGATGACATCAGGAAAAGTCTGGTCAATTCACAGCCGGCTGCACCTTCCCAACCAAATTCAAACAGGAGCCCAGGATTGATTTAATCACCCGGACAAGCGAAAAAACCCTAATGAAGATCCCGAGTGCCAAATTGGTTTCTTGGGACCTTTTCCATGTAAATAATACAAATCAAACCTTGAAGCTCAGCGCAGATAGGATCTGACAAGTAAGCCAGGCTTTTTCTGGTTTCGCTTTGATCCGGCTCCAGAAATATTTGATCCAAGGTAAAGGGTTTTTTTTTTTTAAGTGTTTTCCATTTCGGGTTCTTCTTTTGGGATGGTTAGCCTATAGGAAACTGGTTTTATGAGGCTCCTAACGTCAGGGCGGGCTGGACCCACTTGTGGTATCAAACATGAAGATTTCCTTAGGTTTGATGCTAAGGGTATCGCACCATGAGATCCTCGTGCGATGCTGAGATCCATTTCAGCCCGCTCAGGTATGGTGCTGTGGATGTGCACTACCCCAGTGGAGTATTTCCAAGCATCAAGTCAAAACAACATAGGAACGGAGGAGGTTCCATGTCCCTTCCCAGTGAGGGTGGCAGAGCACTGGAAGGGAGGCTGCGGAGTCTCCTTCTCTGCAGACGTTCCAGCCCCGCCTGGCTGTGTTCCTGTGCCACTGGGTCTGGGTGATCCTGCTGTGGCAGGAGGATTGGACTGGCTGATCTCTTGAGGTCCCTTCCAACCCCTAAGGATTCTCTGATCTCAACACCTTGCTGCCAGCACCCTGCGCTCCAAAATCCAGCTCTTGTGAAGAATTCCCCAACCCTCTGTGTTTTGGTGCTTCCACCAGCTGCTGTGTGGTACCTTTAGAATTAGCAGAACCCCCTTTCTTTTCTTACCCCTCCCCTCTTTTCCTTCCAATATGTAAAGCTGATAAAAATAAGACGGATCTTGTTCTTTTTGGGGTCTTGAACATTATTAAACGTGCCCACCCGAAAGGGAGGAGGATAAAATATTTGCTCTGCTTGAAGACGCCGTGATATTTGTATTCTAAGCCTCACCACAGTGGGTTTCTTTAAATAGAAGCTATACTTTACTCCTAAATTGCTTAAGGCAAAGGAAGCAGAGATGATGTTTTTATGAATGTTTAAATGCAAATGGAACCGAGAGTGAATGCTATGCTAGCTAACATCAAAGGCTCACCAAAGTCTCTGCATTAATGAGGCTCTTTGTTTCCTGGATCACAGATTACAACAGGTTTCCAACTCATTGCCAAGGCTTTATCTCCATTTGGGAGGGCTGTAAATCTCAGACGATTTTTTTCACATGCAAAACAAGAGGATCATCTGAAAGAAGAGGAAAGAAAAGGGGAGGGGAGGAGGGAGGGGGGGAGAAAGAATCTTAAAGTAGCAAATATTTAATTCAAATGATTATTACTCCAAGTGCCTGCTGCAGCTCGGGTTATTTTTGTGATGTTTAAAAGGATGGAAATCTGCAGACTGGAGTTTCCTATGGGGTAGCCCGGCTCGTTCATTTAGGATGGGAATCAAACAAGGAGCATCCTTTTATTTCCCACTACCACCACCTTCTCCTGTCCCCTTCCAGCCTGGTACAAACTGAGCCACTCTAAATCAACTCAATCATTGTGTCATGCAAGATCCACGATGACTAGAAAGATTTCTAGAGGAGAAAGACAGACTTTGATATCTTTTTTCCTTCATTTCAATAGTTTCACGACTTTCCAAAGTAGCTCCAACTAGTTTTTCTCCTCCCCCCCTCCACACCCCCCCCACTAAAATAAGTAATGAGATTAAATCCCTAGCAATAATAACCCTCATTAAGAGGAAAACTAGGGACGGAGATGTGGAGCTTCCTATTGAAGGGGCTGAATGTGACAATAAGTTGTAGATTGGGTCATAAAACCCCATTTACATGGCGTCATTACAGTCTGTAGCGAAGCCTCCAGGACCCAAGGGCTATCTTATGCAATCTTAATTAAGGAAAATAAATATCGGGGTGTTGTTTTAAGCTACCGGAGACAGGCACAGGACCTGTCGTGTGTGATCACAAGAGATGGGGAGTTTCCTTCGCTATGGGAACTGCTTCAAAAAAAATTCAAACCTCCCCTCCGACGCCGACACTCGGGTGTCTGGTGCCGTCCAAAGGGGCTGCGGACATGGCCACGTCGAGTCCCCTCACTCTCAGGGACACTCGGGGGAATGAGTCGTTTTCTGGTGGTCTGGTGGGGAGGAGAGAGCCCTGGCCTGTGCGTGGGGTGCAACAGCCGGTGGCACACGCGTGCGTCCAGGGCCAGAGAGACGTGGCGGTTGTGTGCACACACGTCTGTTCAGCGTGTGCACACTGGTGTGAGTCCAGATGCTTGTGTGTGCTGGTGTGTTTGCGTGTCCAGATGTGTTTGAGTGTGCAGATGTTTGTGTGCACAGACGTGTTTGTGTGTGCAGGTGTGTTTGCTCATGTAGACGTGCTTGTGCGTGCAGACGTTTGTGTGTGCTGGTGTGTTTGATTGTCCAGATGTTTGTGTGCCCAGGTGTTTTGGTGTGTGCTGGTGAGTTTGAGTGCCCAGATGTGTTTGTGTGTGCAGACATATCTGAGTGTCCAAATGTTTGAGTGCCCAGATGTGTTTGTGTGTGCAGACGTATTCTGCTCCACACTCGAGTGCTGATGTGTCAGAGACGTGTGTAAACCCCACAGGTGAGCTCTCGTGTGTGCCAGATGTGTGTCCGTGCACGCTGATGTGCACGTGAGCAGATGTGGATGTAGATGCTCACACAGGCACCTGTAGAAAAAGAAGTGTGTGTGGCTGTGCAGATGCACGCTGATGCATCTGGACAGATGTGCACGTGTGCACATAAAGCTGTGAGCAGGCAAGTGTGTGATGTGTGTGAACAGATATGTGTGTGCAGATGTGAGCACACAGATGTGTGTATGCGCATATATGTGTGCAGGCGTGTGTGTGTACAGATGTGTGAGGGAAGAAGTGACCATACAGATGTGTGAGCAGAGATGTGTGTATGTACATGTATGGACAGATGTGTGAGCAGAGATTCATCTGCACACCCACATGTACATGTAGATGCCTGAGCAAGACACGTGTGCCTACACACGTGTGTGCAGATGTGCACACAAGTGTACAGATGTGCACAGCGATGCCTGTGCATACAGAGACACACAGAGATGTGAACACAGAGACATCTGTTCATACACACATGTACAGATGTGAACACAGAGATGTCTCTGCATACACACATGTACAGATGTGAACACAGAGATGTCTGTGCATNATGTGTGCAGATGTGCACAAAAGTGTACAGATGTGCACAGAGATGCCTGTGCAGAGACACACACAGATGTGAACACAGAGACGTCTGTTCATACACACATGTACAGATGTGAACACAGAGATGTCTCTGCATACACACATGTACAGATGTGAACACAGAGATGTCTCTGCATACACACATGTACAGATGTGCACACAGAGATGCCTGTGCACACATGTGTACACACAGATGTGCAGAGATGCCCATGCATGCACACGGGCATACAGATGGGCACACAGATGTGCACACAGAGATGCCTGTGCACACATGTGTACACATAGATGTGCAGAGATGCCTACACATGCACACGCGCACACAGATGGGCACACAGATGTGCACACAGAGATGTCTATGCCCACACATGTATGTAGAGGTGTGCACACAGAGATGCTTGTACCGCTGTGCACACCCAGCTGACTCCCCATCCTTTCCCACCAGGGCCCCTCCAACCCCCTCCCACCCCACAGCCGGGCCGGGTTGGCCATGCCCGCTGCCACCTCGACGGGAGTGGATGGAGATCAGCAGGAGAGGATGCGGAGCGCTGGCTGTCGGTCCCTTTAAGGGCCTCGGCGGCGGCGCGGGTGTGCGGGGCGTGTGGCTGTGTGTCCGTGCGTGGCTGTGTGTCCTGTGCCCCGCCCCCGGCCCCGCCCCGGAGCTGCCAATCACCCGGCGGTGCCTTTGATGTCGCAGCCCTCCCCCGCCGCGCCGCCGCGATCGCACACGGGCACCGGCCGCTCCGTCCCTTCGGCTACCGCCGGCTCCCGCTGCTCCCGGACAAACTTCCCGGGGCTCGGAAGAAGCAACGGGGTTGCGGGAGTTGGCGGGGGTGGCGGGGAGCGGTAGGGGGTCGGTCCGGCACGGGGTAGCAGTG
>VZRI01003147.1:39156-57265 GCA_013397515.1 Upupa epops
GGAGGGGGCTGTCTGATGGTTTTGTGGAGTCTCCTTCTCTGGAGACGTTTGAAACCTTCCTGGACCTGGTCTGGGTGATCCTGCTGTGGCAGGGGGATTGGACTGGACGATCTTTCAAGCTCCCTTCCCATCCCTGAGGATTCTCTAAGAGCCCCCTGCAGAAACTTCTAAAACCCATTAACAACTTTAGGTTCTGGGGTTTGTTTTCCCTTTTTATTTTAGTAAAAATCACAGAACTATATCCTTTTTTAACTAGTACAAATGACTTGACATCAAATTAAGGTACATCCCGAGCGAGAACAGCAGCCTTTTAGGTGGTTACAGACATCAGAGGTCAGACATGGTCAAACATGTTAACACTTTGATCAGATTAACATATTTTCCTTGCTGCAGTTGTCTAATTGAGTTGAGACCCGAGGGGGTTTTGCTGAACATTGTTTTATCTTGTACCGTGGGGTAGTTACGTGGTGGAAGGAGCATTTAGAAGTTCCTTCTGTAAATAGGTTTTGAAAATAAAGCGGCAAGCGGTGATGTCCTGTAGGAAAGGCTCAAGCTCTGCTCTGGTTGCAGGGGGAGCTGCTGGAGCTGCTCCTCAGGAGCTCAGTGGGAGGTGGGGTGCAGGCAGAGCTAAGATGCCCTGAGTGTAAAGCCGAGGCGCTGGGCTTTCTGTCTGTGTGAGAAGCAGAGCTCTCACAGCCTCTGTTTCCTTGGAAAACAGACACTACCTCATTTTCTTAATTATGAAGTTGTCTAACCAGAGCGCGCGGCGGAGCTGAAGGGTGGTGGTACCTTCCCAAGCTCTGCACGTATCCCATCCCCACGCGAGGTGGCAGGCCGAGGAAAAGAGTGGCCGTGCCCAGAGCCTGCTCGCTGTGGGCTGTTGGGCTCCTGCAGCTTGGTTCCCGTTGAGTGGGTTTGAAATGTCCCCTTGGGCTGGGCAGGATGAAAGTGCAGTTACGGCTCGCCTGGGGCCACAGGTCCCAAATGTCTTAATGTGAGGTCGAAAACCATGAAGCTAAACGTCTCCTGCTGCCCTTGGCCAGGCAGAAACTCAAGCCGAGCCCTGGATGTGGCTCCTTCTGCTGTAGCCCCCTTCCCCTAAGGCTGCTCCATCCCTTAGCGGGAGGAGGCTCTTGCCCCCCGCAGCACTCGGCGGAAGGAAATCTGCAGCTCAGCTGCTTTCTGTCCCAGCTTGCTCCATCAGGGCACTGGTTTTGTATGGCTTTTTCCTGTGTCGGGTTCCAATCCTGCTGAAACCAGTGGGAAAACTCCCCAGAGTGGCCGCATGATGAGGATTTGTCGCTCGCAGAGGGCTGCCGCATCCCTCTCCAGATGTTGTGTGCGCAAAGCGAGGGCAGCTGCAAGCAGCGGTGCCTGCTGCTGTGAGACAGACAGCACCACCAGCCTCACCAGCACCAGCAGCAGCAGCAGCAGCAGCAGCAGCATCCCAACCCGGACCCTCACCGGGACGGTGTTGAGTCCTCATAAATGGGTGTAGAGTCGTGGCAGTGCGATGGACATCCTGGCAGGCAGGAGGATGAGCAATGTGTTCCTTCCTGACCAGAGCAAATCCACTTCTTCCAGCTCTTCCAGTTAGCTCGAAATAGGCTAAGAGTGAGAATCACTCTTTCTATTAAAGCACGGTGTCGGGTAGGGTGGATGTAGCCAGGCACATAGGGCTTCCGAGGTCAGTTATTGCATGTCTGATTCAGCCTTGCTTCCCCCCCAAGGAAAATTCTTGCCTTAATTCCTGAGTTCATATCACACCCTCAATTTCGCAGCGCAAAGTTCCCTTTGAAATAAATGAGAGAGCTCTGCTTGAGAAGCAGCGACACGATAGAGCGCTGCCTGTGTGTGGTCTCAGGGAACCTTCGGTTTGAAAACGAGAAGGGGGGGGGAAAAAAGAAAAAACACCCCAAAGAAAGAAAAGAAAGAAAGGAGGAGGGGAGGGGGGGGGGAAGAAAAAGAGGAGGAAGAGTGTCGCAGGGAAACAAAAGGCGGGTTTATGGAAATCCCTGCCTGTGAATCAGCGCGCGCGTGAGCCAGGCACTTCAACAATATCTGCTCTCCCACTGGGATTCCTTCGCAGGCTACCCTGGAAGTGCCTTCCCGGGCGATGGGATGCTTTGTCAGGGTGGGGGGGAGTTGCTATGGGATTAGGTATGGTCAAGGCTTCGTGCAATGTGCTCTGGTGGCCAAGAGGGCCAACGGCATCCTGGGGGGGGATCAGAAGGGGGGTGGTTAGCAGATNCTCTGCTCAAGGGCATCTGGTGCTAGGATAAAGAGCACTGGCTGCCAGCTGGAGGTTACCTCTCAATATTTTTGATGATCATACTGAGTGTCATGATCTAGATGTCAGATGTTTAGGGTTACTTGGTTGGTTTTAGGTTGGACTGGATGATCTTTAAGGTCTTTTCCAGCCTCATCAGTACTGTGAGACTGTGTAATCTCAGCAGGACCTTCTTCCCAGGGAGGGTCCTGGAGCACTGGACCAGGCTGCCCAGGGGGGCTGTGGAGCCTCCTTCTCTGCAGACGTTCCAGCCCCGCCTGGCTGTGTTCTTGTGCCACTGGGTCTGGGGGATCCTGCTGTGGCAGAGGGATTGGACTGGATGATCTTTCCAGGTCCCTTCCAATCCCTGATTATCCTATGATTCCATTCCAAGGTTCCTATGAGTTTCCAGCTCTTTGTGTCCCGTTATTAGACTCGACCAGTTGAGAGTTTGGAGGGAGAGCAGAAGGTCAGCCCAAGCTCCCCAAGCTCATCCGTGTTAATGATTAATATCTTTTCAAATGTTAACTGTGGAGAACAAAGTGGTTTGGGGGCCAGCGACGCAAGACGTCCGTGAGATGAAAGCAGTGATTCTCGTATGCAGAGAGAAGGGTGGGAGCAGTGGAAGGGTGCTGAGATGCTCCACATGTGCTCTCGCTGTCCTTGCAGCTCCTCATAGTCCTACAGGCAGCATGAAATCCCCGCATTGAGGGGTGAGCTCTGACAAACCCCTGTGGTTGAGAGTACTGGAGTCTGCTGTCGGAGGTCCCCCTGTTCGTGGGTTCCGATGACTAAACAGACGTTGCTGAGGCTGTCGGGATGAGTCTCTTGACTGCTCTCCTAGATCATCTGTGAAGGGCCAGATTGTAATCACGGGGCTGAATCCCTCCCTATCTCTGTGCAATCTGCAAGTGAAGCAGGTTTTCGGGATACGGGTGATGGGAGCTGCACACCTGAGATGGCAATCTGGTCTGGACTGTGTCTGCATGTACACGGCACGATGGTTGGTGGTGGAGCACAGTCAGTGCTGAGAAACAGCCGTAGTTTTGCAGGAGACATCTCGAGTTTGCCATGGGTTTCATCCCCACAGTGCTCTGACTGCTCTTTGGCCGTGGATGATTCAGCAGGACTGAATGTAGTATTTGTTTTCCCTGGGTTTTGGACTGAGCCCCCTCAGTGTTTCACTGCAGAAGAGGTGAAGAAAGGTCCTGAGCATCTGTGAGCATCTTACAGGATGAGGGGGTTATGGTTTGAAGCTGGAAAAGGGCAGAGTGAGGCTGGACAGCAGGAAGGTGTTGAATCTGAGGGTGGAGGATACCTGGTCCAGGCTGCCCAGAGAGGGAGTGGAAGCCCCATCCCTGGAGCTATTCAAGCTCAGGCTGGATGGGGCTCTGGGCAACCTGGGCTGGGGAGTGCTGGGAGGTTGGACTAGGTGGCCCCTTCCAACCCAACAGATTCTATGACTCTATGGGCAAGGTGGGTTTGGGCTGAGGACATGCTGCCGTTATCATTAACATCTCCTGTTCTAAGTGTGAGGCCCAAATCCCTCATTAAATCCTCATGGATGCTCTTACCCCATCTGTTGTGTTGATGTGAACGTGTTGTCAGATGTCCCTAGCACCATCTGGCAGGGAAGCTTCTCTCCAAGGCGTTGGGCTGTCCTCAGCCATAGCAGAACCCCTCTCCTTTCTCTCGCTGCTCATTGCCTTGGTGCCCTCTGCCTTTGCCACCCCAGCTCAGTGCTGGTGGTGCCAGGAGATGGCTCACGTCAGCATCTCTCTCCCAGGCTGATGTATAAACATACACTCTTACCTCACCATCTACCAGCGGTGGGTGGAGGGCACGGAAACAGAGAGGAGCTGCAAGTTGATTCCTGAACTCAGGGGAAAGCTCTCATCCCCAGCAAATCTCAAATCTCAGCCAAAGTGGGACAAGGGAGTCCCCCCCACACACACTCTTTCATAGAATCACAGCCCCCTTTGGGCTCCCTTTCAACCCCCCTGCACCAAGCAAGGCCAGCTCTCCCCAGCCCAGGTTGCCCAGAGCCCCATTCAGCCTGAACTTGAATGGCTCCAGGGATGGGCAACCTGGTCCAGGGATCCCCCACCCTCAGATTCAACAACTTTCTGCTCCTGTCCAGCCTCCCTCTGCCCTTTTCCAGCTTCAAACCATGACCCCTGCTCCTGTCGTTCCCTGCCCCTCTGAACAGCCTTCCCCAGCCCTCTGACAGCCCCTTTCAAGGGGTTTGCAAGAAACAGGCTGCAGCACGGTGTTTGCTCATTAGCCTGTGTGTCTGGAGGATGAAACAAAGGTTTGGTAGGAGGACGGGTGACTCAGAGGGTTGGTAACAGGATGCCGAGCTGTTGGTTTCCTTGTTTCCAGTTTGAATCCAGCTGATTCAGTAAAGACCCAACGCCTGTCCTGTCTGCTGGCTCGTCCAGAGGCCGGTCCAGGAGGGCACGGCTGGCTCCCTGCAGCCCACAGGCAGGGCGAGGGTTTCATACTGTGGGTGACGAGACATCCTGGGAACCTGCAAGGGCTGTACCAAGCCCTCTGCGAGTGTCAGCCGAGGGCTCTGCTCTCGCCCCGGGACTGCCGGTTCAGCACATGCTGCTCCCAAACCCACCACCTCCCTCCCTTCCTCAAGGAAGTCATTGCGACATCGTGAGTTTCTGAGGCTTGATTAGAGCAGGATCTTCTTCTTCTCGGTCACCTCCCGGTGAGTTTGGATGAAGAGGTCTCACCTTCACCTCCTCATGGAGCAGCTTCTGATCAGAGAATCAGAATCGCCTGGGTTGGAAGGGACCTCTATAGGGCATCCAGTCCAACCCCCTGCAGTGAGCAGGGACAGCCTCAACCAGATCAGGTTGCCCAGAGCCTTGTCCAGCCTCCCCCTGAACATCTCCAGGCATGGAGATTGCCTCCCTGGGCAGCCTGATCCCTCCTCTGCTTCTTGCCCTTGGGTCTTCCTGACCCTTCCCAGACTATTCTATCGCCACTGCCTCTGCGAGGTGGCTTCACAGAGAAAGGGGGGTGTTTGGGCAGTACAGAGGGTGAGGAGTGTTAGCAATTAGCAGTTCGTGTGCAGAGCATCCCGCTGGCTGGAGATGCTGGGTAAGAGGTCACCAGAGTAGCTTTAAACCACCTCTCCTCTCCCGTCCAGCGCTTCGGTGCCAAACCCAGCTGCGACGGGAAGAATCTGGTTCATTGTGCTGCACGGGGTCCCCAAATTAGTGTTTAGTTAAAGACAGCAATCAACTCCACAGTGCTGTGGTAAGTTTTTCAAACCAAAGAAAAGCTGGATCCTAGAATCTAGAGCCCTTTTCCCCTCCGGTTATAACAACTTTAGGTTTGATTAAATGATAGGGGGGAAAAAAACACCCCTACCCATCTCAACAGGGTCTCCTTTGTTCGGGTGAGATGCTGGAACTATAATATATGAAGTCCACGTCTGCCTTGAAGAGCTACACAGTAATCATGGACTGACCATGCCTGCTCTGGGGTCTTATTTTAAGTGATTCGACTGGAATCTCTCTGTTGAATTTGTTGTCTGCTGTGGTTGGCTCTGAGGAGCAGCCTGGACAAGCGTAGCCACAGGTTCTTTGCTGATGGGAGAAGCAAAGTGTGCAATGGCAGGGTTGTAACAGATTGAGCGATTCCTAGACTGGTTTAGGTTGGAAGGGACCTCTAAGATCATCCAGTTCAACCATCAACCCTACGCCACCCTGCCCACTAGACCCTACCCACTAGCACCACATAGACAAGAGCTGAGTTTTGTAGTTACTAAACCCAGGTTGTGCTGCTTGGACCTTGTTACTCTCTCTGTTGGACCTCATGGACTGATTCATCGACTCAGAGGATGGTTCAGGTTGGAAGGGATCTGAAGTATCATCCAATTCCAATGCCCCTACCACAAGCAGGGACACCCCCCTCCAGACCAGGGTGCTCAAGGCCCCAGCCAATCTGGCCTTGAACACTTCCAGGGAGGAGGCAGCCACAACCTCCCTGGGTAACCTGGTCCAGGGTCTCAGCACCCTCCTGGTGAAGAACTTCCTCCTGACTTCCAGTCTAACCCTCCCCTCTTCCAGCTGGAAACCATTCCCCCTGCTCCTACCACTCCAAGCCCTTGGAAACAGCCCCTCCCCAGCTCTCCTGCAGCCCCCTTCAGGGTGTTTGGCTGCCATCCTAAACCAGCTTGTGGAAGGAGCACCGGGGAGATGCTTCTCCCAGTGAAGCACAGAGAAAGGAGTAGAACTGTGGAGTTTTGATGGTAGCACTGCAGAGATGGATCTGAGGTGATTGCTTTCATGGTGGGGAAGAAACCATCGTTAGCTCTACCGCATGAGCATGGGTTCTTCTTAACATGGAGAGGCTGACAAGTTGCTTCTTGTTACGTACTGGGGTTACTGTGCAGGAGTGGACATGGTGAGGAGTTGTCACAGTCTTCTACAGACCTGACAGAGGGAAAGGCTGTTTCTCTCAGCACAGCCAGGGTCACAACCTGCCCTGTGAGCTCTGCTGGAACCTACAGATGGTGTTGTTCGACAGCTTTGACACCCAACCATCCAAAGGGGATTCCATGTGTGGGCTCAGAAACGCTGGTGATGGTTAGCGGGGACCACATCGTGCTGTCACACAGGATAAATTCCCTCTGAACTATAAATCCAAAGCAGAGGTGCTAAGAAAAAAAGAGAGATAACAATATTTTTTGTAAAACAAAATGAAAACCCCAACAATTCCCAACACCCAAACCTTTTGGCTTAACTTCCAGGATCTGAAGGGGGCTACAAAACAGCTGGGGAGGGGCTGTTTAGGATCTCAGAGAGTGACAGGACTGGGGGAATGGAGCAGAGCTGAAGATGGGGAGATTGAGACTGGATGTGAGGAGGGAGTTCTTCACCGGGAGAGTGGGGAGAGCCTGGCATGGGCTGCCCAGGGAGGTGGTTGGGGTCTCATCCCTGGAGGTGTTTAAGGCTGGGCTGGATGAGGCTCTGGCCAGCCTGCTCTAGGGTGGGGGGTCCCTGCCCCTGGCAGGGGGGTTGGAACTGGATGATCCTGGGGTCCCTTCCAACCCTGACCGATTCTATAACCTCTTCCCAGGGAGGGTGCTGGGGCACTGGAGGGGGCTGCCTGTGGTTTTGTGGAGTCTCCTTCTCTGGAGATGTTTGAAACCCGCCTGGACTTGGTCTGGGTGATCCTGCTGTGGCAGGGGGATTGCACTGGATGATCTTTCCAGGTCCCTTCCCATCCCTGATGATTCCATGAACTTTCTCCGATACCGAGCCGTTTCTGCAGGCCTGTGCCCCATCTGAAAGGCATTAGAAATGCTCTTGTAAAATCCACATCATTACACCACATGAAAGGCTGGCTCCTAAAAATAGCCCTTCGCAGAGGATGCAGGCTAGTAGCAATTTCGGTGATCGTGAAATAGTTGTGTTGACATCTCTGTGCGTGCACACCCACTGCGAGCTCCGGCTCTGGAATATTCTTAGCAACACGGGTTGCTTTATGGAATTTTCCACCTTCCCTTACACGGTGGTGGTGCTTTCTGCTCTTAGCCCCTCATTTCTAACCCTAATTTCATGGGGAAAGTGGGGAGACTTGTATTTCTTTTCTAATGTTCGTGAAACTCTCTCATTGTGAAACTTCTTCCCAGGGAGGGTCCCGGAGCACTGGACCAGGCTGCCCAGGGGGGTTGTGGAGTCTCCTTCTCTGCAGACGTTCCAGCCCCACCTGGCTGTGTTCCTGTGCCACTGGGTCTGGGTGATCCTGCTGTGGCAGGGGGATTGGACTGGGTGATCTTATGAGGTCCCTTCCCATCCCTAAGGATTCTAGGATTCTATGACTGGGAGTTTATGCTGAGGGTAAGGGTGTTATCCAGGGCTGCCTTCTGGAGGAGAAATTAAGTACCCCCATTTGGGAGGAGTGAATAGACTGGGTTGAGGCATGAGGGAGTGCAAGTCTCCTTCTCTGGAGACGTTCCAGACCCACCTGGCCATGTTCCTGTGCTCCTAGTGTAGGTGATCCTGCTGTGGCAGAGGGATTGGACTGGATGGTCTTTCCAGGTCCCTTCCCATCCCTAATGATTCTGTGATTCTATGATACACCACAATAAAGAGGAGATTCCTAGGTTCCTAGGATGGTTCAGGTTGGAAGGCACCTTCAAGACCATCCAGTTCCAACCCTCCCTGCTGTGAGCAGGGACACCCCCACTAGACCAGGGTGCTCAAGACCCAATATGATTCTATGATTCCACGTTGCTGACAGTCTGGGTATCGGTTGTATTGTCTATCAATGGCAATAGCCTCCTTTTCCTCCAGCAGACACCCAGATCCCTGCATTTAGGGGGAGCCCCCTGTCAGAATCACAAAGCCAGAGCACAAGCTGTGGAGCCTCTCATCTACCCAGGCTTTGTGCCTGCTCTGAACTCAAAAGCAAGCGAAGGAATCGGGCGGTAATTACACAGCCCTGTATCCACAACAACAACAGAGCTCTCTTCCTCATCCCACAACTTGGCTCTTGGGTTGGAATCTGCCGGGATGCAGCCTGTTGCCTTTGGTGGGTTTGTTGCAGGAGGAACTGCCGTAGCTCTGGGACAGACAACACGGTCCTGCCAACTGATATCTCTTTTTGAAGAGCTCCTCAGATCTGATTTGCTTGCTGGGGTGTTTTGGTTTTAGCTTGTTTCACGTTTGAAATCATCACTCTAGGGATGAAAAAAACCTACCCCAACGTTTGAATCAGCAGTGCTGGTCCCCTGTTTGCGTTTTACCCCCTCTAAGTAGAGGTTGAGGGGAGCTGGATTCAAACACCCTCGCACATGGAGGGGGATGTGTGATGGTTGGTGGTTTAAGCCTGCCTGGAGTTCTTAAGTGTGTGGCCAGTTGGAAACAGCTCGTTTCCTCAAAATCAGTTTGCTTTTGGAATGGGAGCAGAACTCTCTGGAGATGCTGCCTGAAATAATGGGGTGTTGAAGAGAAACGACACTGCCGCTTGAAGAGCTGGCACCAAAATCGTCAAGTCTGAAGTTTCATTCAAATCAGATGTAGCTGCGGTTGTAATGGGGCAGGACACAAACTCCTCGAGCAACACAGCTCAGAGTGATTCACTGGGAGATTTACAGCCGCTTTGACTTAAAGAGCAACGCTTGTCCAGCTCTGGAGCCCTTTTCCGATGGAAAGAGGCTCTCGAGATCCATCAGTTGAGTGTTTTGATGGCTGTTAGCGACCTGGGAGCATCAGGTGCTCTGTTTGCTGAGGGGGGTTTAGCTCCACAAACAGCTGGGTGGGGGTGACGTGGGAACACCTCGACAAGGCAATGATTTCATCCAGACCGGGGGTTGTGTGGCCAAGTGAGGTGTTTACTGCTCTGGTGACCTCTGCTTCAGAGAGAATTCAAGGCAAACCCCTACGTGTGTGCAGGGTGGGACTTGTGGCAGCGCTTGAGCACAGGAGTTGTTGTAGAGGACGTAATTTTTCCACTCCAGAGGACAGAAAATGACCCGATGTGTCAGTGCCTCTTGCTTGGTTGTTGGTGTTGACTGCAGACGGTGTAGAACTGCAGGCATGTATTTAAACTGTGCAAAGTAAAATGGGTTAGGGTGATAATAAACTCTCTGTACTCATCCAGCGTGCAGACGTGAGTACAGAAGGCTAGGCAGGCTGCAGCAAATCCCTCAGAGATCAGCTCCCATCGCTCTCGATCCGTGTTTTCTCCTCGAGACAGTGCCCTGGTTAGGGTCTGAGTGGCGGGTGGGTGCTGTGTGCTGTGGGTGGGAGCTGGTGCCCTGAGAGCTCGTTTGATTCGGAGCCAAGCGCTGCTCCAGGTGCCGTGTCAGCCGCGTGTGAAGAGGCAGCTAAACACACGTTAGCAGCCCCGGTTGTTTACGTGTTAACACAGGATGTTCTCAAAATCAGGTAAGAAGCGAGGCATGTTACCAAGTTTTATAGCCGAGGAACCGGATAGTCTTGTAACTGCCACGCAGGGCTGTGGCAGAGGTTCTATCCCAGCTCCCAGTCCCCCAGCAGCTTGTTATGCCGTGACTCAGTTTCCCCCAGGAGCACGGTCGAAGCTTTGTCGTGCCATGCGTAAGAGAGTTCCGCAGGGAAAAGCAAGGCAACACTGGAAAAGAAAAGCCCAGAAAATCCAGCTCAGGCTGCTGGGAGAGACAGGGAGAGAGAGAGCTGTCTGAGAAACGATCAGAGAAGGACTCAGCCAACCCAGTGAAATAATAAATACATGAAGCAGCGCAGCTCATTAGACCATTTACTTGGAGATATTAAACAAATTGCAATTTCATCATCTTCTAGCAAGTTGCAGGTGGCCCTGAAACCACAACTCCTGCGAGGCGATTGGCACCTTCTCTCGTCTCGCAGTAAATCGCCTTCCCAGCTGAAACGGTAATTCCGTGGAGTGGCTTTTAGTTGGCTGAGAAACGATGCTGGGGTGGTCCGACGTATCGTCGAGGCGATGCGAGGACACGGTGTCGTTTCCCGTTTACCCGCTCGTGATAACCCTGGTGAGAGGAACATCCTCCGGGATGGTGTTGCATCGCTTTTTGGGCCCCGAGTACCGACGCTCTGGATGCATAATTCAAATTCCTTGTCATGAAGAATGAGTTTATTTATCTTGGAACCTTCTTTACTTCACCAGTAATCTCTAGGAAATCATTTGTTAACAGGCGCTCGCTGCCAGTTTGTCAGTTGATGGCTCCAGGCAAAGGCAGAAGCGAAGGGAAATCTTTTCCAGGGAGATGCTGCTGTCGCATGTGGTGCAGAAAGGTTTATGGCAGCGTCGGAGGAGGCGCTTGGATGAGTTCAGCTTAACTTTGAGAATGATGAGGAAACGCAGCACGAGGGGGTAGAGATGACTGCTGTGCTCTTTGTAAGATTAAAGCCGGCGGTCGTGCCCGTGTCGGCTTCTAATCTTGCGTTTTGCTGTACTGGAGGTGCTAGGTGTGAGGCCACAGAGGTCAGAACCACACGAGATCCTGGTCCCAGGGCTCTGCGTTAAATGCTGGGCATCTCTTCATCAGGAGCAGGGAGCTGGGACTGGTTAAGCTGGAGAAAAGGAGGCTGAGGGGAGACCTTAGTGCCATCAGCATCTGCCTGACGGGAGGGTGGAGAGAGGTGGGGACTGGTCTCCTCACACAGGGAACAAGGGATAGGACAAGAGGAAATTGGCTCAGTTGCTCCAGGGGAAATTCAGATTGGACACGAGGACAAACTTCTCCCTGCAAAGGGCCCTCAGCACAGGCTGCCCAGGGAGGGGCTTCAATCGCCATCCCTGGCTGTGTTTCACAGTCGTAGAGATCTGGAGCTCTGGGATTGGGTTTGGGGGTGGGATGGGACAGCTGGGGTCAGGGTTGGACTCACTGAGCTTGAAGAGCTTTTCCAACCTGAATAATCCTATGGTTCTCTGTTCAATCCATCCCAGCATCCTGCATGTCTCTGTTCACCTGAGCATCTTTGCATCCCAGACACCAAAGAGCCAGGGTGCAGCCCCCACACCCCCAGCTCAGCTGGTTTGCCTCAGGGTGTCTGCCAGGGCAGCAGAGTCCTGCAGCTCTCAGCCGTTATCATTTCTCTATAAAAAGTCTAGCAGCGAGTTTCAGTTAGGCAAGGCGAGTTATCTGATCTGCCTTTAATCTGAGCAGCATCACCCCGGCGCGATAACCTCCAATCGCTGCTTATCTCACGCTCGCTGCTGCGGAGAGAGAAGCGGCTGGAAAGGGTGAACATTCACTTTGGAAAGGAGCTGAGCGAGGCCGTCGCTCAACGACACCAACATCCCTTCTTCTTCTTCTTCTTCTTGCAGCAGGAGCGGGTGAGAAATAACTGCCCCGAGTAGAAACTCTCCCATGAAGCCACAAAATCCAGCTGAAGTAAATACCACTTCCCTGCAGCATTATCTCCCACTCCGTGCTGTCTACCCACAGAGGATGGTAGGGTGTAGGAACTGGCAGGGGATTAATGGCAGCCTGGTTCATAAAAAACTCCGCTGCCAGGAGGACGTGGGACCCAGACAGAAGTAAAGAGGGGCTGGTTCTCTCGGCAGATGCCCCCAAGTGCTATTTGTCTGAGAGCAGATTTTCCCACAGATCTTTGGCCTTCATATTATTTGAAGAACCCCCTCTGCAGCTGCAATCCTTCCCTCCCCCGAGGGAAAAACAGGGTGGTAACTTTGTGAACTGAATGGTGTGGAGGTTTAGGAGCACTGCCATGGGAGGGGAAGATTTGGCTCATTAGCGTGGAACATTGTGTTGCCAGGAACAGAGTTTTGGGGCAGAACTAATAACGTGGAAGCAGATGCAGTCAGCTTTTATTAAACTGGTTTGTAGATGACTTTAAATAGGCAACAGTTGGATCTGGGGGTTTTCCTTGCACAAGGCAGGATGGCAGACCCCAACGGTACAGCCTGGTTTAGGTGCTGGCTATCAAGGACAGAGCAGCCAACCGTGTCTCTGACAGTGAGGAGTTCATTGAGTCCTAGAATCCTTAGGGATTGGAAGGGACCTGGAAAATCACCCAATCCAAGCCCCCTGCCACAGCAGGATCACCCAGACTCAGTGGCACAGGAACACAGCCAGGCGGGGCTGGAACGTCTGCAGAGAAGGAGACTCCACAGCCCCCCTGGGCAGCCTGGTCCAGTGCTCCGGGACCCTCCCTGGGAAGAAGGTCCTGCTGAGATTGAGAGGGAACCTCCTCTGTTCCAGTTGCACCCATTTCCCCTTGTCCTAGCACTAGATCCCAAACGTATTTAACAAAAACAACCACCCCAAAACCCAGTCAGCAGAAGAGGTTATGACTCTATCTGTTCTGTTCTTTAAGCCCTTACAGTCCCCACATCTCCCTCGGAGCAAGGAGCAGCTGTAGAACCGTTGAGTTTATAGGCTGAAGGACCGGACATTATAGCATCTCAGGAGAAATTCTTCACCAGGAGGGTGCTGAGACCCTGGACCAGGTTGCCCAGGGAGGCTGTGGCTGCCCCCTCCTTGGAAGTGTTCACGGCCAGATTGGATGGGGCACTGAGCACCCTGGTCTGGTGGGGGGTGTCCCTGCTCCTGGCAGGGGGGTTGGAACCAGATGATCTTGAAGGTCCCTTCCAACCTGAACCATTCTAGGGATCTATGAATCTCCTCTTTATCGTGGTGTATCATCTCCTCTACACCATGGACTCCTGAATGTCACCCAGTGACTCCAATAGCTGGATGTACCATTACCTGCTTGACAGTGCGTTACAGGTAGGGATGGATAAATCAATCTCCAAGCCAAGGTGTGCAGCAATTCTGCCTTGAACCACCCTTTCCACAGAGATAATTAACTCTCTAGCTCTTATCTGCACCGGGGATGATCGGATGCCATTTCCTGACACATGGCATTCCTCGGCCACCAACAACGATGGGATGAACTCCTTCCCTAATTGCCTTACCCCAGTACCTGATGGAACAACTGAGCAGATTGCTCACCTCAGGCAGCTACCAGAATCAAGAAAACCATTGATACCTCCAAGAATCATAGAGTGGTTGAGGCTGGAAGGGACCTTCAAGATCACATTGTCCCAGCTCCTCTGCTCTGGTTGGGATAGCTCTCTCCCACTAGACCAGGTTGCCCCTATCCAGCCTGGCCTTGAAACCTTCCAGGGATGGGGCATCCACAACTTCCCTGTTCCAGTGCCTCGGCATCCTCATGGTGAAGAACTTCTTCCAAAGATCCAGTCCAAATCCTCCCTCTATCGGTGTCAGACCATTGCCAACTGTCCTGTCACTACACCCCCTAGTAAGAAGCCCTTCTTCTGCTTTCCTGTAGCCACATCGTGTACTGTGAAGCTGCTCTCAGGTCACCCCATCACCACAACATCACCACAAAGACCACCTATCCCAACCATGACTATTGCTGTGTGTCCTTACAACGTCCTTGTGGTCCTTCACCTCCTCCATACAGCACGGGCTACCTGCTTGGCTTTTACGAGGGTCTCAGATCTGATCACCTGCAGGCAAGGTGTCTGTTGGATTCTGATGTCTCCATCAGCTCTCTCCTCTAGAAATCCTTTCTCTGTGTGATCTGCACATGCACCAGGTGGTCGCTGCTGTGCTGCTCACAGCCTCAGCATCCCAGGCTGGTGGAATGAGGCCCCGAGAATCCCATTTACACGCTGTGCTCCGTCCTACCTTTGTTGTGCAAGACTTTCTTCTCAGGCACTTTCTAATCTAGAGCTTTTCTGGGATCTGTGCGTGGCATGAAGGGAAGTCTCCTCATCACCTCAGGTTCTGTCTTTCAGTACCGAGTGTTTAAGACATAATTCTAGGCGTCCAGGGCTTGCTTTCTCTTTGTGTCTCCTTTGCTGTTGCTTTCATTTACTAACATGTTCGACTTCAAAGTCTGTTCTTTCTCCTTCCTAATTTTTATGGAAAAAATGGTCTGAACCCCATTTGCATTTCCTCCCTGAGGATACTGGCAATCCTTAATCCTATATATTAAAGAATCGCAGTTTTCCCAGCAGCCTTTTATTCTGGGACTACTCTTCCACTCTGTTTTCTCCTTGAAATTCTCTCCTGTGGCTCAAAATTGCTCTTCATGCTGCCCCCGATCACTGTCACGAGCTCTTTGCACAGATGCTCGATCACTTCAATGTCCTTTTCCCTTTCCCATCCTGTCCTTTGCAGGTGATGGGTGCTCGTGGTGGTTTGTCCTTGGTGGTTGCAGCGTGGGGCCACCATCTCCCCAACCGACTGTTCTCAGGAGCCCTGCTGGAATATTTCTAGAGCCCAGAGAGGGCAGGGTGAAAGCCAATAGATGAATAACTAGGTGCTAGTTTATTCGGGTTGGTTTTCATTTCACACCCCTGAGTCCTCACGCCAGTCAAGAGCACGGCTCCCAGTGCCCACTGGCATTGACCTGCAGGACAGACAACTGCCATCCTTGTGGTCCCTGCCCAATCCTCATCCTTCTCCCTGCTTCCACACACAGAGATCACAGCGATTGCCTGGTTTTCCCCAGCTTGTGAGAAGGGAGGACGGACGGCGGCTGGGCTGGGCCGGCCGTGCGGATCACGCACAGCCAGCGCTCTCTGCTCCGAGTCCCTCTCAGCGATGTGCTGGGGTAATTAGCATGTGCATAAACACTTTGTAATCTTGTGATCATGGCTTGCAGATTAGCTCTTTTGCCAGCTTTGCGATTTCTTTGCCAGTTGGAGTTTTAATTGCAAATCCATTAGTGCCAGCTCCCTTGCATATTGTAGCAATAGGCAAATGAAAACACTTGGACACAGTTGGGCGGGTTTCAGTTAAGAAATTAATTGGTACTGCCAACCAGTGCTTTTTTAATGCGAGGGTGGCATCCCAGCTTGTTTTTTGAGGGCATAATCTCCGAGACTTTCTTTTTTTTCCCTTCTCCTCCACACCCCCCTCCCTCCGCCTCTCTCCCCAGACTGCGTTGCCCTGTCGAGCAGCTCCCCAGATGGCACGAAGCTAACAGCCTCCCCTTTGATCTCCCAGTCAAGAAATTTGGAAGTCGTTCTGAATTTATGAGAAATCCCGTCTAGAAAGAAATCTGTCTGTGCGCAAGGGCCACACGAAGTCAAGCCAGAGGTGCAGGCAGGGCTCACCTGAACCTCCCCGGGGAGGTGCGGGATTACGTCCCACGAGAGCATCGTGTGATGCTGCAGCGATAAAGAGGAACTTCATGCATAGTGTTGAACATGGAAAAAGTCTAGACAATCTACAATTTCCCAGTCGGGATAATTGGCTAAAGGCTTAATCCGTCCTGATAATCCAGTAATGCTATTGTTGGCAGGACACCGATGTAAATATCACTCAGCGACGCTGGCAGCCACTGTCTCCTGCGATTGCTGCCTTCCCAATTCCCTTCCCTCAGTCGTTAGGGCAGACGGGGGAATTCCAGGCTTCTGCAAAGTTCTTGTCTTTGCTGTTTTTCAAAGACAGCCCGTGCTCTGGTGATGTTGTTTTTCTGAGGCAGAAATCCCTCCCTGCGAGGGTGCTGAGGCCCTGCAACAGGTTGCCCAGGGAGATGGTGGCTGCTCCATCTCTGGCCAGGTTGGATGGGGCTCTGGGCAACCTGGTCTGGTGAGAGGTGTCACTGCCCATGGCAGGGGGTTGAGACTGGGTGAGCTCTGAGATCCCTTCCAATCTGTGATTCCATGATTCATCAGGTCAAAACATTCACAAAATAGGAATATCTTTGTTTTTCCAGCCTCCCATCACCCTTCAACACAGAGCATCTGGATTCACAGCAGAGCTCTCCCAATGCTTTAAGACACCTGCTACCTCGTGTGTCACCTCCAAACCTGGGGGATGAAGTCTCATGCTACTGTGAGAGCATGTGCATGAGCCTGAGCCATCACGTGTCACTAGCATGGCTGCAGCTGCAAATGCTGCTGGGGCATTTCTGAGGTCAATGAGCTGGGCAGGGTCTTTGCAGTACCCCAAACACCCCATGTTGCAGGGATGTTTTTCATTCATAGTGACAAAGGAGGAGGAGCCGAGGCACAGAGGCTGTAGTAGCAGCAGGTGCTAGGATGGATGGATAGATAGATGAATGGGTGGATGGATGGATGGATGGATGGATGGATGGATGGATGGATGGATGGATAGATGAGTCCCTGCTCTAGACACAGGTCAAGGTTTCATCTCCTGTGATGACCTGCTGAGTGTCATTAACAGCCTGTCCATAATGATCTTCTAATTGTGTACGAGGCCACTTGCTGCAATGACCTGTCCTGTTCCTGTTCCATTATTCCCTTTAACTCATTCCCTCCACTAACCTGCCAGGAGGCTCCAGGACTTAATTTATAATAGAGTCATGGTTGCTCACTGAAAAGCCACTTGCTCGGTTCAGATTGCTGCCCTTGCACATTTATCCCAGGCACTAAGAGCCAGGTGAGTGAGTTGTTGCTGTGCATCACCACCAAGTCATGCCCTGAGAATTGTCTGTGCAGCTCCCCTGCCTCCACTGAGGTTGGGGATGTGGAATTGATTGGAGCTCAGCCAACAATTCCCTTGATGACCAAAGCAGAAACAGCCTGGGAATTACTTTCCTGCAGCTGGGTTGACTCTGCACTGCCAGCAGAAGTGTTGAAAACTCCATAAATAGATATATTTATATCTAATAGATATAAAAATGTAGATTAATAAAAATATATCTTATCTAATATATATATTGGATAGATATTGTAGTAATTCAAATTCAAAACCCTAACCTCTAACCTTAGAATTGTGGAATCATAAAGGAAACCTCCAAAGATCATCAAGTCCAACCATTAACCCAATGCCATGGGCATAAACCCAGCATAAAGATAGATTTATATTAATTAAGATATAATTATTATCTAGAATATTGATATATGATGGTGTCATGCAGATTAAATCATGTATATAATATATAATATTGATTTATATGATTTAAAGTAGGTTTAATGTCTGTAATATCGATATATTAAGATATCATGTGCATTATACAGTAGAAATAGAATCTAGATTTCATTATTATAAGTTTATATTTATTATATATAATTTAACCTATGCATTTATTATAATAGAATATAATTTATTACAATAAAATACCCTACAGTGGGATCAGAGTTAATAATATTAACTTCTTTATATATAACCTTATTTTGGTGACTGAAGCCCGCTGTAAACCCTCAACTCCATTTTTAAAGCAGCCCATAATGAGTCCTTTCCAAACGAGGTGTATTTTCCTGCTCAGAGAAAACAATGGAAGGAGCCCAGTTCCGCTGCCAACAAAACCCCGCGCGTGCCCTGACCCTCTGAAGTATCAAAGAGGGCTCGCGCCGAACACACTGCCCACCCTTCCGGTTGAC
>VZRI01003147.1:65861-99823 GCA_013397515.1 Upupa epops
TGTGGCAGGGGGATTGGACTGGATGATCTTTTGAGGTCCCTTCCGATCCCTAAGGATTCTGTGATTCTATAGCAGTGCCTCAAGTACCCAGCTCCCAGGGGAGCACATAGAATCATCAGGATTGGAAAACACTTCCGTGATCATCAAGTCCAGCTGTCTGCCCTACAATCCCCAACCACTACCCCCTCTCCTGGAGCACCCTGTCTGCCCATTTGTTGAACCCCTCAAGGGACAGTGCCTCCACCCCCTCCCTGGGCAGCCTGTGCCAAGGCCTCCCCACTCTGTCTGAGAAGGCATTTTTCCCAGGGGAGAGTCAGATTGGATCTGACCTGACCCCAGTTCCTCCTCTCCTATTGCCAGTCCCTAGGGAGAAGAGGCCAACCTCCGCCTCACTCCAACCTCATGAGTTTCCTAAGGACAGCAGCATCCTCGGGTACCACACCGGGATTCCACAGTTCCCACTGCCCGTTGCCTTGTGTTGTAGCGCATTCCTGATGAGCTCTACGGAAAGGACTGCTTCGTATCAACTGCTCCAATCTCCGTGGCTCATATAGATGGAATGTCCTGACTTCCAAACGCAGCAGGAATGGCTGTTGGCTTTGTCACCTGTAGGACGTAATGTGCTAGTGAGGGTGATTCCCTGGGCTGCATCGCTCTGCCCGCCGGTGCTTTTGGTTACGACATGACCTCTTCCCGGAGTGTCGGATCAGGGAGGAGCAGCAAAGCAGCCACTGTTGCTGCTCTCATGTAGTTTTTAAACTCAAACGATGAACAGAGCACACTGAGAGCTGCTGGGTGTTGGTCTCTGCTCTCTTGTACTATGGGTCTGTGGTGATTTCCGTTTCCCCTTGCAAAGAGGGTGGGTGAAATCAGCTGGAAAGAAGGGTAGGGTCATCCCTGCTGATGGAGGGAGCGTGGGTGAAGTGTTGACCTCAAGTGCTGGGGCCACCACCAACCATGGAGATGCAAGCTCTATGCCTGGAGAGAGGGAGAGGAGAAGCTTGAGCTGCTCTAATCGCAGGTAGGAGTGGAAATGCCTGGAAAGGATCCATCAGCGAGCAGTGGGCCACTCCTTGGAAACGCCGGGAATAGATCCCATTCCCTCCCGGCGAGTGTGTGCCAGTGGGGCCTCGCACAGAGCTTTCCTTTTCAGTCTGGCTGATCTTCTCAGCACCTCATTTTGATAGGGATTTATATAAAAATCCCTCTTTAGGTTTCGTTTCCAAGCCACCACACACGGATTTACCTGTGAGTAATGGATGAGTCGGCAGGGGATGATGCTCATTACTCACGGGGAGGTACTGGGAGCCGCAGCGAGGGCCGGGTGTATCCCACATTCATCCTGACCCCACACGCTGGGCATCGCTGATGCTGCAGGAGCTGGGATGAGGAGCTCAGTTGTCCCCATTGATTAGTTCACTCCAGTCATGCTAAACGGAGCCTTTAGTGGCTGCTCCATCCCTGGCAGTGTTGAAGGCCGGGTTGGATGGGGCTCTGGGCACCCTGGTCTGGTGAGAGGTGTCACTGCCGGTGGCAGGAGGTTGGAACTGGGTGAGCTCTGCGCTCCCTTCCAACCCATCCCAGTCAGAGATTCTATGATTTTATGATTGTGAGCAGAAGAAAGGCAGATTTTTATCCCTTATTTCTGGGAAAGCATCTCTCAATTGCAGACTTTAAGACAGACCTGAGCGTGCCAACCAGGCTTCAAGGACACCGGTTGGTGACCGTGTTTGTAGGGTACAAAGCAACGATAAAAGCCTGATTTCTGCATCGTCTCTGCCTTCCACTGCTCCTTGCGGATAACCAGTGGTGTTAGAGAGCCAAAGAGTCTCTTTCAAATGAGGATTATGCTACCTACAAAGAATGCTGGAGGGCTGGAGTCAGCGGTGCAGTCCAGCAGCCAGGGCTAATGAGAGAATCTGGTCATTCACAGATGGATTAACCTTCTTTTCCCTCGCTCTGTTTACAGCATCTGCTAAAAAGGGAGTGGTAGAATCCCAGAATCCCAGAATCCCAGACTGGTTGGGACTGGAAGATCAGCTAGGTCCAACCTCCCCTGCTAGAACAGGGGCTGGGTGCTAAAGAGTGGGGTTTGGAGCTCTGGGTTTGCTTCTCTTTCTTCAGGCAATGTATAGAGGGAAAGAAAAAGGCTCCCTTGGCATGGGAAGCCAGGAGCGGAGGTGAGGGAATTAGGATCCCTAGAGCCTGAAATACCCACCCTACAAAACCTCCTGCTGTGGGTTGGGTGGAAAAGAGGAGCCATAATTGAAGCAGAGAGAGGGAGCTTAGGAACAGAGCAGAACAAATTAATGTGTGGTCCTGCAGGGTGATTATTCCTGCTCCTGGGGCTGAGAACGCTGGGGCCCATCCCCTATCACGGAGGGAGGGAAGAGAAGGATTAGCTTCTCCTTCTGTTCAGAATACAGTCTAGACCAACCCTAGCCAGACCTGAAAGACAACACGGCATGGAAATCAAAACTGGGGTTCCTCTATCCTACACAGGATACAGAGGGGCCGGCGTGAGGGGTTTTTGGGGGGTAGAGGGGGCATCTTGCACTTGTGGTCAAGAATTTACCTTTCTGTTGTTCTCTGAGCACTCTCTACTGTAAGAGACTCGGGGGGCTGATGGTTTCAAACGAAGCAGGGTGCCACGCGTGCAGAAGCAGCTTGTTTGCTAATAACAGTGACTGCGAATTGCAAACCCCTTGTGGTTTACGGTGGAAAATACAGACGATGGGGTGGTGTTTTTCACCTGAACACAGCAGACTGAAGGCAGAGGGGGACCGTGTAGCTCGAGCGGTGGAGACATTCAGATGCGAAACCAAAAATAACCCCCTCGCTGTTGTGCACAGCCCCACACAGATAAAATAAGTCCCACACTGAGGGAGGGCGATGGCCTCACGCCACTCCTGCATGTGGACAGGGTGGGTTGGTAGGGAGCAACAACTGCTGGGAGCGATGGGGGAGCAGAATCTTGATCTCACATCAGCCTTGGAGAGGAGGTTTTGCAGGGTAGGAGGTCTCTGTGGCACTGGGGAGGGAGTTGGTGCTGGTGGAGATTATCTCAGCTACGTTCTGTGTGAATCTGAGAGAGCAGTTAGCCTCCCTCCATCCTGGCTGGCGAGTTCTTGGCTTGAGTCTGTGTAAGTCTGTCATTTATTACTGCTTCTCCAGATACAAGGAATAGAAATCTACCTTTCTTCTGCTCACACGAGACTTAGAATCATGGAATGGGTTGGGTTGAAACCTCAGAGTTCACTCAATGCCATTGGCAGCGACACCTCTCAGCAGACCAGGTTGCCCAGAGCTCCACCATCCTGGCCTGAGACACTGCCAGGGATGGAGCAGCAGCAACCTCCCTGGGCAACCTGCTCCAGGGCCTCAGCATCCTCACAGAGAGGGATTTCTGCCTCAGATCTGATCTCATTCTCTCCTCTTTCTGCTTGAGCCCACTCCCATTGTCCTAGCACCAGAGTCCCTCAGCATCCCCCATGGATGGCAGTATCTTCGCAGCTTGGAGTAGCAAGAAAAGTATGGCCCTTCTGCAGGGACTGCAAGAGCCAGGAGGAGTTCCTGATGCACAGAACTCATCCAGCCTGCCTCCTCTGCTTCCAGACACGCCGAGGAGCAAGATCTGGGGATTAAAACCCCAAAACAGAAGGAAAACAGGGAGTCATCGCTTGTCTTGACCCTTAGCGGCGCAATGACAGCAGCTGCTGGTTTTCCAGGGAAAGGAAGGGCAGGATAGCAGTCTCAGTGCTGCTGTGAGTTGTCGGTCACTCAGAAAGTCAGAGGGAGCAGATCCACAGTGTCTCATCTGAAATGGAAATAAAGGAAGGTGAAAAAGAGAGAGGGTTAAAAAAGGTCTCTATGTTTTGCAAAGGACTCTAAGATGGATTCACCATCCTGCATCAGGGGGGTGGGTGAGAGCATTGCCTTCTACATCCTTTATTACTTTTACTTTTGATTCCTTCTGCAGCATTGCAGGTTGACAGGCTGTAACAGAACCTGTGTGGGTTCCACAGGTCAGGGACCTCCCCCAGAGGAGGCAGAGTTTTGCCTGTAGTTTCTCGTTTACTCCTTGGGTCCTGGCACAAAGATCCCCAGGGAGTTGAGCACACAGCATCAGCCCCAGCTGGGAGAACCAAGACGTGATGGTTTTTCACACGGCAACAGTTTAGTGAGGATTTGCCTTGAATGGGCATAGCAAAAGGATCTGCATTTGGGTTGGGATGAAGGGTGTGCGTGAGGGCTCATAGGGATCCATGAACCACTCGAGCACAACCTACAGCTGGGAGTAAGTCTGAGGACCAGGACAGAGCACTGAACTGGGGGTTAGGACTGCTAGAGACACTAGAGAGAGGGTGAGCATTTTAGCATTAAGATTGGACTGGGAAAAGCCATGAGACAAAGGTAGTTGATCCTGAATTCCTGTGGTGCAGTGTTTTCCCTCGGAGCTTTACCTCTACCTTGAGCCTCAGTCATCAGTGCTGGCTGTGGTGGTAAGGGTGACCCAGGAACACTCAGCGCTTGTCAGATCAGTGTAGTGACCTCCTGTGTTCAGTCTCATCAGCTGATCCTGGTTCAAGCCCTAATCCTACACTCAGTGTCAGTCCAGCCCTAGAAATGTCTCCCAGTTCCCAGACTGGATACAGTGGCTCCAGATGTGATGCCATTGATTCCACCATATAATCTGCTGGGCTCAAACCCTAACCCTGACCTCAATCTCAGCCCTTTCACTGCCCTACTGACTCTTAGTGACCCCTAAATCCCTTGAGTACTTTATCCCCTCAGCTTCTTATGAGAAACATTCCCACTCTCACTCAGCCATCACCAGTCCTCCTAGAAAATCGTTGCAAAGAGCTCCATGTCCTCTCACCTTGCTGTGCTCATGACCCACCACTGAACCTTCTCATGACCCAAGTTCATCTGTTCCTCCTGGCCTGGGTTATAACCCTAACGGCTACTCCAACCTCAACACCATTGCTTTCCCCTTGTTGATGCTAACCCTAACCAGAAGCTCTCACCAGAGCCAGAAAGGCACAAGCTGGGTTCAAACCACCCTCAAACAGGATCCAGGTGGAGCTGCCAGAGT
Source organism: Upupa epops (assembly GCA_013397515.1). NCBI lineage: Eukaryota > Metazoa > Chordata > Aves > Bucerotiformes > Upupidae > Upupa > Upupa epops. The sequence goes on from VZRI01003147.1 coordinate 70,957, forward strand.
GCAGCCAGAAACAACGCCAAGAGCTAGAGTCTGATGGGACTGTGCTGGGACTGGGGTTAATATTGCTCTCACAGTTAAATACAGGGGTTAATTCAGGCTCACGTTGCACAGGAGCCATGAGGTAGGCAAAACCAGGAGAGTACTGAGGGTGCAGCCTGCCGCTAGTCACCGGTGCTGCTGTTGCGGAGCACATGGCATGGGGAGTGTCCTGTCCCAGATTTCATTGCCTGCTGCCACATGAGGTGAAAAAAACTCGGTCCTGTAGGTAAGGAGGCTGACAAACATCTTCCTTGGAAAAGCAGCAGGCTTCAAGGAAGAGTGTCTGATGTCACTAAGTGATGATTGGGCTAGAAGAGTATCCTTAATTAACCCGCTGCAAGAAGGTGCAGCGATGGGCTGCAGTGCAGTGGTGGCACCAGATCCAGCTCTGGGGAAATTCTTCTGAGGTCCTTGCCAGCCATGGTGATTCTGTGATGCTCTGAATTCCACATCATAGAATCATAGAGTCATTAGGGATTAGAAAGGACCTTGAATGATCATCCAGTCCAATCCCCCTGCTACAGCAGGATCACCCAGACCCAGTGGCACAGGAACACAGTCAGGTGGGTCTGGAACGTCTGCAGAGAAGGAGACTCCACAGCCCCCCTGGGCAGCCTGGTCCAGTGCTCCGGGACCCTCCCTGGGAAGAAGGTCCTGCTGAGATTGAGAGGGAACCTCCTCTGCTCCAGCTGGCACCCAGTGCCCCTTGTCCTGTCCCCAGATGCCCTTGAGCAGAGCCTGGCTCCATCCTCCTGACACCCACCCCTCACAGATTGAGAGACAGCAATCAGGTCCCCCCTCAGCCTCCTCTTCTCCCAGCTNNATAGAATAGAATAGAATAGAATAGAATAGAATAGAATAGAATAGAATAGAACAGAATAGTTTTGTTGGAAGGAGTGTGACAGCTATTCCTGCTTTACATATAAAAAGAGGGATTGGGACTTGTGTAATCAGCAGTTCACAAACTATCAGAAGAAGAGAAGCTCCAGGCTGTTTGCATGATTCTTCACAACTGAACACAGCATTATAGAATGGTCTGGGTTGGAAAGGACCTGAGAGTTCATCTAGTTTCAACCCCCTGCCATTGGCAGTGACACCTCTCACCAGACCAGGTTGCCCAGAGCTCCACCAACCTGGCCTGAGACACTGCCAGGGATGGAGCAGCCACAGCCTCCCTGGGCAACCCATCCCAAGCTCATGCTCTGTGCTGCAGAACCTCGTGTATGCTGCTCCCTCTGCAGAACTGTGCAGAGTGACAGGCACTGGGGCGGTCCTGAGGAGGCCGGCCATCTGCACAGCCATCCCTGGAGGTGCTCACATCTGTGAGCGCATCCTTTCCAATTTGATGGAGCTCAGAGATGAAGGGAGGAGACTCCTCCACCAATGCATCCCCGCTGTGCCCGTGGCCACAGGAGAGTGAATCCACATCCCCAGAAGTTAGTTCAGAGAAACAAACGACAGGGATGCTGGTTTTTCCCCTTGATTTCCAGTCTGACTTCCAGAGGTACCTTTTTTCCCCCCCTTTTCCCCGTGTTTTCCAAAAGCTCTGCTTACACCTACTTTCAGCTATAAATAAGAAATAATCATCTGCCTTTAACACTTATTAAAATTCTTTTTAAATTTATATGCAAAAGAGGAGCAGCCACGGGCTCCTGGCTGGATGCCTGTAAAGCCCTTTGTTCTGCAGAAGATTGAACAGCACTGATGAGGCAGATAAATTTGTCTTCAGCGCAGTAGTCTTGTCTTTGCTCCCAATCTTTTTTAGAACTCCTGGAAGATGTCGGTTGAGAAATGCTGGTTTGATTAGCTGGGCTTGTGGTTGGTCCCTTTTCATGCCAAATTCATTTCGGTGTTCCAGACGTGGCATACACCCATGGAATCTACAAATATATCTCTCCCCAGTGCGTCATAATTCCTGGGGTAGTAAGTGATGAATCATCAGGATCTAATGTAGAGATAAGCTAATTAGCATTAATCAGAGCGCCTGCCCGAGGTGGGAAAATGCTAGGTGAGCAGTCTCTTGGCTGCTACCTGAGTTATTTAATTCATTTCTTTCGATTTTAACAAATGGGCCTCTTCAAAGAGGCGGCGGAGCCATGCGAAACCCGACAACCCTCTCGTGTCACTCAGGCTCCATCGTGACCAGAGATCACCCGGCATCGGGTCATGCTGTGGTGTGGGGTGGTTGCTGGGTTCCTCCCTGCAAGGAATGAGCTTGCAGTCCCCATCCCGTTGTAATCCATCAGTGATTGTCTCCAGAGGTGAAATTACTCTACTCTTCCTGCAGTATCACTGGAGAGGTTGGTCCCATCGTGTGCAATCAGTGGTGAGGATCTCATGCTGTGGTATTAGATCTATCACAGAGTCACTGAAAGTTAGGGGATGGAAGGGAATCACACAGGATCACAGGATCACTTAGGATGGAGAAGCCTTCTGAGCTCCTCCAGCCCAGCCCAGCACCTAACATCAACCCAGCGGCCACACCAGAGCACTCAGGGCCACAGCCAGACTGTCCTTCAACACCTCCAGACACAGGGACTCTCCCACTGCCCTGGGCAGTCCAGTCCAGGCTCTGAGCACCCTTTCCAGGAGGAAGGGCTTCCTAACATCCAACCTAACCCTCCCCTGGCAGCTTCAGGCCCTGCTCTCTTGTCCTGGTGCTGGGTGCTTGGGAGAAGGTCCCCCCTGAGTCTCCTCTTCCCCAGGCTCAACCCCCCCAGCTCCCTCAGCTTCCTCTCATCAGCCTTTCCCTCCAGTCCCTTCCCCAGCCTCGTTGCTCCTCTGCACCAGCTCCAGCCCCTCAGTCTCTTTCTTGAAATGAGGGGCTCAGAACTGCCCCCAGGACTCAAGGGGAGCCCTCCCCAGTGCCCAGTGCAGGGAGAGAATGACATCCCTAGTCCTTGTGGGACCTCGAAAGATCATCTAGTCCAACCCAGCAGTGTTCCCTTCTGACCACTCTGGGGACTAAGGCTTTGTCAACATTTTTTAAAATTATAGCTGTGTTTTTCTTCTAGTAATCTACCTTCTGGCAAAAAAATCCCAAGCCACAGGGAAGGCTGTAAATACTTCCTTACGTGTCCTGCTTGGGTGCCAGCTGCCTGCGCTTGGTCAGGGCAGGGCTGTCGCAAGCTGCAGTCAAGTCTGTGGTGCAGAGGAATGAGGAATTGAGGCTCAGCAAAAAGGCTGCATGGGACACCACCCTCCGTGACTGCTGCCCTGCTTGGAGGGTTGTTTGTTACCCGTGTTGGCATGGGCAGCGTGGCTCTGGATTTTGAAATGAGTTGGCTTTGGGAGTGTGTTCCTGGCAGCAGGAAGAATCCTGGTGGAAATGGAAGCAGTGTTCAGGCTCTGTCATTTGACCAGGAGCCAGCAGTGGGTCCTGGTGGTCAAGAAGGCCAGTGGCAGCCTGGGGTGGATGAGAAGTGGGTTGGTTAGAAGATTTAGATAGGTTCTCCTCCCCCTCTACTCTGCCCTGCTGAGACCCCATCTGGAATCTTGTGTCCAGTTCTGGGCCACTCAGTTCCAGAAGGGCACAAAGCTGCTGGAAAGAGTCCAGGACAGAGCCACAGGGATGATGGAGGGAGGGGAGCATCTCCCTGCTGAGGAAAGGCTGAGGGAGCTGGGAAGAAAGGAGCCTGGGGGGGGACCCCATGACTGTTGATCAAGATGGAAAGGGTGGGGGTCAGGAGGAAGGAGCCAGGCTCTGCTCAGGGGCACCCAATGCCAGGACAAGGGGCACTGGGTGTCAGCTGGAACAGAGGAGGTTCCACATCAAGAGAAGCAACTTCTTCCTGGTGCGGGTGCCAGAGCCCTAGAAGGGGCTGCCCAAGGGGGTTGTGGAGTCTCCTTCTCTGAAGCCGTTTCAAACCCACCTGGCCTGTTCCTGTGCAACTGGATCTAGGGGATCCTGCTGTAGCAGGGGGATTGGACTGGATGATCTTTCAAGCTCCCTTCCAATCCCTAACGGTCTGTGAGTCCGTGGTAATGAGCTTCAGCAAGACCCAAACCCTACAAGGAACTGTTTTCAAAGACACTGGGCACCTGACGTGTGGCATGACACCACAGGTAGTTGGAACCATCCTCACAGCCTCTGGTGTCACATCCACATGGCACAGCTTTGCCCTGTAGGTGACAGCTCATGAGCTCCTCGGGTGCTCTGGCATCATTGCCCAGAGAGAAGGATGTGCATTAGCAAACCCCAGAGGATAGTTTTCTAGTCAGAATCTGTGTGGTCCTTTGCCGTTGTGTCCACCACGTGTCTTTGCCACCCAAAGACAGAGCTGAGGTTATCCTTCCTCCAGAGTGCTGGAGCTCTGCCACTGGCTATGCCTCCTTTGCTCTGGATTTTGCCATGATCCCATAACTTATAATTATGCTGACTCTTCCATTTCGGTGAAACCCGCCCCTGCCTGTTTTAACCCTGGCACAGGGGCTTTTTGGAGAAGCTACTGGGAAGATCCAGTGGACTCCTGGCATGGCTTGGGTTTACCACTCCAGCATCGTTATTCCTCCCGTAAATACCTGGAGCAGGGGGAAAGGAATAAACTCCACAACACTATGATCCCAGGAGGGCAGAGCTGTTTCTTCTCTAAACCTGAGCCAACTGAGAAGGTTTGGAGCCACCAGCAGATGTCATTGCAGCCAGCTCAGTTCAGGACTCAGGTCGGGTGAGAAGAGATCGGATGGGGAATGCAAACGAAGAATAAAGTAAACCCTGTCACCTCAGATAGTTCTTAGATCACTAGTTTGGAGGAGATAGAGGAGATAGGAGGCATTGAATTCCATGCTACGATTTGTTTTCTGCTGAATAATTATGATTTATTAGTCCCGAGCACAAATTACAGTCATTTAAAACATTAAGACCTTTTTATTTAAGAAAATAAAGGAACCTGCAAGCTGTGTTTGTGGGGGTAGTCAGGTCCTGATAACCTAATGAGTCTGGGGATTAATGAGGAGCATTGGTGGGGGGCTCCCTACCTCTGCTTCTCAGTAGCTTGGGATCTGGTAGTTGTCTTGCTGACACCTCAGCACTACTTTAGTCTTGGAGGCAAATGGCTCCATCCTCAGAGCCCAGGGGAACATCGTAGGGAACATCTCAGCCACAGAGCTAGCACGAGCAGGTGCCTTGTTGTAGTGAGGAGCAGGGGGAAGTGGAGTGGGTTTCTGAAATGAGTAAATTCGAGGTGAAGCAGAGGTGCTAAAACACTGCAGAGCTCCACAGCCTGAAATTTCCTGCAGGTTGCAGGTGACTTTCTCCTCGATGAGTTTGATGGGCTGAAAGCACCATGATAAATAAATGTCCCTACACATTTCCCGGGGGGCAGCAGATGAAACACCCCAGCTGTCCCAGGGCATGGAGCTGTGGTGCTTCCCACTTGCACAGGCTCTCCAAACCCCAAATGAACAGCAGCCAGCCCACAGAGATTTAGATTTCTCATCTAAATCTCAGAATCCCAGAATCATTTGGGCTGGAAAAGACCCTCTGGATCATCAAGTCCAACTGTTAACCCTACTCTTCATGTTCACCCCTAAACTCTATACCCTGACACCACAGCTAAGTGGCTCTTGAACACATCCAGGGATGGGGACTCAACCCCCTCCCTGGGCAGTCTGTTCCAGTGCTCAACCACTCTTTCCATGAAGAACTTTTCCTGATGTCCAGTCTCACCCTCCCCTGCTGCAGCTTGAAGCCCTTCCCTCTGGTTCTGTCACTAATGACCTGTGAGAAGAGAAATCCCATTGACCAGGTCTTAGGGATTTACTTCTCCACGAAGTCCCAGGCTGCTTTCTACCCTGAAAGAGCAGAGAGATCCAGCTAAAAAATCAAGGGGATGAATTGCACTGAGAGGGTGTTTTAAGAAGAAATAGCTTTCCCTCCCTAGCACCCCAGTTAAAACCAGGAGCAGTGTAAAATAGAAAGGAATAACCCTTTAGGGTCTGTATGCGTTGCCTTTGACTTTCCCAGGAGCTTAGATTGTGGCCATAAGATAGATTGGGATTCACTTGGTTTTAATTGAAACTTTACAGAGGGTAAAATGTAAATCCAGTGGGAAGAGGGTTTGAACTGGGGTTTTTCAGCACAACTCCAATCCATTGGTTAAAACAAACACTTTGCCTTCAAAATGTGATTTACTGGTACAGGATCTGATCTACTCACAGAGATTTGGTTATAGGGGATATAGGATTTGATTTAATCATCACAGAATCATCCTGGTTGGAAGGGACCTCCTAGATCCCCGAGTCCAACCATCCCCACCCCAACCAAACCCCTCAGTCCCTGAGAGACTGACAGACACAGCCTGACCCCCTCCCTGCTGCCCCTCGAGCAGGGCAGGAAGCACCATGGCTACAGGGTTCTTCAACACCTCCAGGCAGGGGGACTCCCCCACCTCCCTGGGAAGGCCCTGCCAGTGCCCAACCACTCTGGCTGCAGAGAATCTCTGCCTCAGAGCCAGTCTGACCCTCCCCTGCCTCAGCTGCAGAGCAGTGCCCCTGCTGCTGTCAGCAGGCACCAAGGAGAAGAGGCCAGCAGCCACCCCTCCACAGCCTCCCTTCAGGGCAGGGTTGTAGAGGGCAGTGAGGTCCCCCCTTCACCCACGTCTTCCCCAAACTCCCCCTGCCCAGCTCCCTCAGCCTCTCCTCACACGACTGGTTCTCTCAACCCCTCCTGAGCTGGGTAGCTCTGCTCTGGACCCGTTCCAGCATCTCCCTGTCTCTCCTATCATGAGGGGCCCAGAACTGAACCCAGGACTCGAGAGGAGGCCTCCCAAGGGCCGAGTGCAAGGGCACGAGAACTCCCCTTCTCCTGCTGCCCACGCTCTTCCTGACCCAGGCCAGGATGCTGTTGGCCTTCTTGGCCACCTGGGCACCCTCCTGGCTCCTGTGAAGCCATCTGCCTGCCAGCACCCCAGGTCCTGTTCTCATCCCCAGCCTGTAGCGGTGCCTGGGGCTGTTGTGACTGAGACGCAGGCCCCGTCCCTTGCCTTTCTTGTCCCTCAATCAGCCTCTGCCCCTTGATCCAACCTGTCCCAGCCCCTCTGCAGAGCCCTCCTGCCCTCGAGCAGCTCAACACTCCCACACAATTCAGTGTCACCTGCAGACTGACTGAGGGCAACGTCCTGAAGCGAGGAACGTCCTGGCCTGTGGATCCTCACCCTGACAGCAGGAGAAGTTTTCCACTCCCAGGTTTTCAGAAGCAGATGTGGGACACAGGGACCTAGGAGAGCACTGGCCCTAAATAATCCCTAGGCTACCAAGATGACACCGTGGGCATGGGGAGGTTGTGAGCGTGTAGGTGTGGTGGATAGAGATTTACTGCGTGTTTTTAGTGTAATTGATGTTCTGTGTAACCTCCGTTTCATCATCCAGCGAATAGAGCTGTCAATTATTGGAGCAGAGGGCACTGCGAGCGAGTTACGGAGCAAAGAAAGGAGCTGGTGTCGCAAAATGACCTGATCCCTGGTAGAGTAGTTAACTATCTGGTTAGGGAGAGTAAAAGCTGTGCCAGAAGCTTGGGGTACTGATGCTGTGCCTTCTTCTCAACTTCTTAGTCCTCTTGGTTTCTTCTACCTGGGTGTCGCTGTCTGTATGGATGGCATCAGCTGGCACAAAGCAGGACCCGACTCAGGGAGTTCAGCAGCCTCCTCCAGGGAAACCCCCAGAGTTTCTTTGTGTTGAAGGTCTGGATGTGACCCCCCCCTACTCCCAGTAGCAGCTCAAAACCCACCTTCTACTTCCCAGCCAACCCCCCAAAAATGAGCTGCGTGAGGGAAAGCAGTCACCTGCCTTGGGGACACTTCTGCTGGCACACTGGGACAGGGGCCAAGCTTGCAGAGACCCTTCCACCAGCAGTGTACTGGGATGAACTGGGACGCAGCTGCCTGCTCGGCTGATGCTTGGGGCGCATGGGGCCGGCTGAGCACACACCCTGCTGTTTGCTCAGTTCTGCTTTGTTTAACAGTTCTGGAAAACCTTCTCCGTGGAGTCCCTTGTTGCAGCTGACCGCGGGGCAGGGCGAGCTCCCAGGGCTGGCTGCTTGGGCAAACAAGGCTGACCTCAGCCTGGAAAGTCAGCATGTTCACTTGTTTTCCCTCCTTTTCAGCGCCTGCATGAAATGAGGTGGTGCTGGTGGCAATGGAAACGTTTAGCCTGCTCTCCCCAGTCAGCATCAGGCCACCAGGAGTCATGGGCATCAGCCATGGTTGATGTCCAGTACAAGATCGAGAGGGGACCAGGTACCCCAAGCTGGTGAGGGTGCTGCAATGCCTTGTGCAGAGGGTCTTGGAGCACAGAGCCACCTGCACACATCCACACCCCCCATAGGTGAGGCATCACCATGGCAGGGAGCTGGACCAGCTCTGACCCCCCTTGTTTTTCTAGTAGGTACATGACCCTCTTTGTTAGAAAGGTGCTCAGAGCCTGGACTGGACTGCCCAGGGCAGTGGGGGAGTCCCCGTGTCTGGAGGTGTTGAAGGACAGCCTGGCTGTGGCCCTGAGTGCCCTGAGGTGCTGTTAGGTGCTGGGCTGGACTGGAGGAGCTCAGAGGGCTTTGCCAGCCTCAATAATTCAGCAGTTCTGTGATTCTGTGAAGCCTTCTACCGCAGCGTGGTGGCAGCATGAAAATAGAAAGGTGTAGGCTTGTCTCTGGATCTTCTACCTCCTCGGTGGCCAGGAGGTGGCTCAGAACTCCATCCTGGATGTCAACTTCAAGGGATGGTTTCAGGAGCTGGGTTAGTAGTTGGGATTTGTAGAGTGGACAGTTGGACTTGATGGTCTTGAGGGTCTTTTCCAACTGTGATGATTCGAAACTTCTCCCAACAAATCTTCAGTGAGGCTGCACCCCACGAAGGAGGTTTCTCTCACAAAAAATAACGTAGCTTGAAATTCCTCACCCCAGTGAGATCCTGGAGCAGGTGGAGTGTTCCCAGATGAAGAAGCACATTGCTAAAACCCTGCTCAGCTCCCAGCTTTGGTGAGGGTTTGATCCCTTCGCCTTGAGTCTTCAGATAGAACCCAAACTCAAAGCAAAACTGACTTGAAAGGGGAAAGTTTCGACCATTCTTTTTCTCATCAAAACCCTATGAAATGGTGTCTGTCTCATTTTTCTCCACACAAAGCCTTTGAATGGTGCTGTCTCGTGAACTTTTGATCAGCCTGGTTTAAAATACAACCTAAGAGCGGGGCCCTCAGTTCCAGAAGGACACAGAGCTGCTGGAGGGTGTCCAGTGTAGACAATGAAGATGATGAAGGGAGGCTCCCTGATGAGGAAAGGCTGAGGGAGCTGGGGCTCTGGAGCTGGGAGAAGAGGAGGCTGAGGGGGGACCTCATTCCTGTCTCTAAATAGGGGAGGGCTGGGTATCAGGAGGATGGAGCCAGGCTCTTCTCAAGGGCATCTGGGGACAGGACAAGGGACACTGGGTGCCAGCTGGACCAGAGGAGGTTCCCTCTCAATATCAACAGGACCTTCTTCCCAGGGAGGGTCCTGGAGCACTGGACCAGGCTGCCCAGGGGGCTGTGGAGTCTCCTTCTCTGCAGACGTTCCAGCCCCGCCTGGCTGTGTTCCTGTGCCCCTTGGTCTGGGTGATCCTGCTGTGGCAGGGGGATTGGACTGGATGATCTTTCCAGATCCCTTCTGATCCTCAATGATTCTATAACTCTACATGTTGTGTGGTCTCTGGTTTCAAAGTGCAAACCTCTAACCTTGTTATTCCCAGGCTGTAGCAGAAAAACAACCTCATAAAACAACTTATGGGAGCTCTTGGATGGGAAAAAAGGTGCTGAGAAGTCAATTTAACTACAGGAGGATTCATTTTTATTTATTACTCAGCGTAAGGCTGCTGTTCTTTATTGGTCTGGGTTATAATCCCCCATCACAGCACCTCCTTGCATCGAGACCTTCAACCGGGGTGTGAGGTTTGCAAGCAGCTCCCGACAAGCTGTTTTCCATAGAGAAGAGAAACCCAGCGATGAAAATAATCTCATGACCATCCCCTCCCGTAGTAAAATCTTAGGCAATGAAATGTGTGAATCTCAATACCTGAAGAACAGGATTTGCTGACACATGACGAGAGCCCAGCTCAAATATGCATGACTTAATCCCAGCACGGGAGGTAATCTTCATCTTCACCAGAGCAGATGAGATCGAGGCATGGGGTAGGGTGGGGATGGCACCGCGCTGGCGTTTCCTGCTTGATTATCCCATCCCTTGCCCAGTGAGCCCAGTTAAGTGTTGCTAACTGGACTGTTGGGGCGATACTGAATGAAAATGGGGTAGGAGATCTGAAAAGCCCATCTCTCTGGATGGAATGAGACCACTGAGACTCATCTGGGAGGCTCGGGGAGCTTTGTCCCCGTGCGGCTCGCTCACTGCGTGCGGGGATTAAGCTGTTGTTGAGCCTGTAACCTGCTCCTTGTTCTACATCTCATTGGAGGTAACATGTAAGGAACTTGTAGAAGTCAAGTGGCAGGACAAGATTAATTAGGATTCCTTTCTAATCCTAATTACAATGATATTTGCTTCCCACCATAGGAGATGCTTATTACCATAGCTCCAAGTTTGTTTCTTTGGTCTCTCTGCTTCCCTCCCCTCCACCCCCCCAACAACAACAACAACAACAACAACAACAACAACAACAAAATTACTGCTAAAAGGTGAAATCACCTTGAATTCAGTCATTAAAAAAACCTCATCCAGTCTTTTTTTAATCTGGTGGAAACATCAGCTGGGCAGAGGAGAAAACCCATTCAAATCCCTATTAATTTCCCTGGCTCTCTAATTAGATGCAAATCCACCCAGCCCAGGTTTTTAATTCAGCCCGTTCGCATGAGGAGATCACGGAGAGAGACTCCAAATGGGGAAGGGGTCTCGGATGGCTTCAGCTGCAAGAGAAATTCCATGTTTTAATGCAAATGTTTACTCAGCTCGGCACCGGGACTCTTGCTTGCTTTTAGGGGGGGAAAAAAAGGGGGCCTTGAGCATTAAAGGAACTAATTCCCCCTCTCGAGAGCATTAGGATCGCTCGCAGGCAGACACGGGGTATCATCCAGGATTAGCGGCTGGAGCGTTCCTTGTAAACATGAAACCCTTGCAAGTGAGCAACAAGGGGAGCTGCGATTGCCTTGCAGCTGCGGGGTGTCACCGAGCATCCCTTCGGCTTCGGAGAGGATTATCTGCCCCCCCTGCCTCCCCCACAGAGCCCTTTATCGTGGAAGCTGTGAGCAGGATTAGGGTAATGCAGGGGTGGATCTACGCTGGGCAGTGCTGACACGATGGGTTTGGAGGAGCCCAGTGGGGAAGGATGTCTCTCCCTGCAGCCCTTGTTCCATGGAAAAATGAGTCGGAGGGTGGGAATAACATGCTGAGGTGCAGGATCTCCACATCATCCCTGCAGGGATGCTTTCGAGAGGTCTGGGGGAGACCCCAGAGAAGGCTCAACTGTGATCATGCCCCTATACTGGGCCCTGGTGGAGCGACACCTCCAGTACTGGGTGCAGTGCTGGACACTGCAGTACAGGAAGGACATGGAGGGGCTGGAGGGGGGGCAGAGAAGGGCAGCTGGGCTGGATAGGGGTCTGGAGAATAAGGATGATTGGGCGAGGCTGAGGGAGCTGGGGCTGTTCAGCCTGCAGAAGTGGAGGCTGACAGGAGACAGCACTGCTCTCTACAGCTACCTAAAGAAAGTGATGTAATGACCTGGCATCAAAGCCCTCTCATCAAAACCCAGCTAGAGCTGGGGGTTGCAGATAGCTTCTCAAAACCAGTGAAAACCCCCTGAGCCACCAGTCTCTGGGACTGGAGCATGGCTCTCAGCGCCAACCCTCACTGAGACTTCATAGGATGAGGTTCAGCTGGTTCACGCTGAGGGCAACATCTCTCATCCTCTCAGAGCCTTGGCTCAGTGTCACCTATTCAATTTTACATCTATTTGGTTTACTTCCCTCCCCTGCCCTCTGCACGTGTGCCTGATTAATTCTGGGTATCGGAGCGAGCGCTCGACTTCGAGAAGCAGAGTGAAATAGAGGTCAGATATTATCAGCCTCCACGGGTCAAGTGAGTGTCTACTTGTTTGAAGTGCTACCAGGACCTCTGGGCTTTGCAGCCCTTTGGTCAGATTCGCAGAACCACAGAGCAACAAAGGGCACGGAGATTGTTTTTCTCTGTAGCCCAGGGCATAACTAGGGATGGGCATTGCATCACCTGGGGGGTGAAAGCCAGATGCCACCCTTTGCAGCAGCTGCACCCAGTCCAGGGGGTGTCTCTGTTCCATCCTGAGCAGATGCAGCCCCCTGAAGTTGTTGGTAGGATCCAAGCAGAAGCGTTGCCTGAGCACAGTTAGCACCAAGCAAGGGGACTTTCTGTATGGTTGAGGCTCTCGGCGTGAAGTGCTGGGTGTGACTGTGAACGTTGGCCAACGACATGAGAAGTCCATTCTTCAGGAGTTTTCTCCTCTCTGCAGTGGGATGCGACTCCCCATCACCATACGAGAGCAGCCCCTGGGAGGGATGTTTGGTCTTCATTTTTCCATGGGTTTTTCTCATGTGTTGTTGTCATGAAGAACCACCTACATCTTTCTCTTAGAAGATAAAGACTCGAGAAGTGACAGGGCTCTTCCTGTGCCCGTAAATGATGAAGAGCTCAGCTATTTCCCCTGCAGACTTCACCTTAAGAATAATAACCATCCCTTAAAAACAGAAACCAGAAGGTCACTCAGAATCTTGTAAAGGGTTTTGTGTTCTTTCCCTCTATCTCACCCCATTGTATCTGCAGTGCTTGGATGTGGAAGGGGTTAAACACCAGGGAACTTGTCCCCTGGAACTCAAACTGCAGTGAACGGGGTAGAATCAGCATCACGGGAGCTGGGTTTTGTCCCTAAGATGAGTGAATCCTACTGGATTCTTGGAGCAGTGCCTCGTGAGGACCTTCCAAGCAGGGCTGGATCTGAAAGAAGCTGAGAGAAATCAGAGGGAAAGGGAAAAGTTGAGGGAATAAACCCTCCACCAACCCCAAACTGGGCTGGAGCGTAGGGATGAAAACCTGAGCAAGGAAAATAGTTGGGTGAGAAAGGAAAACATTGGGATAAAGACCTGAGGAAGGACAATATTGGGATTAAAAAGTCCTGAGAAAGGAAAACATTGGGATAAAAGCACAGACAGTACTTGGGTTAAAGCCTCTGCATGGGCAATATTTGCCTGCCTGGGGGCTTAGATGGATCAGCTCCTCGCTGCAACTCCTGAGCAGAATGGGGTGACCTGGCAGCACTGAGTTAATGGTTGGGCTTGAAGGGCTCTTCTAGCCAAAGGGGTTCTGTGATTCTGAGGTAATTAGTCCTTTCCAGCCAGGATTGTTCTGGGATTGACTTCTCCTTTCTTCTACTAGTGCTCATAACCATGAGTGCTAACAGATCTGATCTGGGGGTGAACTTGGTACAGTCGGGTTCATGGGTGGACTTGGTGATCTCAAGGGTCTATTCCCACCTGAATGATTCAACGAACCACTTCTGGAGCATCCAGAGGTGGGGTGAACAGAGCAAAGGGGCTCTTCACTTCATGAGACTTGTGCTTTTCTGGTTCTTGGTGGTGCTGGGAGTAAAGAGCAAAATCATAGATTCATTCCAGCTGGAAAAGACCCCCTGGATCATCAAGTCCAACCATTAACCCTGCTCTACAAGTTCACCCCTAAACTCTGTCCCCTAACACCTCAGCTAAGTGATCTTGAATGCGTCCAGGGATGGAGACTCATGCCCCTCCCTGGGCAGTCTGTTCCAGTGCTCGACCACTCATTCTATGAAGAACTTTTCCTGATGTCCAGTCCTGCTACAGCTTGCAGCCCCTCCCTCTGCTTCTGTCACTAATGACCTGTGAGAAGAGGCCAGCACCAACCTCCCTATAGTGTCCTTTCAGGGAGGTGTAGAGAGTGATGAGGTCTCCCCTCAGCCTCCTCCTCCTCAAACCAAACAGTCCCAGGTCCTGCAACTCCTTGTAAGATCTCTTCACCAGCACCTCCAGCCCTCCGTGCTGCCAGGTGACCGATGCCTAGGCAGAGGTCACAGAGATGCTGCTGCTATAACCCCAGCTGTGCTGGAGGGCTGCAGGGCTGGGTGAGGGCAGCACCTTACTGTGGGTTGCTTTAACTTTCCCTGCTTCCTTTGTGCTGCGGCAGCGGGCTGGGGTGATGCGAGTGCAGCAAAAGTGTGATGAGAGGGGAAAAAAAAGGCTGCTGAGATGAGAAATGAGTCACCGGCTGCCGAGGGGTCTGGCCCCAGCAGTCAGCACCAAAACCAGTCTGCAGTGGGTATTTGGGGTGATCTTTTATCACAACATCTCCTGGTGCAACCCTGCAGGGCAACGAGGACTGAAGGTGTCTGTTAACAGGGTCTGGAGCCCCAAGGTGGGAGATTTTCTCAGAACTTGGAAGTGCCCTAAAAACTTTGGGTTTGGGTGGTGGGGTCCCTGAGCATCCCGATGGCTGTTGCTCTGTGAGCCTGCTCAGGAGCAGGTCCTGTGCTGCAGGGTGTAGCTAACAATCACAGAATCACAGAACGATTGAGGCTGGCAAAGCCCAGCCCAGCACCTAACAGCACCCCAGCAGCCACCCCGGGGCACTCAGGGCCACAGCCAGGCTGCCCTTCAACACCTCCAGACACAGGGACTCCCCCAGTGCCCTGGGCAGTCCAGTCCAGGCTCTGAGCACACTATCCAAGAGGAAGGGCTTCCTGACAGCCAACCTAACCCTCCCCTGGCAGCTTCAGGCCCTGCCCTCTCATCCTGGTGCTGGTTACCTGGGAGAAGAGTCCAGGGGGAGAATTCCATCCCTAAAATGTCCCTAATAATCTACTAATTGGGATTGATGGTTGGGTGAAGAGCAGAAGGCTCATTCCCTTGGTAAGCGGTGCCGTCGCCAGCAGCAGGAGATGCTCCGTGCTGCCTGACCTTCACACTTTTCTTTCTGTGGCCTGATGAGTCATTTTGCAGTGAAAAGGAATTCGTTCCCCATCGAATCAGCCACAGCAAGGCTTCGTAGGTTTTGTTTTTCATAGCCGGGGCATCAACTCATTTCACTCTCTCTTAGAAGTGACGTCGAAGCCAACGCTTTTGGGGCAGCTCAGGGCTGGATCACGGTTTGCAGTGTGTGAGCTGCACCCAGAGGGACCCGAGGAGCTCACGCCATCCATCTGCCTCTGTTTCACTCTTTTTTTTGGGGTTGATGATATGGGAAAGTCTGAAAGTGCTGTGACTCATCTCACCCCGCTCCGGCTCAGCTCCACGGCGAGGCTGGAAACCACAGAGCTCTGCCACCCGCTGGGTGCCCCATGGGGGTGGATCCCGCATCTCACGGGATGCTTCCAGCCTTCCCTCACCCAGGAAACTGCTGCCTGGGCCAGCATGGCCCAGGGTGATGTTGCATCACCTGGCTCTGGGCATCACAGAGAGGTTCTAGGGCTTTCTTCACCCTGCAAACCCCTCTGCAGGGGCTGCCAGGATGGATGCTGCACCCCACTGCTGAGGGGGGTTTTCCAGCAGGTTTGTCCCTGCTTTACTTGGTTCTGAGATGACCACAGGGATTGGGACTGGCTGGGGTGCTGGCAAGGGTTTTCACACCAGTGGAGTGTGGTTGGTGGCTGGGAGCTGAGGTTCTGGAAAGAAGGTGGCAGGACCCCCATCTACTTCATGCTGAGTCCCTGCTGTGCTGAGGCCATGCACGGTCTGTCCCTGTTCCCTGATCTGCAGGGTTCCCATGTGCGTGGAGTCCTTGGGTATGGAATCCCCTGTGTGCATGGGGTCCTCTATACAGGCAAGGGCACCCCAGGTACCAGTATAGATTGGGGACTGACCTGATGGAGAGCAGTGGAGGAGAAAGGGAGCTGGGGGTTCTAGTGGCCAGCAGGGTGACTCTGAGCCAGCAATGTGCTCTGGTGGCCAAGAGGGCCAACATCATCCTGAGGGGATCAGAAGGGGGGTGGTTAGCAGATCAAGGGAGGTTCTCCCCCCTCTACTCTGCACTGGTGAGATTGCATCTGGAGTATTGTGNTGTGAGGGGTGGGTGTCAGGAGGATGGAGCCAGGCTCTGCTCAAGGGCATCTGGGGACAGGACAAGGGGCACTGGGTGCCAGCTGGAACAGAGGAGGTTCCATCTCAATCTCAGCAGGACCTTATTCCCAGGGAGGGATTGGAGGGGACCTGGAAAGGTCATCCAGTCCAATTCCTCTGCCACAGCAGGATCCCCTATATCCAGTCACACTGGAACAGTCCAGGTGGGTTTGACACGTCTCCAGAGAAAGAAGGAGACTCCACAACCCTTCACAATCTTTGGAGGTCCCCTCCAATCCCTAATGCTCTGTGTGTCTGTGATTTTTACCTTAGCTCCCACCTGAGCGCCTTCCCCACCAGCTCTTTATGTCTTTAAAGAGTAGGAGACAATTTTTCGAGTAAGTCAAGTGCAAACATAGAAGGGACATGAGGGCATCAGCTCTTACTGGTGAAACCGGAGCAGGTTGCCCAGGGAGGTTGTGGCTGCTCCATCCCTGGCAGTGCCCAAGGCCAGGTTGGTTGGGGCTCTGAGCACCCTGCTCTGGTGAGAGGTGTCGCTGCCCATGGCAGGGGGTTGGCACTGCGGGAGCTCTGAGCTCCCTTCCAACCCAACCCAGTCTGTGGCTCTGTGCTCTTGTTTTCCAGTGGAAAACGTGACTGAGCTGCAAGCTGTTGAAGCACCATGTTCTGCTGTGATGGTGTTCAGAGTTGAGGTGCCCTGTGGATCAGCACCAGGACTGTTTGACTGCCTGTGTGCTGATCTGTGTGTTCTGTTGTTGCCCTGAAAGCTGTGGGAGTGGTCCCTCAGTGGGGCTGCACTTCAGATTGGGGAAGATGTGAATGGGAAGCAAAGCTCTGCCCTATTTGAAGCAGCAGAAAGGCTTCAGCTGAGCTTTGCAAACCAGCTCCGCGTCTTTCTGCTTCAGTGTCATGGTAAAACAAAGGACTGCACATCCCTAATTCAGGCTTTCTGGCTCTTAAATAAGCTCAACCAGGGCTAATTTTAGCCAAAGCACTGCAGAGCTGCTCTTCTTCTCATTTCATGGGCAGGAATAGTAAAAGCTCTGAGCTCCAAACCTGTGTTTAACAAAGCAAGAGCCAGCCCAGCGCTGAAATGGATGGGAAAACCACAGAGCCCACAGGAACGCCTGTACCGAGGCAGCCTGTGCTGGGGAGGGGGGTTACGTTCCCAGTATCCCACTGAACGCAGTAAATCTACACCTGGGAAGCATCAGGAATTAGGGTTTTCATTCATCCTTCAGTGTGAACCTGCTGCCTCTCGGGATTTATTTGCATGAGCAAACGTCTGTGGGAAAGGCAGATGCGCAGCGGCGGCTCCATCCTTTCTGCTGCCAGGGTTTTCTCCTGGAAGCAGTGATGCAAAACACAGGACTTACCCAGGGCTCTGCTGGGCGAGGAGATTGGAACAGCATGGAGAGGTCCTGTACGGATCCTCCAGAGCCACCAGCTCTGGCTGCTTCACCTCCACCAAAGCTGATGGGTGGTTTGGGCTCACTCTGCCTGGACAAAACCATTGCCAAGGAGGAAGGCACCACTGAATCCTAGAATCATCACGGTTGGAAAAGATCTTCAAGATCATCAGGTCCAAACGTCCACCCTGCTGCTCCCAACCACTACCCCATCTCCTGAAACCCCCTGTCTTCCTGGTTGTTGAACCTCTCCAGGCACGGTGCCTCCACCCCCTCCCTGGGCAGCCTGTGCCAAGGCCTCCCCACTCTTTCTGGGAAGGAGTTTCTCCTCAGATCCAATCTGACCCTCCCCTGGCACAGCCTGACCCCAGTTCCTCTGCTCCTATCACCAGTCCCTAGGGAGAAGAGGCCATCCCCTGCCTCACTGCAGCCTCCCTTTAGGTAGCTGTAGAGAGCAGTGCAGTCTCCCCTCAGCCTCCCCTTCTCCAGGCTGAACAGCCCCAGCTCAGGTTCCATCAAGTCTAGAGATCAGAAATGACTCATCCACAGTCACCCAGTCTAGTCCTAGTGGGACACAGGAGGTCAGGCTGGTGGTACCCAGCTCCTAGCCCCTGCAGAACTGCCTTTGACTTGGTCCCTTCTCCTTTCCTCTCCGCTTTGGGCCGCTCTGGGTGCTGTTTATCTGGGACAGAGCCGAACATTCCGCCAGCAAAGCCAAGTCAGTTTGGGTTGAAAGGCAACCATGGGCGAAACCAGGCATGTAGGGAGCAGCTCTTGACGCTCGAGGCGGGGAGGTTGGCTGCAGACAGCAGCGTGTGTGTGTTTTCCTCACAGCTCTTTTGAACAGCTTCCCCTCTCTCTGCTCCAACACGCACCAGTTCTCCCAGTTGGCATTCCCAAAAAAGCTCCTTTTGCGAAGGTGTTGGGCTCCTGTTGGCCTCCCCGTGTGGAACCAGTAGCTGCAAGAGGAGATTAGGTTTAGATTCCAAATGTCTCTGGGTTTGGAGCCTCCCCAGCCTCAGCTCCCTCCCTCCAGTCCTTCTCCCAGCACTGGAGCAAGGGGGATTTGAAGGCGATGACTCGCTGGTGCCATGTGGTTCTTGGAGAACAGGTCTTGTGAGGAGAGGCTGAGGGAGCTGGGGTTGTTCAGCCTGAAGAAGAGGAGGCTGAGAAGAGACTTTATTGCCCTTTACAGCTCCCTGAAAAGGAGACTGAGACTTTCCTCCTGAAAGGAGGTTGTAGGGAGGCTGGTGTTGGCCACTTCCCCTGAAGAACTGATGGCAGGACAAGAGGAAATGGCCACAGGCTGCCCCTGGGGAAGTTCAGATTAGAAATCAGGAAAAATTCCTCTAGGGAAAGAGCAGTTCAACACTGGACCAGGCTGCCCAGGGCAGTGGTGGAGCCCCCATCCCTGGAGGAGTTCCTCAAGCCAGTGGGTTTAGCACTCTGGGACCTGGTGTAGTGTTCACAGAGGTGTTAGGTTCAAGGTTGAACTTGATGATCTTGGAGGTCCTTTCCAACTTTAATGATACTGTTGTCCCAGCCTGAGAGCCCTGGCTAGGAAAGCCCGAGCGTGGCTTTCAGGGTGAATGTGCAGGATGTGAAAGTCCAGATTTAGACCATGTGGTAGCACAAGGCAGAAAACCAGAGCAACGCATTGGGTGTCATTGCTGGTAGCATTCAGCCTGGGGTCAAAGATACTGGAAGTGAATGGGAAAAGAAGTTCTTCTGAGCCCTGAAAACTTCATGCTGACTGGAGCTCTTGTCTACCTGCCCATTCAACCATCTTCAGTTGCTGGGTGATGCTGTAGTGTTTATGTAGGTATTTAAATGAGGCAGCTTCTGCCTTTCCCTTGGGAGTCACCAGGGACTTGGAGTGGTTTCCAGAGTCACTTGCAAATGATGGCACTTCAGAGAGAGCATCAGTGAGGGCACCAGAGCAACTGGGGGGCTGTGGAGTCTCCTTCTCTGGAGATGTTCCAGCCCCGCCTGGCTGTGTTCCTGTGCCACTGGCTCTGGGTGATCCTGCTGTGGCAGGGGGATTGGACTGGATGATCTTGTGAGGTCCCTTCTGATCCCTAAGGATTCTCTGACCCCTCTCCCTCTTTGTGTCTTGCAGTCCAACAAAGTTCCCGTTGTGCAGCCGTCCCACGGAGTCCACCCGCTCACCCCGCTCATCCCTTACAGCAACGACCATTTCAGTCACGGCTCCCACTCACCCCACTTGCCCGCTGACATCAACCAGAAACAAGGTAATGGGACCACTGGGGAGCTGCACGGTGGGAGGGGATGATGCTGGAGACCACTGAGATCAAGAAGGTCACCTTCCTGGTCCCAGATCGATGGAGAAAGTCAAGCTGTTTGGTCAGTTTGGGCTTTGCAGAGCAACAGGAGTTTGTTCAGCTGGTTGTAATCCTGGCCAGAATGGTTCTGGTTGGAAAACCCCTACAAGCTCATCGAGTCCAACCCTGACCCCAGCTCTCCCATCCCACCCCAAACCCCATCCCTGAGCTCCAGATCTCCCAGACTGTGAAACACAGCAAGGGATGGTGATTCAGCCCCCTCCCTGGGCAGCCTGTGCCAAGGCCTGAGGGCACTTTCCAGGGAGAAGTTTCCCTTCAGGGCCAGCCCTGCTGATCACACATGCTCCATCCTCTGTACAAGCCCTCCTGTACCTTCAGAGCAGAGCAGAGCCCGCGAGATGATGTCAACCAGAAAATGGAAAGTAATCTTTCCTTTGACTCATACCCAGAGTGCTGTCAGATTGTCATTTTGAGAAAAGAAATGCTTGAAACAGGAAATATTTTGACTAAATAGGATCGGGGTCTGACGGCCGGCTGCGCTGTCAGATGGTTGTGTCTCCGTAGCCACGCGTTGTGTGGTTGCCGCATGATTGGGCTCTTTGGGTTCCTGGGTGAGTGCAGGACACGTCAACTGGCTCGTGAGGCTGTGGAGGAAAGTACAGGAGGTGGAGGTTAAAGCCCAAACTGTAAACTAGAGGTGTGTGCATGGGAAGTCACCCCAGACCTTCCTTCTTCGTGGGTTCCTGGCAAGCTGAGCGTAAAGTCAAGCTGCTCTCAACCCTTCGCTAGTGCAGCAGGACCTCTCTTGGCTTTGTGTTCATTCAGAGGGGATTCAGGATCCAGTAGAGCCCAGGAATCGGTGTGAAAACAGAGGTACAAACCCAACTGCTGTGAGTTGGGCAAAGGATTCAACCCAACAGCCATCCAGCCCTCTCTGGAGATGTTGGCTTTGCCCAGTTACCGTCACTGCTGTCGTGATGGGGTGTCGAGGATGCTCGTGGCTGGAGGATGTGCCAGGTTATCCCTGGTCTGAACCCAGAGGCTGTGTTCTGGATTCTCAGAGAGGGTGATGTGAAGGATTTAGGTCTGGGTTAAGAGATACCCAGGCACGTAGGTTCACAGAGCCATGGAACAGCAGGCTGGAAGGGACCTCAAGGATCATCCAGCCTGACCTATCCAACTAAAAACAGAGCTGAAATGAGCTGTCCCAGCAGCCTGTCCAGCTGGGTCTTCAAACTGTCCCATGTAGGGCAATCGACCCCTTCCCTTGGGAGATGATTCCAGGTTAGGAGATCTAGAGAGGGTCTCCTTCCCCTCTACTCTGCAGTAGAGTAGACCCATCTGGACTCTTGTGTCCAGTTCTGGGCCACTCGGTTCCAGAAGGACTCAAAGCTGCTGGAGAGAGTCCAGGGCAGAGCCACAGGGATGGTGAAGGGAGGGGAGTATCCCCCTGCTGAGGAAAGGCTGAGGGAGCTGGGAACAAAGGAGCCTGAGGGGGGACCCCATGACAGTTGATCAAGATGGAAAGGGTGGGGGTCAGGAGGAAGGAGCCAGGCTCTGCTCAGGGGCACCCAATGCTAGGACAAGGGGCACTGGGTGTCAGCTGGAACAGAGGAGGCTCCACATCAGGAGGAGAAGCAACTTCATCCCAATGAGGGTGCCAGAGCCCTGGCAGGGGCTTCCCGGGGGGTTGTGGATTCTCCTTCTCTGAAGGAATTTCAAACCCTCCTGGGCTGTTCCTGTGTGACTGGATCTAGGGGATTCTGCTGTGGCAGGGGGATTGGACCAGATGATCTGTCAGGGTCCCTTCCAGTCCCTGACACTCTGAGCCTGTGATTTTTTGTGGGGGGATTGTTAGCAGTCAAGCACTCAGCCCCAGTTCCCTTCCAGTTCCCCAGTGTGGGGGTCAGCTAGAGGCTGCTTTTGCCAGCAGTGTGGAGGTTGTCTGACTCCCACCCTCAGCCTCGGGGTGCAAGGGCTGGTTGGGGTCTGGGTGGCTGCTATGGTCCCCTCTGGCCATGCCACCCATGCCAGCAGCTTTGAAGATCCCACAGGGATTCCCCGTGCGAAGGGTGAATTCCCAGCTGGCACCATCCCCATGCCCATTGCACCTTGGCACCCATAGAGCCCGCCCTGCTTTGGACGGGCATCCAAATTGCTTCCAGTCGAGATGGAAGTGATGTCTGCTGGAGCTCATGGGGGGTC
This sequence comes from Upupa epops, assembly GCA_013397515.1. NCBI lineage: Eukaryota > Metazoa > Chordata > Aves > Bucerotiformes > Upupidae > Upupa > Upupa epops. The sequence goes on from VZRI01003147.1 coordinate 92,960, forward strand.
TGGGGATGACTGATGGGATGGGAGTGCAGGAACAGCTTTGAGCATCACTCTGGAGTCTGTGAGGTGGGCAGAGGGATCCGTCAGGTCCTGACCAGGGCAAGTTGCTGGGGGGCACACGGAGCAGGGCTGATGCTTGTGCAGGACAGGCTGCCTTCCCCACCCCATTACAGGAGTGTTTGGGATCCTGCAGTGGCCTGGATGATCCATCCTGTCCCTACTGAGAGAATCAGGGTGGTAAAATGGGTGATTCCAAGATCCTGACGCTGGCAGACAGCCAGTGCCCCTAGATGGAGTAACTGGGGGTCCAGGAGAGCTCTGGGTCAGCTGGGAATGCCAGTGCTGGGTCCAACTCACCTTGTTTCCCCTTCTCCCAGGAGTGCACCGTCCATCCCAGACCTCAGACATCCCCGGATTCTACCCCCTCCCTCCCGGTGGAGTCGGACAGATCACGCCGTCGATGGGCTGGTGAGTGAGGAGGGTCCCAGCCCACCGCCCGCTCCGCGTGGGGTCGGGTTATGGAACAAACCACGTTCTCCATGCCCTCATGGTGCTGCCACCCTGTTTCACCCCTCCTGCGTGCTCTGTGGTGGTGGGAAGCAGGGTTTAGCCCCAGATCCCAGAGAGACCAAAGGCTGAGTCCCAGCAGGAGCAACCCCAGAGGGGAGTTACAGCCTCCCCAGTTCAAAACCTTCTCCTGCTTTACATCTGGGGATTAGGAAACCCAGGGAGAGCTTCCAGCTCACCTCTCCTAATCACAAGAAACCCCCTCACTTTGTTGAGTAGGAGGTAATCTCCCTCACTGGGGTTTCCAGCACGAACAGCGTTACCCTGGAGTGTATGTGGTGTCATCTGGTGGGATGCTCCATACTCTGGGCCATGGAGCATGGAAAGAATACAGGGGAAAACAACCATCATCATCATCATCACGATGGTTGAACCACCCTGGTGCCAGCATCTTGCAGTGCAGAGCCTGCTGGGGAGCACGGACAGCAGTCCATAATACCCCATGGATGTGCTGCACGGGCACTGCTGCTGGCTGCGGTCACCAGGGGAGAGCAGACCTGGTGGGAGGTGCTGTGTGGGCATCACCGCTCTTTGGGTTAATGGTTCTTGCTGGTTGCTGGTGCTGGCACCTCGTGGAGCCTCACGGGGAGGCCGTGGGGTCTGGATGGTTGTGCTGGGGATCAGGGGGCAGGCGGCCACATCCACCCTGCTGATACCAGCAGATGAAAGCCCAGCAGGTACCGCCAGGTACCAGGAGATGCTGCAGACGGAGGGGAGAGGGAGAACACGAAGCAGAATGTTTGCTTTTCCTTCTGTTTTGGGTGTGAATTTGGCATCCCAGATAATTTTAACCGCAAGGAAACAGCGGCTGGGGCTTCTGATACCGAGTTTGGCTTCAAAGAGACTCCATCTTGCCTCCTGTGCTGGATCTGCTGCTCTCTGGGCAGTGGTTTAACTCCTCATATGATGTGAGGAAAAGCCAGTGCTGGGGGGACTGAGCTGTGAGGGGGGAGTAAAGCGCTGGGGAGAGGGCAAAGGAGCTGGTTTGCTGAGCACAGGGTCCTCTCGTGGGGTGGGATGCTGGAAGGGAGTGTGGATGGAGAGAGGTGTGAAGTGCTCGGGCGGTCTGTTGGTCGCTTGATGGTGGAAGGAGGTTGTCTTCAGCGTCTGCTGGGTTGGGCATCCTCGAGCAACCTCGTCAGACACGTTCATGAGTGACTAATGGAGCAGCTATGGTGGAGCAGCAGCTCAGAGCATGTGTGTCTGTAGCAGAGCCTTTACTCCCTCTTCTGCCTACCCCAAAGTCATGGAGACAGCCCCAGAACCTCCTGGGAGCTGCCTAGTCCTCATCATGCTGGGGTGGGTGGGTGCAGGAGCACCCTGGTGGGTTCATGGCAGCACTGACACTCATGCAGGGGCTGCGTGCCAGGGCTGGTTGTGCCAAGGGTGGCGGTGCCAGGGCCAGAGCAGCTTTTCCTCCTCGAGCTGGGCAGAACCAGGCTTTGTTCTCCCTGAGCGCTTCAGCAGGAGGAGCTGCAATCCCTCTGTAAGTAGCTGGGACAACAGTCCTGTCGAGTGACTCCTGCTCGCAGGAGCCTGGCAGCAAACAAGAGCCAAGACCCATAGCCTGTGACAACCACCCGCTGCCACAGCAGCTCCCCCTTGGCCACCCCATCAGGAGGTGCTGTGGGCTGTGATCCAGCTCCCCCTTGGCCACCCCATCAGGAGGTGCTGTGGGCTGTGATCCAGCTCCCCCTTGGCCACCCCATCAGGAGGTGCTGTGGGCTGTGATCCAGCTCCCCCTTGGCCACCCCATCAGGAGGTGCTGTGGGCTGTGATCCAGCTCCCCCTTGGCCACCCCATCAGGAGGTGCTGTGGGCTGTGATCCCACACTCCCAGCCACCAGGCACCCGTTTTGCAATCCCATTCATTCCCTGGCAGCCCATGGCACTCGGTGTGGATGCAGCCGCGAGTGCCCGGCTGCCAACCCCAACCTCCAACGCCTGTCGCTCCTGGAGCAGCTCCGAGTGTTTTTCTCGGCCCTGGGGCAGCCTCCCTCAACTTCAAAGGCTGTTTGGGGTTCCCGATGGCGCGGGGTAGCACTTGGCTGCCTCTTGCTGTGTTTATACCCGCCGACATCTGAGAGGTGGGAGAGGGCTTCTGCCTGGCAGGGTGTAAACAGCTCCCCCCCCTCCACCACCACCGCCGGCCCGGCTGCTTCTCCTACAGACAGATCCTGCAGATTTCAGTCAAGCTGAGACACAGCAGGAGCAGGAACCTCCTTCATTTATAACTTTGTTGGAATAAGCTTCTTTTATTGGGGTTTTTTTTGCTGATCAGAGCTGGAAATAGCTGGTGCTGGTGTTGGAGGCAGCTCTGTGCAGCCCACTCACAGCAGCACGAGCATCCACGTAGGGTTTAAATCCCCCGCTGTGTCCTCCTTGTGCAGCTCAGCTTGCAGTTTGAGGCTGGGAGCTTCTTTTGTTGGGTTTGGAGAACAAGCCAAGGTAGTTTTGAGCTGCCTCCACAGGAAAACCAAGGGGGTTCCCTTGCTGGGAGCAACAGAGGTAGTTAATGATCTCAAAACTGATGGCCAGCTGCAGGTCTGGGACAGAGCCAGTGCCCACTATGAAAAGGCATGAATGGATCATGTAAGACCAAGCCTCTGGCCTGGTTAAACCCTGAGTTAGGGTTAGGGTTAGGGTTAGGGTTAGGGTTAGGGTTAGGGTTAGGGTTAGGGTTAGGGTTAGGGTTAGGGTTAGGGTTAGGGTTAGCTAATGATGGCCATCCTTACAGGGATGGGCTGGGGAGCTCAGAGCATTTCTGCAGCATCTACAAGGGGAGGGCTGTTCTGTCTGAACCCCAGGAGCTTCTTGTTCTCCTGGTGCAACCTGCAGCTGCTCAGCCTCCTGTGCTCCATGCAGAGAGACACTGAGACCAGGCTTTAGGCTTTGTTTGGTCAACCTGTGCTCTTATAACCAACTTCTTCCATGCCACAGCCACATCTCCTCACTTTCCAGTACATCCCCACATTTTCTACCAGGAGAAAGCTGCAGCTCTGGGAACACAGGGGGGGTCACAGCTGGAGCCAACCTTTGCAGAGAGCCCAAGCTTCTCCCTTGAGCCTAAGGAACACCCCACCAGACAGAGCTCCTGGACCACGGATGCTTTGAGCCTCCACCTTAGCAAAGGGTTATCTTTTAGGAGCCACCCCGTAGCTGTGGATACTTGATAGACTCTTTCTTCCCGATCCCAGGCAGAGCCAGTCTGTCTATCCGCTCCCGTCATGTGGATTTAGGCAGCCGTACTCGCCGGCGCTTTCTCCTGGGGCTTCTTTCTCCAGGTGAGTATGAGCTGTGTGAGGCAGGGCTCGCAGCTTGCACTTTGTTGCCGTCAGAGCTTGCAGCAGACTTCGGCCACGCAGGGATGGCCATGGACCTTCCCGAGGTGGCCAAGAGGAGAGACAGCGCTTTGAGGGCAGCGGCTGGTCCCAGGGATACTCAGGGAGATGCTGACCAGCTCAGAAGTCAAACCCAAGCCCAAAGCAGCTGCCTACAGCTCACTGTGGGGGAAATAGGGTGAAGCCTGTTGTTCAGGGGTTTAGTCTCTGTCACTAGTCCCAACCCTGAATGTACCCCTGTGCCATCACCGCTGAGTTTGGCTCTGCACAGACCCCTCTGGTTTAACTTGTCTCAGCCTTAAAAGCAGTAGAGGCAGTGATTCATCAGCACAAATCAGTTCTCTGAGACAGAAGTGCAGCTTATGCTTCGTCTATCGCACCAGCAGGCAACACAGGTCTGGATCCTGCCCATGGGAAGGGATCAGGAGGAGCTATGTCCCTGCTGGCTTTGAGAACCCGGCCCTGTGGCACGACCTGCCTTAAATGTGGGGTAGATGGAGCCGCTTAGTGCAGCCCCAACCATTTGCACAGCAAGTTCACAGTGACCCAGCACCAAGCATTGCCCTCTGGAGCTATACCCACACCCCAGTGTAGCCCCTGGGGATGGGAATGCAAAGCCCAGCCTCTCTGGGCATGCTGGTGGCTCCAACAAGGACAGCAGGACCATGGGGATGCTTGTGTGTGCTCACTCACCAGCTTCTGCTTCTGCTTCATGTTGTCCTGAAGAGCCATAAGCAGGGGTTTCCCACAGGAAAACTATGCAAAGCCATTCCTGTGCAAGCCCTTAGCCATGCGAGACCCTCCACCTGTGAGACCCTCCTTCTATGCAGCCCTCCATTTGTGCAATCTCTTATCCATGTGATCCCCATCCATACATCCCTTGATCCATGCATCTCTGCAACTCTCCATCCATCTATGCATCCCTCCATCCATATAAGCCTTGATCCACACAACCTTCTGTCCATGCAACCCTCCATCCATGCAGTCCTTCAGCCATGCAGCCCCCCATGCATCCAACCCTCATCTATCCAGTTCTCTGTCTATCCATCCAGTCCTCCATCCATCCGTCCATCCATCCATCCATCCATCCATCCATCCATCCATCCATCCATCCATCCAACCTCCCATCTGTCCCTACAACCCTCCATCCCTGCATCCCTCCATCCATGCATCCCTTAATCCATACAACCCTCCATCCCTGCATCCCTTGATCCCTACATCCCTTGATCCCTGCATCCCTCAATCCATAAACCCCTCCATCCCTGCAGCAGAGGTGAAGGAGCTCTGCCAGCCCTCGTTGCTCNGATCCCTACATCCCTTGGTCCCTGCATCCCTCAATCCATAAACCCCTCCATCCCTGCAGCAGAGGTGAAGGAGCTCTGCCAGCCCTCGTTGCTCCCCCAGGCACCGCTTTGCCCATCCTTGAAGCCACGAGAGGAGCTAACGGTTCCCCACAGCCTCCCTGCGCCCAGCACAGCAGCAGCTTCTGCTCCCAGGATTTTGGGGCGGGTTTGTGCAGCCCTGCTGCAGCCGAGGGGAGGGAGTACACCTGGTCAGATAAGGATCAGCTGGTGCTGGTGGATTCAATTAAACAGCTTTTCTTGCCGTGCCAGCGTATCGCAGGAGCAGCTCCTCTCCCAAGGGCGATTCTGCCATCTGAAGCTGCAGCCGTAGAGTGGCAGACTTGGCAGAGCCAACCCTGCTGGCTCCAAAGCTCCAGAGAGAGCTGCTGAAGCCTGAGAGCTAGTGAGGCCTCTGGTGATCTCAGCCCCGTGCTGGTGGAGAGCGTTGCTCGGGCAGGGTGCACCTCCTAGAGTTGTACTTGGGTTCCTGTTCAGGCTTTGGCTGGTTTAGTTAAAGGGAAGGTGTGGGATGGTCCTTATCGCAGAGTCATAGGGTTGGAAGGGATAGGGATGCTCCAAAGGGCATCCAGTCCTACCCTCCTGCACCCAGCAGGGCCAGCACTCCCCAGCCGAGGTTGCCCAGAGCCCCATTCAGCCTGAACTTGAATGGCTCTGGGATGGAGCCTCCAGCCCCTCTCTGGGCAGCCTGGTCCAGGGATCCCCCTCCCTCAGATTCCACATCTTTCCCCTCCTGTCCAGCCTCACTCTGTCCTTTTCCAGCTTCAAACCATGACCCCTCATCCTATCTTTCCCTGCCCTTGGGAACAGCCTTCCCCAGCCCTCTGGCAGCCCCTTTCAGGGATTGGAAGGTCACTATAAGGTCCCCCTGGAGCCACCTTCTCTTCAGGCTGAACAACCCCATCTCCTCCCCATCCAAGCCCTGCTTTGGGTTTGCTGTTCCTTTGTGCAGCACTGATGAGACAGCACAACCACTGAGACCTGACCTGAGTAGCTGAAACCTCTCTTTGGAAGCTGGTTTGGGCTGGATCCTGCTGCTGATCACCCCACAGCAGCGCCCAGACCCTTCCCCACTCACGTGCCCACTGCCAGCACCACCGGGGTGGTGGGCACCGTGTTCTCAGCAGCACCCTTGGGTTTGCTTTCTGTGTCCTCAGCTTATTACCGTCTGCTTCTGCCACGTCCCAGTGTCACCTCGTGGTCCCAGGCAGCCCCAGCACTGCCTTCCTGGTGTGGCTGATCCCCTCTCTGTTCACCACAGGTTCACCCACCCGCTGATGCTGGGCTCAGGCATGCACACCACGGGCATCCCGCACCCCGCCATCGTGCCCCACTCCGGCAAGCAAGAGATGGAGCACTACGACCGGAACATGTAAGTCGGAGGAGCCACCAGGACTCCTCCTGTCCCTTAATTCCCACCTAACTTCCCACTGGGAGTGGATGATGGATGAGGAGGGTGGATGAACACCGAGCTCTGCCTGTATCAGGGATCCAGGGGGCAGATCGCAGCCCCTCCACAGGTGGTTTTGCTGTCTGGTGGGTTTGGTGCTGAGGCTGGAGGGTGGCTCTGATGCTGACAGCTTCTCCTTCCCCCCCCCC